>CM048748.1:117105385-117622885 GCA_026315105.1 Locusta migratoria
TCCTGTTTGGAAAAATAAAGAAAAGTAAAGAAAATTTGACCTACCAGGCGAAAAGACATCAGTTCGTTGAGACACACACACACACACACACACACACACACACACACACACACACATCCTAACGCAAACACACCTAGACAGACATTTGTAAAAAGCAAAGAAGTTGAACGGAGATACCACTTGAGGCAGAGGCTCTGTCGACAGAACCGAGGAAAAGATGCTAAAGATGTTGGGCGGTAATTTGAATTTAGCGGAGGTTGAGAACAGGTGGGCAATGGGAGGAGAGAATAAGCTGAAGGACAAGTTCCCATCTCCGGAGTTCTGAAAGGTTGGTGTCGGTGGGAAGTATCCAGATAACCCGGATGGTGTAACACTGCGCTAAGATGTGCTGGCCGTGCACCAAGGCATGTTTAGCCATAGGGTGATCTTCATTACCAACAAACATCTACATCTATATATGTACTCCGCAATTCACCGTACGGTGCGTGGTGGAGGGTACACTGAACCACTACTAGGCATTTCCTTTCCTATTCCACTCCCAAATTGAACGAGGAAAAACAGATTGCCTATATGCCTCCGTACGAGCCCTAATTTCCCTTATCTTGTCTTTGTGATCTTTACACGAAAGTAAGACAGCAAGATCGTACTACACTCAGCTTCCAATACTGGCCCTCTAAATTTCCTCAACAGAAATGCACGAAAAGAACGTCGTCTTTCCTCCAGCGATCACCAATTGAGGTGCCGGAGCATTTCTGTGACACTCGCTCATTGGTTGAACCTACCAGTAACGAACCTAGCTGCTCGCCTTTGAACTGCCTCTACGTCTTCCTTTAAACTGATCTGCTGTGGGTCCCAAACACTTGAGCAATATTCAAGGCGTGGTCGTACAAGCGTTTTTTACTTGGTCTCCTTTACAGGTGAAGTACATCTTCCCAAAATTCTCCCAATAAACCGAAGTCAGCTGTCCGCCTTACTCACAACTGTCCTTACATGTTCGTTACATTTCATATCGCTCTGCAATGTTACGCCTAGATATTTGAATGACGCGACAGCATCAAGAAGCTCGCTAATAATGCAGTATTCAAACATTATAGGATTGTTTTTCCTACTCATGCGCATCACCTTACATTTTTCTACATTAAGAGCTAGCTGCCATTCTTCGCAGCAACTAGAAATTTTGTCTAAGTCATCCTGTATGCTATTACAGTCAGTTAACGACGACACCATCCCATACACCACAGCGTCCTCAGAAAACAGCCGCAAATTACAACTTCCTCTGTCCATCAGATCATTTATATAGATAGAAAATAATAGCAGTCCTATCACACTCCCCTGGGCCACGCCTGACGATACACTCGTCTCTGATGAACACTCGCCGTCGAGAACAATGTACTGCATTCTATTACTTAGGAAGTCTTCCAGCCAGTACCAAATCTGTAAACCTACTCCATAAGCTCATATCTTCGTTAGCAATCTGCAGTGTGGCACCGCGTCGAACGCCTTTTTGAAGTCGAGAAAAACACAATCCACCTCTTGCCCTTCATCCATAGCTCGCAAGATGTCGTGTGAGAAAAGGACAAGCCGATGTTTCCTAAGCCCATGCTGATTCATAGAAGAAGCTTTTCCATTTTAAGGAAATTTACTATATTCGAACTGAGAATATGCTCTGAAATTCTACATGAAACTGATTTCAACGATATTGGCCTATAATTGTGTGGGTCAGTTCTCTTTCCTTTCTTATAAATGGTAGTCACCTTCACTTTTTTCCAATCACAAGGAACTTTGCGCTGAATTAAAGATTTTCCATAAATGCAAGCTAAGTAGGGAGCCAATGCCGCAGAATAGTCTTTGTAAAACCGAACTGGTATTCCATCCGGACCAGCAGACTTTTTCATATTTAGCTCTCTCAGCTGCTTCTCTACACCAGAAATACCTATTATTATGTCCCCCATTTCGGAATTAGTACATTGATCAAATGACGGTACATTTGTGCGGTCCTCCTGCTTGAAAGATTTCTTAAAGGTTAAATTTAGAACTTCAGCTTTCCGTTTGCATTCTTCTATTACTGCCCCGGAATGATCAACGAGTGACTGGACAGTGGGCTTTGACCCGCTTATCGATTTTACATAGGACCAGAATTTTTTTGGGTTCTCAGAAAGATCTTTTAGTAAGGTATGGTAAGGTGATAATTATTGTATGCTTTGCGCATCGATCTTTTTATAGACGCACGAATCTCTACTAACTTTTGCCTGTCATCATTTGCGTGCTCTTTTTTGAATCGAGAGTGCAACAGTCCTTGCTTTCTCAACAGCTTTCTAACATTATTGTTATACCATGGTGGATCTTTTCCATCCTTAATCATCTGTCTCCCTGTGACCGTTCATGCAAATGGACAGTTTGTTGCTGGTCATTCCCACATATAACGCTTCACAGTGCAGGCATGTCAGTTGGTAAATCACATGGGTGCTATCTGCCCTTGATCGTGTACACCTTCCGGGTTACTGGAAGTGGTGGTGGAAGAGTGCATAGGGCAGGTTTTACAACAGGGGTGGTTCCATGGGTAGGAGCAAGAGGGTAGGGAAGGTGGTTTGGGGATTTCATAGGGATGGACTAGGAGGTTACGAAGATTAGTTGGGCGGCGGAAAGAAACTCTTGGTGGAGTGGGAAGGATGCCATTAAGGATGGATCTCATTTCGGGGCAGGATTTAAGGAAGTTGTATCCTTGCTGGAGAGTCACATTCAGAGTCTGCTCCAGTCCCGGAAAGTATCCAGTGATAAAAGGGGCACTTCTTGGGTTCTTCGGTGGAAGGTTCTGGATTTGGGGGGATGAGGAGGTGGCTCTGGTAATTTGCTTCTGAACCAGATCAGGGGGATAGCTGCGGGATGTGATAGCTGTCATTAGATTATTGGTGTACTGGTTCAGAGATTGGGGACTGGAGCAGACTCTTTTGCCACTAAGACCTAAGCTGTAGGGAAGGGAACGTTTGATGGATGGCAGCTGTCATAATGGAGGTACTGTTGTTTGTTGGTTGGTTTGATGTGGACGGATGTGTGAAGTTGGCCGTTGGACAGATGGAGGTCAACATCAAGGAAAGTGGCATGGGATGTGGAATACGACCAGGTGAATTTGATGGGACCAAAGGAGTTGAGGTTGGGGAGGAAATTCTGGAGTTGTTCTTCACTGTGTGTCCAGATCATGAAGATGTCATCAATGAATCTGTACCAAACTTTGGGTTGACAGGCTTGGGTATCCAGGAAGGCTACCTAGAGATTACATATATAGACAAAGACTACTCACCCGGCGAAGGAGCACAGGTGTGACAGCAGCACAAATAAACAGAACACCCTCACATACACACAAATGCGTGTGTTCTGTTTATTTGTGCTGCTGTCACACCTGTGCTCCTTTGCTGGGTCAGTAATCTTTGTCTATTTTTACATATATATTTTTTCCTGCTAAGAATTTTTCGTCTGAAAATTCTCCTCAGAGATGACAAATATTGTTGAAACGAGAGAATGGCTGGCCAGTACTTACCTTTGTGTTGTTCCGCTGATAGTAACACAAATGAAGAAACAGAAAAAAAAGGGGACAAAAAGGACAAGCTTTCGGAACACAGTTCCTTCATCAGGTGGGAGAGGAGAGAAGGGAAGAAGAAAGGATGGGAACAGAAGGGAAAGGTAGTTCACAACCTAGGTCATGAAGGTGGTGTTTCGGGAGTGTGGACGTCAGAACGTCAGAGATACTGCATGTATGTATTGAGCCAAGCCAGAGAGGATAAATATAACCAAAGAGGAAAGATCAAGTAGTAAAGAGAAGAGAAGATGAGTGAAATGAATTATGCTGAGGGGTGTAGGAGGGGCAAGGGGGGGTTGTTTAAAATGTTTTTCATTAACAGGGAAAGATGGATGGACATGGACACACACACACACACACACACACACACACACACACACAGAGAGAGAGAGAGAGAGAGAGAGAGAGAGAGAGAGAGAGAATGACAGAGAGCGAGAGGGCGGGAGGGAGAGAGGAAGAGAGAGAGAGAGGTAAGGAAGGAATAATGAATAGGTGAGCTGAGGATGGAGGAAGGGGAGGGGTTAGCGTAGATTTAGGCCAGGGGGGTGGCGGGAGGAGAGGATATGTTGGAGGGCAAGTTCCCACCTCCGTAGCTCTGAGGGACTGGTGTTTGTTGGTACTATCCAAATGGCACATGTGGTGTAACACATGCCCAGGTCCCTGGAGTTATGCTGGAAGCCATGTTCTGCCACAGGACCTGGGCCTCCAGGGACCTGGGCACGTGTTACTCCACGTGTGCCATTTGGATAGTACCAACAAACACCAGTCCCTCAGAGCTACGGAGGTGGGAACTTGCCCTCCAACATATCCTCTCCTTCCGCCACCCTCCTGGCCTAAATCTATGCTAACCCCTCCCCTTCCTCCATCCTCAGCTCACCTATTCATTATCCCTTCCTTACCTCTCTCTCTCTCTCTCTCTCCCTCCCGCCCTCTCGCTCTCTCTATCATTCTCTCTCTCTCTCTCCCCGTGTGTGTGTGTGTGTGTGTGTGTGTGTGTGTGTGTGTGTGTGTCCATCCATCTTTCCCTGTTAATGAAAAACGTTTTAGACAACCCCCTGCCCCTCCTACACATCATTCATTTCACTCATCTTCTCTTCTCTTTACTACTTGACCTTTCCTCTTTGGTTATATTTATCCTCTCTGGCTTGGCTCAGTACATACATGCAGTATCACCACCTTCATGACCTAGGTCGTGAACTACCTTTCCCTTCTGTTCCCATCCTTTCTTCTTCCCTTCTCTCCCACCTGATGAAGGAACTGTGTTCCGAAAGCTTGTCCTTTTTGTCCCCTTTTTTTCTGTTTCTTCATTTGTGTTACTATCGGTGGTACAGCACAAAGGTAAGTACTGGCCAGCCATTCTATCTCGTATATATAAAATGGATGACTTACCTAAAGGAGCGGCTCGTCGATAGACACAAATAAAATCAAACAAACGTACAAGCTTTCGCAACCGTTGTTCGCTTCTTCAGGATAAGAGGGAAAAAGGGGAGGAAAAAGGGAAGGGTATGGGTTTTAAGGAAGTCTAGGTGTGTTTGCATTTGGATATGTTTGAGTGTGTGTGTATTTGTTTACCTTCCTTTTTTTCCCCTAAGGTAAGTCTTTCCACTCCTGGGATTGGAGTGACTCCTTTTCCACTTCCTTAAAACCCATATCCTTCCCATTCTCCTCCCCTTTTTTCCTCTTATCCTGAAGAGGCGACCAACGGTTGCGAAAGCTTGTATGTGTGTTTGTGTGTGATTTTATTTGTGTCTATCGACGAGCCGGTCCTTTAGGTAAGTCATCCATTTTCTATTTTTTATATTTGTTTATCCCAGTAGGAAAGTTTCCTTCTATATATTACTTCTACAAAAGGAAACTTATCCTCATTCTTTTACTTATTATGGAAGAATTTTGCTCAGATTATGATTATCTTAATTTGGGAACATCTAGTTAATACAAATGTGGCTTTGTAGCACAGTGGTAGAGTGCCAGATTATGAAACCCAAGGTTGCGGTTTCAATTCTCTATTTCCGAGGATTTTTATCTGTCCCTTTTCATTTCTTTGACCTCTGGCAATGTTGCTGATGTAAAAAAAAATGTCAAGTAGTACCATGGTTTGGAATCCACGAAAAATTGTAGGTCCTCCTATTACTAACTGGGTAAGTCATTTCTAAGGTCCGAGGAATGCAAGGGCATACCACCTCCAAACAGGGCCATGCCTAGTAAAGCACTGAGTTGTTCTAACCAATCTTTGAATTGTTGACTGCTTTACCTTTCTCCCTAGTTAATACAAGATATGTTTCACTCAGATCCACAGAAAGGTCATCTAGATATTTATACAAGTGCTGAGTTCAGGATTAGAAGTGGTCAGCCAATAAACATTACCAAACTGTGGTCAAGAGAGAACAATATAATAAGGACCGTTTACAACTCACTGCAAAGACATGACGACGACCTGCAACAAGCACATAAAAAAAAACACACACACATCCAACACTTAAGTCATAAGCTGTGGGCTTCTTCAGAATAAAGAACATTCACAAAATCACACTTCGTAGTCACATAACTGTCATCTCCAGCTGCCACACTCTGAATTACACTCTGTGATGAGGGGAAGGGGACAGAAGGGATAAGAAGGTTGCATCACGGTGGTGGTGGGGATGGATACAGCATGGCCTTAGGGAGCATGAATGTATTAGATGGACAGAACGAGATACAGCTTAGAAATGGAGTGGTGTTCTCTCTCTCTCTCTCTCTCTCTCTCTCTCTCTCTCTCTCTCTCTCTCTCTCTCTCTCACACACACACACACACACACACACACACACACACACACACACACACACACACACACACACACACAGGGATGCACTAGGATATTATGGAGGTTTAGGGAGATGGGAAGGCTGTTCTGCAAGACGTCTCACATTTCCGAGCATGAGGACAGAAAATCAATACCTTGGCGAAGGATGCAGTTTAGATATTCAAGTCCAGTCCAGGGTAGTATTGAGAGACAAGGGCAGCAATCTTTTGTGGATAGTTGCTGTTGGCAGAGGGTGGATTTGGGGTGTGTGGGGATGGAATAATGAAATGCCACGATCACGGTATTTCATCTTTACTTATAACGATGACCGGTTTCAATGTACATAGACTCATCTTCTGCTCTCTAAGGGTGAACATGATCGCTCTTAGAGACCAGAAGATAATGTCTATGTACATCAAAACCGGTCATCGTTATAAATAAAGATGAAATACCGTGATCATGGCATTTCATTATTCCATTATTCACAAAAAAATGAAAACATTGTGTTTTATTGATGACATTGTAATTCTGTCAGAAACAGCTAGGACCTGGAAGAGCAATTAAACAGAATGGACAGTGTGTAGAAAGGTGCATACAAGATAAACATTAACCAGAGCAAAACAAGGGTAATGGAGTGCAGTATAAGAAAATCAGGCGATGCTGAAGGAATTAGATTAGATAATGAAGAAATAAAGGTGATGATGAGTTTTGTGATTGGGCAGTAAAGTGATTTAATATCGTCACAGTACAGTGGATATAAAATGGAGAATGGTGATGGGAAGAAAAGTGTTTCTGAAAAACAGAAATTTGCTAAAATAAAAATTAATTTGAGCATAAGGAAATCTTCTCTGAAGGCATTTGTATGGGGTTAAAACATTGACAATAAACAGTTAAGAAAGGAAGAGGATTTTGAAATATGGTGCTACTGAAGACTGTTGATGGCTTAGGTGTGTAGCTCGTGTAACTAATGAGGTGGTACTGAACAAAATTGGGGAGAAAAGGAATTTCTGACATACCTTGACTAAAAGAAGAGATCTATTGGTGGGACACATTCTTAGACATCAAGGAATCGTAAATTTAGGGATTGTAAGTGTGTTGGGCAAGACCAAGAGACAAACACAGTAAGCACATTCAAACGAATGTGGGTTGCTGTTATTATCAGGAAATGAAGTGGCTAGCACAGGATAGAGTCAGCTGGAGAACTGCATGAAACCGATCTCCGAACTGAAGACTACATCAGTAAGTTAAATGAAGAAATAAATTGGTAGCTGTACTGGTCTGGGGTAATTTGGAAATGTACAATCTTTGCAAGCTTTCTACTCACGCACACCAAGACTGAAATCTGAACTTTGAAAATCACTTCGATCTACCGTACTTTTTACACGAATATGCACCTGGGATATTATTAATTCTTATTTTCATTGACCACCTTTCAGCCAAACTCTAGGTGAGTTTTGAAAGATTTTTAAACCATTTTTATATTAAACTGTGGCGCAAACTCCCAAAAAATTATGATACTCTCAATCCACTAAGAATATTTAAAAAAAAAAGTTACTGTAATGTGTGTCATCATGAACTACTGATTACATTGTTTATGAATAATTAATCATCCAAGACATACCTGCTTTGTCTCATTTTCCAGATCCAGTATTTGAGAATTTAGTGATGTTTCACGTGCAGCAGATTCATACAGAAGCGATTCTTCCTGCTCTATACCACTTTTTGTTGTTACTTTATGAGTTGTTTGAAATTTTGCAAGTGCCTTGGAACAGACAAAAAGAAAATTGTAAAATAAGTAGTGTCAAATATTATGAACACCTTAAAACATTATAAAACTTTTTCTTCTTGCTTGATACTGACTAATTATTAGGTACCTATTCTTAGGCACATATCTCATCCTGCAATAAAGTTATCTTTTGCTTACAATACATAATGGATCCACAATGTTAGTGTAACTGAAAATGTAATTTGTTCAACAGATGGGCTTATTTGATGAAAGTAATGTAGGAAGTGCTAATAAACAGTATGCCTACAAGTCTATCACTGCACTATTATTTGAAGTAACAATTCACAGCAGAATGCTTTTAGAAAAATCAAAGTGCGAACCAGCTGTGACAGTAGCCAAGGATTTGCTCAGAAGATATTTCAAATGAGCACAGCACAGCTGTTCTTACTATTTGACTGTCATCAATGTACTTGACATACGGTAGTCTTAATTCTCTATGAAGTATGGTATAGTTTCTTCATGCCTAAATTTTATTTCATAGCTAACAGCCAACACATTTTAAAAAATATATTACCAACTGAAAACCAAATAGTTGGAAGCTGTTATCACATATTGAAAAACAAATCTTTAATGGAAAAACACATATATAAACTATAAAGGAATTTAATTTAAAATAGTCTCCAGATGTACTATCATTTGTCGTACATTAAATATAAAATTTCCTTTAGAGTAACCAACCTCTTGAGTGATTTCAAGTTCATGTTTTGCATTTTCATATAGAGTTTCAAGTTCGTCACACTTTTGTTGAAGCGCACTTTTTTCTTCCAGAAGTACCAGTCCGTACTGAGCAGATTGTATGTTCTCGCTACTAGCTTGATCCAATTCACGGCTAAGTCGAGCAATTTCCTCTTTCAGTTCTTCCACAGTCGCTTCTTGAGAGCTGGAGTCTGATGATGCCATATTTGCAGTTTCCCACGGAACAATAACCAAGACTATCTAATGGAACTTTGTTTTAATTTACAGTGTCCTCTGCTTAACCATGATTTCATATTCATCAACAATTAATTCCACGGGGGAAAAGGAACGGGTTTTGTGTACTACGATTCAATCTTCAACCACCATCCCCTTCACTTGCGACGGCGGTAGCCATCTGTCATTATCTGTTCCACTACGCAGTTCATGTTCATAAATAGAAGCATTCGCTGATGATGCCATCCACAGAAGAATTTCTCATCCCTAAAATTATAGCAGAAATAATTATTCGAACATTTTGGAAAACTAAGGAAACGATGACACTAGCATTCATAATACTAAAGATCTGAACTGATTACGGAAATGACTAGTGAAAATCAATTTCCAATTTACGTACGTGTTGGCTGTCAAGCTGTGTGCCGTGCCCGTGCGTATTGATAGTACCCCCATAAATACGTTCACCCCAATCCAATAAACATACCGAGCAAATTTAGTGATTTCCTTATAAACACAACATTAGATAAAGTTTGAGCGAACGGCAGGTTCAGAAACGGACCCTACGCTCGTCCATACCACACCTGAAGAGCACACGGCACTTGCGTTGTTTGTTGCAAATAGATCCTACTGAGAATTCAAGGTCACTAAATATTCAGAAGTGATTTACGGCAAATTATCATATAAATGAAATAGTTTTAACGGCATGGAATATGACTGTTGGTTTGGTTACAACAGAAACGAGCGTCAGAAGGGTAGCCAGCTCTACATTAGTAAATTTATTCTCGGTCATCTGCTAAGCAGTGAATGTGATAATTAGGCCTTATTAACAGCTGAAGAATGAAAACAAGACGGTTTTAGGACACTCGTTTGTACTACTTTATCTTTATAAAAACAGATTAAACCTTTTTATAATTATTCGTGCTATTTACATTTGGCGATTTCTATATCATGTGCTAATTCTTATCATAAAATATTTCGTGTGTGTGTACGTTTCTCATATTCTCATTCTTCACAGAAATACTTCTGAATACTATGTGAGTTACTATGCAACTTTTTTTCTTGAAAATAACAGCTTATACAATACCAATTTTGTGAAAAACTAAGCAAATTGTGAAACTACGAAAGAGATAGACTACTAAGTTGTAAATGGTTATTTTGTGAATAAATTTTTAATGCGTCAGAAATCTCATGACCTGATCTTACTTTTCAGCAGCAAGATTCATATTTTGTTTTGGACTGCAGTGCAAACAGTCTTGTGATGTAGCTTTCTATACTAGTCTACATGACAAGCCTTTTTGTATATCTAATAAAACCTACATCATGTGAACCTCCCCAAATAATTCCCTTCATTTCCAAAAACAATTCCGTGTTGTCTCGGGATATGTCATGTCAGACAATCCATTCTTGTGTCAAATTACTTTGCCCCTAATTCAATTCAGTATCATTGCATTAGCTGTCCAGTTTATCCGTGAAATCTTCAGCACTTTTCCACAGCACCACTTTCCAAAATCTCCTACGATATTCTTATCTAAACTGATAATGTAGAATGCTACATTCCAAATGAGTATCTTCAGAAAAACCTCGCCATTAATTTAAAATTATTCAGTGTAATGTAAATAAATTCCACCTTGTGAGGAATGCTTTTCTTGCTTTGCCAGACAGCAGTTTATATCTTAATATCATCATCAAGTAGTTTTGGTCAATTTCCTTTCCTTCCTTTTTCTGCTATTAGATTCCAGTACCCCATCACAATTAAATTTGGGTCTCCCTTAATTATAGTATCTGAAAAAACTTTCCTTTATATTATTATTATTATTGAAAGTCCAGATTGTAATCTAACAATATAATTTACAACTCACAGCAAGGACATACAAGCTGCAACAGGAACAAGACACACACACACACACATACACACACACACACCCCACTTAAGCTGTCAGACATTAGCCTTCATCAGAAAATAGAGCATTCACGCAGGCACACGCCAAGTCACAAAACTGTCATCTCAGGCTGTCACAGTCAAAATTATGCTCTGTGGTTAGGGGATAGGAG
The DNA here is from genome assembly GCA_026315105.1 of Locusta migratoria. Taxonomy (NCBI): domain Eukaryota; kingdom Metazoa; phylum Arthropoda; class Insecta; order Orthoptera; family Acrididae; genus Locusta; species Locusta migratoria. The sequence continues at coordinate 117,116,487 of CM048748.1, forward strand.
AGGAGGTGAGGCACGACGGTTGAACTATGATGGGGCTGGATTTGACACAGAACTTGTTAGTAGTAAATGGGTAGAACAAGATGCATATTAGGAATGAAGTGAGGAGGGGGGGGGGGGAGGCAGAGCAAAAGAAAAGGAAGATGACAGAGGGAGGAGGTGGAGGCTAGTAAATTCGGAAAATAGATTTTTGACAATTGGTTGAAGGTGTTGGTCAATGAGGCACTGAAATTGTTTTGGTGTGCTTGTGTGTGTGTTTTGCTTCCCTTCCCTTCTCTGCCTCCCTGCTCCATTCCTAAGCTGCACCTCATTCCACCCATTTTTCTATGTACATGCTCCATTCGACTGTGCTGTTATCCATCCCCACCACAGCCACGTAACCTTCCTATTATCCCCCTCTCCTCCTACCCCTTCACTGTAGAGTGCAATTTGGAGTGCAGCAGCTGGAAATGAGGGTTGTATGTCTATAAAGTGTGCCTCATGTGATGGTATCAATGCTCTCTTTTCTGATAAAGGCTAACTGTCTATACCTTGTTTTATGTGTGTCTTTTTATGTGCCTATAACAGCTTGTGATATGTCTCTGTGGGGAGTTGTGATTTACCCTCATTATATTATTGTATTATTTTATTACTTTCTTCATCTTCTGCAAAACTCTTAACCCTATAAGTTACATACTACTGTGGTAGGTGTTGGATTGTCCTATATTTCACACTGTAAAAGTGTTCACTATGCTGTTCGTTCAATTTGTGCACTGTAAACAAGTAAAGAAAAACTCACAAACATTTAGAAAAGGAAGAAATAAAAACTCTGAGTGTTGCTGAAAACAGTGTGTGGTGTACTGGATATGCTATGACAAATAAATACCCAATACACGCCACATTAATTGAATAATAAACATTTATTACAGATCACTTGATACATTCAGTGTACACAATAGTCGAGTCCAAACAATACTCCAAGTCCTATGTGCGCTACTTAAACTCAGCTCAAAGATATTCCACTCCAGGTAGAGTCAATCTCGATGTCGCCACAGAGGCCCCCCCCCCCCCTGCAGTGCAGAGCACATCTGAGACTGGATCATGAGTGCCGGGCCGAAGGCCGATCACGGGGGAGAGGGAAAACATAGTCTCTATGCCAAGCAGGCGCAATGACTCTGCGGATGGTGCAATGCAAGTGGTAGGTGAGTGTGTGGCAGGTGGAGTAGGAAAGAAGAGGATGAAAAGGGTGCCGGTAGCATCAATGAAACACTCGACGTTAGATGGATCAGTGGTCGAGGGAAGGCTTTCGGAAAAGAGGTGGGAAAGGTTTTGCTCATGAGGTTCGTTGGAAGAGTCAGGAGAGATGTACATAACGAAGATTTGATTATCATTCAAAATGACAGAGATGTTGGAAGGGGGGTAGGCAGAAACGTCTACTGAGAAGAAGTAAGGGGGAAGGTGTGCTGGGGAAAAACGAGTTAGGGGGGAGGAAGGTGACTTGACAGGGGGTCGTCGTCCTGCAGAGGCGTGTCGTCCCGTGGCGTGCAAGGGGGGGGGGGGGGGACCGGAGTCGGAGGTAGCATCAGGCATTGGTGCAGTGTTAACTGTGGTGTCTGGGAGCTGAGAGGAGACGGTGCAAGCAGGCTTCAGGCGGCTCTTAGACACTGTCATCGTCTTCCCGTCAATGATGATGTCGAAGTGCGACGGACCTCGGTGTACGACCGTGAAGGGACCAAGGTACGGCGGTTGTGGTGGAGGACGAACTGAATCCTGCCGTAGCATCACTGCAGCACACGTTTCTAAATCCCTATGCACAGACACCTGGGCGGGCATGAATGAAGGTTTGAGAGGTGCAGAGTGCTCGCACTGTAGTCCTGATTTGCTCAATGAATTCTGGGTATGAGCTAATGGTGGGGGCCATGTCCTCAGAGACGAATTCTGCTGGCAACTTAAGGCATTCGCCATACAAGAGCTCAGCGGTGGAGCATCCTAAGTCCTCTTTGAATGAATTTCAGAGACCCAGGAGTACCCAAGGAAGGGCGGTAGTCCACGCTTCTGAATGGCACATGAGTGCAGTTTTCAGTGTACGAAGCCACCGCTCTACGAAACCGTTGGATTATGGGTGGTAGGCAGTGGTATGTATCCGTGATGTGCGACAGAGATCACACAACTTATCGAAAAGCACCACCTCAAACTGCCGACCCTGATTGGTAGTGATTGTAGTAGGGCAGCCGAAGCGGGCAATCCAACAAGATACAAATGCAGAAGCAACCATAGCAGTAGAAATATCCGACAAGGGTGTGGCCTCCACCCAGCGTGAAGCCCGGTCAATACATGTGAGCAAGTATCGGAAGCCTTCAACACTGGGAAGAGGGCCCACCAGGTCAAGGTGTATGTGAGTGAAACGATCAGAGTGGATGCTGAAGGAGCCAAGGGGTGGGCGGCAAAGTCGGCGCATTGGCACGAAATGCAAGAGCAGCACCACTCACGACAGTCTTTTTTTACAGAAGGCCAAACAAAGCGTTTCGTGATTAAGCGAGTGGTGGCTTGTGCACCTGGATGGGCGAGACCATGAAGCGCATCGAAGATCAGGCGGCGGAAATTTGTGGGGACTAGTGGGCATGGCACGCCCGAGAAGTTCACTGTTTACCAAACTTCTGCGTCCTCAGACGTACTTACTTGGAAAAAAAAAACAAAGGTTTTTAGAATGGCTAGGAACTGTGACTGCTGTGAACGAATGGAAGCAGAGTTGGTGACTCTTCGCTCGCAGCTTCAGGCGGCGTTGGCTTCGTTGGCAACACTTGAAACTGCAGTGGGTGGGCGCCGCTGTTGTGGGCCGCTCGCGGGGGTACAGCAGACGCCCTGTGCGTCTGTTGTGCGCTCCAATCGGCCTGCAGCTGTGGCCAGTCCGCTCACTGCCCGCGAGGAGGTAGCCCCCCAAACCGTGGTGGATTGGGAGGTCTCCTCAGCGCGTGTCAGGCGGCGTAAGAATTCCTGGGGGACCGAAGTGGAGGCCACCCCGGTTAGTCTTGCCAACAGATTCGAGGCGCTGTCTGTGTCAGAGGATGTTCCTGATGCAGATGGTGTCGCTTGTCCTGTACTCGCCCCGCTGCCTTCAAGATCCGGGCACTCACAGAGGGTGGGTTTGTTGGTAGTTGGAGCTCCAACGTTAGGCGGGTGATGGAGCCCCTTAGGAAAATGGCTGCTAGGGAGGGGAAGAAATCCAATGTGCACTCCGTGTGCATACCGGGGGGAGTCATTCCAGATGTGGAACGGATCCTTCCGGATGCCATGAAGAGCACAGGGTGCAGCAAGCTGCGGGTGGTGGCTCATGTCAGGACCAATGATGTGTGTTGCTTTGGATCGGAAGAGATCCTCTCTGGTTTTGAGCGGCTATCAGAAGTGGTAAAGACAGCCAGTCTTGCTTGCAAGATGAAAGCGGAGCTCACCATCTGCAACATTGTCGACAGGACTGACTGCGGACCTTTGGTTCAGAGCCGAGTGGAGGGTCTGAATCAGAGGCTCAGACGGTTCTGCGACCGTATGGGCTGCAGATTCGTCGACTTGCGTCAAAGAGTGGTGGGTTTTCAGGTTCCGCTAAATAGGTCAGGAGTCCACTATACTCAGGAAGCAGCTACACGGGTAGCGGAGGCTATGTGGCATGGACTGGGCGGCCTCAGGAATATACAAAATGGGTATCAGTCTCAAAGGGGGCAGGTCAGACACAGGAAGAAAGCAAATCTAGAAAACATTGGTATAACAGTTGTAAATTGTCGTAGCTGTATTGGGAAAGTTCCAGAACTCCAAGCACTGATAGAAAGTACTGAGGCACAAATCGTTATAGGTTCTGAAAGCTGACTGACGCCTGAGATACGTTCAGCCGAAATTTTTTCAAAGGGCCAAATGGGGTTCAGAAAAGATAGACTAAATAAAATAGGGGGTGGAGTGTTTATTGCTGTTACTAACGGTTTATCCTGCAGCGAAATTGAGACAGATACTTCCTGTGAGTTGGTCTGGGTAGAGGTTATTCCTGACAACCGGAATAAATTAATAATTGGATCTTTTTATCGGCCCCCTGACTCAGACGATGCGGTTGCCGAAATGTTCAAAGAAAGCTTGAATCACATTTCAAATAGGTATCCGAAGCATACTGTTATAATCGGTGGCGACTTTAATTTACCCTCCATATGTTGGCATAATTACGTATTCAAAACCGGCGGCAAATATAAAACATTGTCAGCACTAGTTCTGAATGCTTTTTCTGAAAACTACTTCGAACAGTTAGTTCAGTAAGTGGTTGCGAAAATACCCTTGATCTCCTAGCAACAAATAATCCTGAGCTAGTAAAGAGCATCAAAACAGATACAGGGATTAGCGAACATCGAGTTGTAGTAGCGAGACTGAATGCCGAAATGCCCAAATGCACAAAAAATAAACGAAAAATATATCTATTCAATAAAGCAGATAAAAATTTGCTTCACGCTTTCCTGAGTGATAGTCTCCAGTCTTTCAAAACTAAAAATGCAAGTGTAGATCAGTTGTGGCTTACTTTCAAAGACATAATATCAGTAGCAATATAGAGATTTATACCAATAAATTAATAAAAGAGGGGGCTGACACCCCCCCCCCCCCCGTGGTACACAAAACAGGTCAGATCACTGTTGCAGAAGCAAAGAAAAATGCATGCAAAATTTAAAGAGACACAGAATCCACAAGACTGGCAATCTTTTACTGAAACTCGCAACCTAGTGCGAACTTTAATGCGAGAAGCCTATAGTAGTTACCACAACGAAATCCTGTCTCATAATCTTGCAGAAAATCCAAAGAAATTCTGGTCATATGTGAAGTACACTAGCGGCAAAACACAAACAATACCTTCACTACGCGATAGCAATGGTAATACTACCAATGACACTACTGCTAAGGCAGAATTACTAAACACAGCTTTCCGAACTTATTTCACCAAAGAAGACGAAGTGAACACTCCAATATTCAGTCCAAGAACAGCTGCCAGAATGCGAAACTTAAAAGTATATGTTCCTGGAGTAGTAAAACAAATTAAGTCACTAAACAAAAATAAATCTTCCGGGCTTGATTGTATACCAACTAGATATTCCTCTCAGAGTATGCTGATGCAGTAGCTCCGTACTTAGCTATAATTTACAACCGATCACTCAGCGAAAGATCCGTACCCAAATACTGGAAAGTTGCCCAAGTTACTCCAATATTCAAGAAAGGCAATAGGAGTGACCCCCAAAATTACAGGCCTATCTCATTGACGTCGATTTGCAGTAGGATTTTGGAACATATACTTTGTTCGAATATTATGAACTACCTCGAAGAGAACGACCTATTAACCAGTAGTCAACACGGATTCAGAAAGTATCACTCTTGTGAAACACAGCTTGCCCTTTATTCACATGAAGTATTAAGTGCCATCGACAAGGGATCTCAAATCGATTCCATATTTCTGGATTTCCGGAAGGCTTTTGATACTGTACCCCACAAGCGGCTTCTAATGAAATTGCGTGCTTATGGAATATCTCCCCAGTTGTGCGATTGGATTCACGATTTCCTATCAGAAAGGAAACAGTTCGTTGTAATTGACGGTAAGTCATCGAGTAAAACAGAAGTGATATCTGGCGTTCCACAGGGAAGCGTTATTGGTCCCCTACTCTTCCTCATGTTTATAAACGATTTAGGAGATAATCTGAATAGCTCCCTTAGACTATACGCGGATGATGCTGTCGTTTATCAGTTAGTGAAGTCAACAGAGGATCAAAAGCAACTGCAAAGCGATTTAGACAAAATTTCTACTTGGTGCGAAAATTGGCAATTGACACTAAATAAAGAAAAGTATGAAGTAATACACATGACCACTAAAAGAAATCTGCTGAACTGTAATTACGCAATAAATCAGTCAAACCTCAAGGTCGTAGATTCTACCAAATACCTAGGAGTTACAATTACGAACAACTTTGACTGGAGAGAACACCTAAAAAATATTGTGGGGAAGGCGAACCAAAGGTTACGTTTCATTAGCAGAACGGTTCGAAGGTGCACCAGCTCCACCAAAGAGACTGCCTACATCACACTTGTGCGTCCTCTCTTTGAGTACTGTTGCCCCTTGTGGGACCCTCACCAGGTGGGATTGACAGAAGACATTGAGAAGGTTCAGAGAAGGGCAGCTCGTTTTGTTCTATCAAGTTACGGGGGCGAAAGCGTCATGGAAATGTTGCACGAATTGGGGTGGAAATCATTAAAAGAAAGACGTTATTCATTGCGGCGTAATCTGTTCGCGAAGTTTCAATCACCGACTTTTAGTTCTGAATGTGAAAATATTTTGCTAGCACCCACCTACTTAGGGAGACATGACCATCCCAATAAAATAAGAGAAATCAGATCGAAAACGGAACGATTTAGGTGTTCTTTCTTTCTGTGCGCTATTAGAGAATGGAACGGTAGAGAAAAGTTATGAAAGTGGTTAATGAACCCTCTGCCAGGCACTTTAATGTGATTTGCAGAGTATCTATGTAGATGTAGATGAAGATGTGTCACACCACAATGCAGTAGGCGCGCCGGGTATATTTTTGCGCTCCAAAACTAATGAATGCTCGCCAGATTTGAGCAAGGTCGAAACTGAATCATTGCTCGACTGAGCCTTGGTGAGCTTGTGGAAGTTGATGACAGAAGAGATACCAGCGAGCCGTGAGAAATAATCAGCGACCAAATTGTAAGAGCCGCGGACGTACTGTACGTCGCTCATGTACTGAGAGATCAGATCAAAATGCCTGTAGTGACATGGAGGTGGGTCAGCTGGAGGATTTTTGAGGTCGTGTGCCAGAGGTTTATGGTCTGTGTATATAGTTAGTGGCCGACCCTCGATATCTTCTTGGAAATACTTGACCGCCTCGTATACAGCAAGAAGTTTGCGGTCGAAAGCAAACCACTTGGATTGGCTGGGTGACAACTTTTTAGAAAAAAAACTTCAATGGCTGTGACTCCTCACCACAATGCTGTTGTAACACCGCCCCAGTCGACACCTCACTGGCGTCAGTGGTAGTGGAAAGGGTGGCATCGGGGGAGGGATGAGCCAATGTGATTGCTTTTGCTAACGCCATTTTCAAAGAGTCAAATGCAGTTTGCATCTCCGCCGACCAAGGGATGGGACGATCCCCTGTAGTGTTAGGGCCGCGCAAGGCACCTGTGAGGGGGGTTTGTAGTTCAGCAGCCTTTGGGATATGAAGACGAAAAAAAATTATCGTACCCAAGAAGCGTCGTAGTTCATGATAAGTTGCAGACGGGGGAAGTTTCTGCACAGTTTCAACCTTTTCATCAGTGGGGCGAATGCCATCTGCTGACACGATATGTCCCAGGAAAATAACAGACGACTGTCTGAAAACACATTTGTCTTTGTTGGTCACAACACCATGCAAATCAAGGACACTGAACAGTTCGGCTAAGTGTTTTTCATGCTCCTCAGGAGATTTCGAAAAAATCAAAATATCGTCCAGGTATGCGTAACACTGTGGCAGAGGGCGAAGAAGGGAGTCTAGGAACCTCTTCCATGTCTATGCGGCATTTTTTAAGCCATAAGGCATATATACATATTCAAATAAGCCAAAGGGAGTAATGATCGCTGTTTTTGGAATGTCCGGTTCGTGCATTGGAATTTGGTGATAAGCCTTCTTGCAGTCAACGACGCTGACAGTGGTCGCACCTGCAAGTTGTCTAGCAAAGTCTTGGATATTTGGCACAGGATAGCTATCAGTGATTGTCCCATCATTCAACTTCCTGTAATCTCCACATAAAAGATAGGTACCATCCTTTTTCGGCGTAAGGTGAATAGAAGAAGCCCATTCGCTAGAGGAAGGTCGCACAATGCAGGCCTCAAGCAGTTTGCCAATAATATTTTTTGCGATTTTGAGTTTATGCGGATTGAGGTGGTGTGGTCTGAAACACACTGGAGGTCCCTCTGTTGTGTTGAGTCTATGGCAAGCATCACTACTGATAGCAAGAACGCCACACGGGTGCGCAGAACTATGTGAAACTGTCATGTTATTGTTATGCGCGTCAGAGTTCGGGCCGTGCGACTGGAAGGGAGGTGCGACACTTGTTGCACGGATTGTAAACTTCGTAAGGAAGCGATTACTTCTCTCGCACGAGCCAGCTCGCGTGACTTAATGTCAATCTGTTCTTTAAGCCTTCTCTGAGTTCCTTTAAGTTCAACAATTTCCAGTCACTGTACAGTTACGTCTCACGTTACACTAGTAAGTTTTGCAGCTAACGGCACGCACTCTGTTTGCAAAAGAGAAATGTCAACATTAATATGCGGCGACAGCCGTGCACTGGAGGAGGCAGACAAACGGATGCGCGTGTTAGTGGTTTGATGTAACAAGATTCCTGCCGGAATGTCCATGGAAAATTTATTGTTCCTTAAAAAGTCTATGCCAAGCACTGGACAGGACACTTGCGCAACCAGAAAGTCCCACTTAATAGTCAAGTTTTAGATAAATGAACCGGCATTTGATCCGTTCCAAGCACTTTGATAGTGGAGTCGTTTGCAGTGCGAAGCAGTGTAGGAGAAGGTACGAGAGTGTCCAGTGCAAGAGACGGGGGTAAAACACTCATATCTGCCCCACTGTCAATCAGAAAGTCAATGTTCGAAACACAGTCACTCACAAACAAACAGCCGTTGCAGCTCACCGTAGCGGGGTTGTGAGTTGTGGAGTGGAGGCGTCTTCGTTTCGGGCGGGGTGCCGCGCCTGCTACTGCACCCCGCCGTCTGCGTTTCCCACCGTGCACGGCAATGTTTAGCGTCATCTCCGTTACTATGATACCAGCAGAGCGGCCGGCTGTTGTTGGGCGTGGTCGGTGTGCTGCGGGTAGTTCCATCGGCGTCTGAGAGAGCGCACTGCTGGGCTGGCGTTTCCATCATGGCAAATGGTGAGTCCAGAGAGCGTTGCGCGGGATGGCTACCAGATGACGACACCGTACGGTTGCGCAACGAAAATGCACGAGTGCCATTGTCACCTACATGTGTGGTGGGGGGGGGGGATATTTGGAACAACACTCACGCCACTGTTAACACTGGGAGCGAGACGGTTAATGATCTTAAATGCACGATCTGCTATTGATAGTTTTCCATCAAGAGAACAAGACGTAAGTGGCAGCAACTGCAGCTGCAAGGCTTCAGGGAATTTCACTAGCCAAATTGACCACAAAGTAATGTCCAGGAGAAAATCAGTTGAAACAAGGGCGCACAGCCTATGCCACAGTTCAGATGGTGTAAGGTCTCCTAAGTACAGTTCATGAATTATGTGATGCAACACTTCATCAGGCGAGTGGGAAAGTCTCTCACAGATGATACATTTCGCATTAGTGTACTTAGGTGGCGGAGGTGGGTTAAGCACCAAATCACTAATCAAGTCAAGTTGGTCGTGTAGATGACCGACAAGACACACGAACTTAGATTCTTCTGAAAGAATGCCCGAAACCCTGAAAATAGATTCAATTAATGCGAACCAAGTGCTCAGATGTTGCTTTGCAAAAGGCAGCAGCTTTGGCAATTTAGTGGGTTGTTGTTCGAAATTAACTGGACGAATGAGCGGAGGAGTCACATTGCCTGTCGCAAATGTTGGCCCGGAAACTGGTACGTTCGTGAGGGCATAGTTCTGTGAAGCATTTTGTCCAAAACTAACCGGTAGTTTGTCGGTACTATTCAACACATTTGGAACACATGGTAGATGGTCAGAAGGCACAGTAACTGAAGGTATAGCACACTGCACATGTGGAAAATCACGCGAAAAGTTCGAGATCCAAGGTGGTACCGAAATTCGTTGTTGAGTGCACGAAGAATCAAAATTCGAAAGCTCAGTTGTAACACAGCACTGTTCGTGAGGCCCTGGTGACGTGAAAGTTGGTTCTACTTTAACTAAGTTGGCGGTTTGAACCATAGAAAGTTCGGGAGCTAGCATGTCTGCGTGGCCGCGCGGATTGTTGACATGTACAACAGGGCTCAATTTGTTAGGCTGTATAATATCTAGTTCCACCTGTGAATTGATGCACTGTCCTTTCTCAGCGGTTGAAAGTGGAGAAGCAGATAATCCTTGTCCTTGCGGTCGTAACACTGAAGAACACGGAGGTTGATTCCACATGGCACGACTGTTCACTGCACTCGCGTAATAACAATTTTGGAAAAGAGGCACGAAAGTGTAATTGTGGGTGAATTGAAACGCGGGGTCACCACTGTAGTGTACTGGATACGCTATGATGAATAAAGACCCGGTACACGCCACATTAACTGAATAAGAAACATTTATTACAGATCACATGATACATTCAGTGTACACAATAGTCGAGTCCAAACAATACTCCAAGGCCCGCGTGGGCTACTTAAACTCACCTCAAAGATATTCCACTCCAGGTAGAGTCGATCTCGACGTCACCACAAGTGTAATGCTGTCAGAAATATGAATGGACTCGAAAGAACTGAACACTGCTGCCCCTCTTTGAGAGCTACCTATTAGTTTGGACTGCACTTGAAGTATAAGTGTGTGTACTGTTGAAGAACTCAAGGTACACCCCCCTCCATTTTTTTTCAATGGCAAACTCTCACATTCCTGATGATGATTCTACACAATATTTACCGTACTTCCTAAAAATAGTAAGTCCAGGTTGGAAAATCACAACATACTGAGGACTGTATCTCGCTGTATATATGATAGGTGGACCTCAGACAGGGGTGTAGAAAAGACACTCACACTTGCACAACTAGTGCTTTCAGCCACACACACACACACACACACACACACACACAGGCGCAACTCATGCAAACATGACTACCATCTCCGGCTCTCATCCATCTAGCATTACTTCAACATCAAGTACATTTCAAAGTGGGTAGTGTAGGGAAGGGGTGGAGAAGGGAGCGGAAGGGAGAGGAGGAGAAAGGGAAAGGTTGCAGGGCAAGGTTGGGGTTAAAGCCATCAGTGCCACCTGATGGAGTGTGCAGGTACTAGATGAGTACACAAAAATATGAGATGCAGTCTAGAATGCAGTGAAACCAGGGAAGGAGGGGGAGGGGGGGGGGGGCGAAAAAGGGGAGCACAGAGAAAGGAGGAGAAAATAGTGGCAAGCAATAGAAAGAAGATTGTGAATTGGGAGAATGTGTAGGATAGAGGGGGTGGATACTATTGAGTAGAGAATGTGCAGACGTTAGGCTACTGTACGTTGAGCTCAGCATTATTTCAATACTGGAGAATTTTTTGTTAGGGTAACTCCAATCAGTGCATGCCACTAAAGCTAGTGGTTGACAGGAGGATCCACATTGCCTAGGCTGTGAAGAACCCCACTGGAATAAAGCATGTTATGCTCAGCTACATGTTGTGCTCAGGGTAGGCCACATAGCTGTTTGTTACGTTACAGTTTGAAAGTGGGCATTCATTCTGATGGTCAGTTGTATGGTATGACTATTAGATTGTTTGGTTTAACAGTAGAAAATCCTGGTTGGAATGTCAATAACAAAGGTTAGATACATCTCTCCATATAGATGTTCACTGAGTTGCAGACAGACATGTAAAATAGACAACACATTCACACAACCATCTCTCAATGGCAATGTGTGCTTGAGGTATGTCTGAGTGATTGACTGAATGTATTTATTTCTTTTTCTGATGAAGGCCATGGCTAAAAAATTAAGTTATGTGAATGTACCTCTCTGTGACTCAGCAATCTTCTGTGTGTGTCTCAGTGATTGCCTTTAAGGTGAATTGTTTCTTCTGCTACTGACATACTGTTTGATATGACTGCTAAACAGGTGTCCCTGAGAATGAATGGCCAATCTCAAACTGTGGTGAGGACCAAAATGGACCACCCTTTGGCACAACATACAGCAGAACATACAATGCTTAAAATGGCTGCTTCATGACCAGGACCATCTGTGTCCTACCTCCACCACCAGATTATCTGAACTGTGCAGATGGGACGTATTCTCAAAAGACTTTTTGCAGTCTCAAAATTATCATGAGCTCAGCCTACAGTTATCTACTGTCCCACACTTTACACTCAACTTTTCTCATCCCATCTGTCCTACACCTCCTCTCAATTTATCTCTCTCTCCCCAAAGTCTGACAATATTTTCCCTTTCTCTGTGCACTCCCTTTGAAAACCCCTTTCCCCCCTGTGCCCCAAAGACACATCTCACATCTGTTTCCTGTATTCTCCATCAAGCAGTGCTAATACCTCTCATCCCCACCCTTGCCCTTCATGTCTTCCCTGTCTTCAGTCCAAAGACTGGTTTGATGCAGCTCTCCATGCTACCGTCCTGTGCAAGCTTCTTCATCTGAGAATACATACAGCAACCTACATCCTTTTGTCTTCTTACTGTATTCATCCTCCTGTCTCTCTCTATGATTTTACCCCACACACTTCCTTCTAATGCTAAGTTGATGATTCCTTGATGTCTCACAATGTGTCCCACCAACCTATCCCTTCTCTTAGTCAGGATATGCCAGAAACTCCTTTTCTTCCCCATTCTGTTGAGAACCTCCTCATTAGTAATGTGATTACCCATCTAACCATCATTCGTCTGTAGCACCACATTTTAATAGCTTCTATCATCTATTTGTCTGAACTCCTTATCGTCCCCCTTTCACACCCACACAATGCTACACTCCAGACAAATGCTTTCAGAAAGGACTTCCTAACATTTAAACTAATATTGGATGTCAACAAATTTCACTTCTTCAGAAACGCTTTTCTTCCCATAGCCGTTCTGCATTTTCTTTACTTCAGCCATCAGAAGTTATTTTGCTACCCAAATAACAAAACTTACCTACTACTTTTATTGTCTCATTACCTAATCTTAATTTCTTCAGCATTGCCTGATATTCTGACACTACACTCCATTATCCTCATTTTACTCTTGTTGATGTTCATGTTATATCTGCCTTTCAAGACACTGTCCATTCCATTTAATTGCTCTTCCAGAGCCTGTGCAGCCTCTGACAAAATTACTATGTCATCGGCAAACTGCAAAGATTTTATTTCTTCTCCCTGAACTTTAATTCCCTCTCCAAATTTCTTATTGCATTACTTCACAGCTTCCTCAATGTACAGATTGAACAACATTGGGGAAAGGCTACAACCATATCTTACTCTCTTCCCGACCACTCCAACCCTTTCAGGCCTTTCAACTCTAGTAATTGCTGTCTGGGTTTTTTTACAAGTGGAATATAGTTCTTCGCTACCTATATTTTATCCCTGCTGCCTTCAGAATCTGAAAAAGTGTATTCCAGATAACATTGTCAAAAGCTTTCTCTAGATCCACAAATGCTAAAAACGTCGGTTTCCCTTTCCTTAATCTATCTTATAAGATGATTCATAATGTGAGTATTGCCTTGTGTGTTCAAACATTTCTCTTAAATCCAAATTTATCTTCCCCAATTTTGTATTCCACCAGTTTTTCCATTCCTCTGTAAACAATTCATGTTAGTATTTTGCAACCATGACTTATTAAACTGATAGTTCTGTAATTTTCACATTTGTCTGCACTTGTTATCTTCAGAATTGGAATCACTATATTCTTTTTGAAGTCTAAGGGTATTTACCCTGTCTCATATATCTTGCATATCAGGTAGAATAATTTCTTCATGACTGGTGCTCCTAACGATAATAGCAGTTCAGATGGAAATCATCTACTCCAGGCTCTTTGTTTCTACTGAAATCTTTTAGTGCTCTCTCAAATTATTCTCGCAGTATCCTATCTCCTATCTCATCTTCCTCTACTTCATCTTCCATTTCTAGAATACTGTCTACAGGTTTATTTCCTTTGTACAGGCTTTCTATATATTCCTTGCACCCTTCTTTGCTTAGTAACGATTTTCCTCTCTTCCCTACCCACTCTAAACTGCACTCAATGTTGAAGTAATGGTTGAGGTGTGTAGGTTGGAGATGACAGTTGTTTTTGTTGGTTGTATAAATGGGTATGGGTTCTTTCTCTTATGAAGACTATGGCCAAAGCTCTTTTGAGGGTGTATGACTGTCTTTCCTACATATCTGTCTGTAGCTCACCAACAGTCTTTGCAGTGAGTTTAAAACTATCCTCACAATGTATCATTTGAAAATCATCAACATATTTGATCACAAATTACATATGTATTCATTGAGATTTTTGTGAAAATGAAATTATAGTTTCAATTGGTATATGAATACCCCAGGTGCAAAAGTGGCCATGCGACCAAACAGAAATTTGAGTTACAGCACTCTCTTGTACAGGTTTTCATGGTCTGTCTATTACTGTATAGATCAGGCCTCAAAAATTATTATAAGGGTTTTCAAATGTGGTGCAAACATCACAGACACATGCAATGGCAGCTATGTTTTCAACACATTGGATTGCAAAAGGGGCCAAATCCAATTCTGTTGCAAAAGAGGCCATGTCTTATGTATAATGGCTGCCAGAAAATGGTTCGTTGTAGAACTGGCATATCATCTTGCCACACTTATAACTTTAAAAATTGTGATTTTTAGCTACATGTGACTAAAATGTCTAGGTTGGCAGTACTTGATGGAGTCTCATATGTTTTTGTTTCTACTGCTACATTGTAGGAAGGAAATTAAGAAAGACCAGTGTTGTATGATAAAGAGATCAGCCAGCACCCTTGTTCCTATGTGTATTTTAAAATGACTTTGTAACCAGTTTTATTGTGGCACAGTTAAAATGGACAAAGATAATGAAGAGGAAACTCATATTATTGAAGTAGAGGTTGAAGACTTCGATAACAATAGAGTTGAGATTAGCGTTAATGATGAGAGGGAAGATTCCACAAGAAACTATACTTCTAAAAATAGAAGAAGAAATGTACAACAATGGAAACAAAATGTTGAGAAAGACCATTGATTATCGTAATATTCAAATATTTATCAGTTATAGGTTTAATGTTGTTGGAATTAAAGACCTTTTCTTGAACACATTTCTCGTTAATTCAACATACTTGAAAATAGAAATACCAGGTTTTGCTTGCATTCACATAAAACTAGTATCCATTGGTTTTCAATTTCATTTTTCATTTATCTTTAGATACCAACTGAAAGGGTTACCACAGTTGCCTAACTGTAAAAATCCTGCATGTTGCTGTATCATCTCCAAAAACATCTGAGTATACAGGAAACAAAGTATCAAGAAAGCAACTAATTATGGGATTTTTTTACAAATATCAAGGTTTAAAGAGCATCTTTCTTGGGAATTTCGCAGGTTAAATAAAAATGAAGCAACAAAATTTGTCACAGTGTAATCAATGATTTGTCACCTGTAACTGCCACAAGATGAGGTGGTTATAGAAGAATAAATCTGTACAAAGATAGGAAAACTGCAGTTGTCAGACACATTTAAAAATTTAAGCCAATCAAAAGTAGCTATTCTAGAGGGGAAATCCTACATTGCCAGTATTTGAGCAGTGAATTACATGTAAAAGTAATGTGGGAAATATTCCGTGAGAAACATCCCGATCTGGACATAATATTCCACTATAATTTTAACATTGCATAGTAGCACCTTATATGGACACATACTTTACATACTCATCTCTAAAAATTAGGATTTCCTTGGAAAATTGATCAATTGAAAAGAAAAATTTGGAGCCTCAGCTTAGAGCTCTCAAAGTTAAAGATTGATGTTTTTTTATGAAAGGGGAAGGACTTCCAAAAGTCCCGTATCAGATGGTCTATTATTCAAAGCACATGTACATACATTATTTCATTGTTTGCCAAGGTTTCTCTATGAGCACTCAGGCAAAAGAACCTGTGATCTCATATGTTTGTCTGGAGAACGAGTTCTCCACTACAACTATATAAATAACATTAGTCAGCTGACGGATTCCTTCAATTGTACCCGTATTCCAAAGAACTTTCTAGATCTATTATGTGTCACTGGACTTTGTGCTACTGTACTATATTTTATCCATAGATGACTGGGTGTTATAAAGTCTCTTTCTATGGCTAATTGTAACTACTAACAGTTTTGAACACATTCTGTGTTCTGCTTTCCTATTTTTGCTACACATTCTACAAGGGATTATCATTGGTTAGTTGCTATACCTCGACTTACTTGTTTCAATTTTTTTGTTACTGAGCCCTTGGTTTAGTAATCATATTTGTAATAGAACACATGTTCCACTCTTCCTACCCCTACCTCTCAGTATCTGCCCCTCCCATACTCCATCTCCATTATAATATATGACTTCTATACCTTTGTTTTAATCTGATGACATGCAACCTAGCCCTTTTCTTACACTGGTACAACACTAACTGATATTTATTTTCTCTGCTCCTTATAATTTGCATTTATGGTTTTGTTATCTCCATTATAATATATGACTTCTATATTTTTGTTTTAATCTGATGACATGCAACCTAGCCCTTTTCTTACACTGGTACAACACTAACTGATATTTATTTTCTCTGCTCCTTATAATTTGCATTTATGGTTTTGTTGCTGTATGACATGTATTCCACGTGTTTTTGATGTCCACATTACCATGCATCTGCTTTTGGAAAAGCACAAATGTTTACCATAGTTACAACAGATCTTCAAGTCTCATAGACTTAATGCACAACAAGTTGAATATTACCAAATTCAAATGTTCAAATGTTTGTATAGCTTATGGGACTTAACTACGGGGTCATCAGTCCCTAAACTTACAAACTACTTATAAACTACTTATGAACTAGGATGGCACAAATATCCATGCCCGAGGGGGCATTCGAACCTCCGACCGTAGTGGCCGTGCAGACTGTGACTGGAGCGCCTCAGTCCCCTCGGGCACCGCGGCTGGCAAATATTACCATGCTTATACAAGGGTTGAAACTTAAATGGCGGTAACACTGTTGTGGAGACACTACAAAATGGAATCTACTATTGTTGCTGGTAGCACACATTGTTGAGGTACCTACCTTACCTCCAAGTAAATGAACTCGCCTGTCCCACGTCACCAGTGTGCGCACAATCAAGGAAAACAGTCACTTGTAGGTGATCTAATGTAACAGTGTCACTATGTTTTCAAATCAGGAACAATGGAGTTGGATCAAGATTGAATGTGCCAGAGGTTGTACAGCACAAGAGTGTCATCAATGTCTTCAACAGACGTGAGGAACTGGCATTGCCATTCAGAACAGTGGCACGACAAAGTGCAGGTGCATACAGTGCAAGCTGTGGCTGCTCTGTTTGGTCGATGGGACTAGGAAGTACTGTACCATCCACCATACTCCATGGACTAAAGTCCTTGTGCCTTTGATTTGATTGCAAAACTGAAGGAATCACTTCATGTCATTCACTTCAGAACTGTTCCAGAGATTCTACAGGCAGTAGACCACTCCAGACAGAACAGGCTCTGCTAATGGTATAATATGCTTTACACATCACTGGCAACAGGCTCTACACAACGCTTTTGTTTCGGTTGTAAATACATAGTTGCTGCTATTTAAGTTCCAACTCCTGTTATCTATATTATCATTGTGATTATTGTAAGTCGTAAGTTTCGTACAACTTCAATGTATTCCACTCCAGTGGATGTGCTATTGCTTTGCACCCCATTTATTTGGCATTGTGTCGTAATATTACAAGATATTTTATTTAGCCTTTAGATACACTGTTCAGGTAAGTTATGAACTTAGTTATATAATGTCATGTCACCAACTGCTCCAAGATTAACTTCAACAAGTAAATATAAACTGTTTTAACTTGACAGGTAGGAATACTTTTCCATTACGTTATTTTAAGACTGACATTAATTAAGAACTCTAAGTAGTTGATGTTTGTTGCAGTGGGATACGTAAGTCCATTTTGATTGTACCACAGACATGGCACTTGTGTGCCCTAATGACATTATGTTGACATTGACTTTGCTTTATCTTAATAATATCTAATTAATTGAGAAACTATAACAGATGAGATTTAGTCTCCCACATTATTTCTCAATGTTAGATGATATTGGGTACATACTTTATAGTAGTCACCACCCTCTCAGTTCCCAATTTATTGTTCCCATGCGTATAAGCTGACAGTAGTGCACTTGGGTTCAGATGACTGCACAGTGAGAGACTGGAAGAAGATTGCCACTGATGTCATCAAACTTCCTGAATCCTGGCACTTCAGATTCAAACGCCAAAGAGAATTATCATCATGAAGACAGCAAATAGAAAATTATGTATTGAGCAAGGGGAAGCATTCTTCAATTTCGAGAGTGGAGAGTCGCAATCCTTTTTTTAGAACTATAGTGGAAAGAGACATGGTCCAAGACGGAAAAGTTAAAATTCTACTCTGATGTTTTTGAGCAGCAGGAGATCACGGAAACAAATGACAGTCAAAACAGCAAGGCTGAAGGAGTTGATTTTGACCTTGTAGACATAAATGTACTCACTGTATAATTCATTTTACCTTTTAACATTTATTTGCAATATTTCATTTTACCTAGTTTTGTTTCCAAAGATTTCTCACTTTCATGACAGGTGCTAGGATTGAATGCAGTGATTATACGTGAATAATACTATTGTTGTACCTTGTAATAGTTCATGTTCAATATTTTTATTAAACATTTAAATCCTTTTAAATATTTAAAATAAAACAATATTTCAACACTTTGTTCATTTAATTTTCTCTTTCATATTATTTTAATATACTATTGTAGTCTACCCTTCTTACCAACATAACCAGATAAGAACCAAAATTATTTTTTGTGGCCAGTCTTGCAACCGACTGCACTCCATCATGGGCATTGATACAGTTGCAGAAGTGGCTATCTGGACCATTTGGTGGCAAAACAGGCCAAGTTCAAATTTTGACATAAAAATACTAATAAGGGGTTATTATTATTTTTTGTCTTCTTTTATTGGGACATTAAGCAACCACCTTTGTAATATTTCTGTGAGAGCAAGGCTATGTTTTCCAGCTCTCCCCAAAAATCTGTTGTCTGAGTGATTGTGTGAAAGCGTGTGTGTGTGTGTGTGTGTGTGTGTGTGTGTGTGTGTGTGTGTGTGTGTGGTTTTTATTCTCCCCCTCCCCTCTCCCCACAACAAAGGCCATGAATGAATGGCATGGGGCGAGGGGGGGGTGGACGGTGGAGAAATACGCAGCATGGGTGGGGGAATATGCCAGTGTTGTCTGATGGACAGTGGGCACAGAAGGAAAGGGACTGAAATGTGTGGCGGGATGGGAGACAAATGTAAGGATAGAGTGTGACAGGGAGAGGAAGGGAAGGGTGATAGAGGCAGGAACTAGTGAAGGTTCAGGCCTGGGGGACTGCGGGAATGTAGGATATATTGTAGCGAGACTTCCCATCTGCATAATTAAGAAAAGCTGGTATTTGTGGGGAGGAGCCATATGGCACAGGCTGTGTAGCAGTCACTGAAGTGAGCCGCATATGCAGCACTGCATACTCTGCAACAGAATGGCCTAGCTGTCTCCTGGCCACAGTTTGATGATGGCCATTCATACGGATATATAGCTGGGTGCTGGTCATGTCCACATATAAAGCTTGGTTGCAGTTCGGTTTGTAGATAACATGAGTGCTTTCGTAGGTCATCCTGCCTTTTATGGGGTAAGAAATACCAGTGACAGGACTGCTGTAGAGGGTGGTGGTATGGTGGATAGGACAGATTTTGCATCTGGGTCTACTGCAGGAATATGAGCCATGGGTAAGGGGTTGGGAGCAGGGATGGACAAGGATATTACTTAGGTCTTGGCGGGCAGTCAAATACCACTGTAGGTGGGGGAGAGGGTAAGCAGGATACTGGATATGGTATTTCTCATTTCAGGACTGGATAAAAGATAGTTAAAACCCTTGCGGAGAATGTGGTTTAAATTGGGTGGTATTGGGTAACAGAGGGGTGGTCCTTTGTGGCTGGATGGTGGGTGTGGGGGAGCTGGTGGGTGACTAGACAGACAAGGCCCATGAGGTCTGTTTCTGTACAAGGTTTGGAGGTTAATTGTGGTCACTGAAGACATCAGGGGGCATTTGCCATATTTGGAGAGGGACTGCTTCTCACTGCAGATGTGATGACTATGGGTGGCTAGGCTGTATAGAAGGAACTTTTTGGTGTGGAACAGGTGGCAGCTATCAAAATTGAGGTATTGTTGATGGTTGGTAGGTTTGATGTGGACAGAGGTACTGATAAGGGCACCTTTGAGGTGGAGGTCAGTATTGAGGAAGGTGACTGTGTAGATTAGGACCAAGTGAAGTAAATGGAGGAGAAGGTGTTGAGGTTTCGAAGGGATGTGGATAGTGTGGTCTCACCTTCAGTCCACATTATGAAGATATCAATGAATCTGAACCAGATGAGAGGTTTGGCATTCTGGGTAGTTGGGAAGGATTCCTCTAGATGGCCCATGAACAGGTTGGCATAGGGAGATGCCACACGGGTGCCCATGGCTGTACCGTGTATTTGTTTTTAGGTGATGCCTTGAAAGAGAAGTATTTGTGGGCGAGGATGTAGTTTGTTAAGGTAACAAGGAAGGAGGTTGCAAGTTTGGAGTCAGAAGGGAACTGTGAAAGGTAGTGTTCAACAGCAGCAAGGCCCTGAGCATTGGGGATGTTGGTGTATTGGGAGGTGCTATCAAACGTGATGAGCATGGTTGCAGGTGGAAAAGGAACAGGAACTGTGTAGAGTCTGTGGAGGAAATGGTTGGCGTCTTTAATGTAAGAGGGTAGATTCTGGGTAATAGGTTGAAAGTGTTGGTCTGTGAGAGCGGAGATTCTCTCAGTGGGGTCACCATAACCAGCCACAACAGGATGCCCAGGGTGGTTGGGTTTGTGAACTGTAGGGGTCATGTAGAAGGTGGGAGTAAGGGGTGTAGGAGGGGGTGAGGAGAGAGACTCTAGGGAGAGGTCCTGGGATGGGCCTAAGGATTTGAGGAGGGACTGGAGATCCTATTGGACATTTGGGATGGGCTCATTGTGGCAGGGTGTGCATATGGAAGGATCTGATAGTTGGCGGAGATACTGTGTTCTGAAAGCACAGTGGTGGAGCCTTTGTTAGCAGGTAGCATTCTAAGGTAAGGACTGGTTTTTAGGTGGTGGATTGCACTTCTTTCTGTGGGGGTGAGGTAGGTATCCACTTTGAGGGATTTGGGGAATGATGGTAAGGCCATGTTGGAAGTTAGAAAATTCTGAAAAGTTAAAAGGGAATCATTTGGCTGTAGTAGGGGTGGATCTAGGCTGCATGTGGGAGTGAACTGGGTTAGGCAGGGTTCAGTATTGGTATTGGGATGCATTTGAACAATGGGGTTGGTAAAAAATGGTGTTTGCATTGTAAGAACTGGGAGAAGGAGTGAACTTGTGGAAAGCAAACATGTGGAACATGAAGAATGATTTTCTTGGCTCCGAGTTGCTGAAGAAGATGAAGAGGAAATTAAATTAAATTCATCATCACTCTCACTGATCGTAAGAAACCTTTCCAATTTGGTGTTCGACAATCCTTGCTTGCACAGTTCCTGACTGCTTTGTTCACACACTGACACTATAATACCAACAAAACCTGCATAAGTTACACAAAAGTAGCATCTCCTGCAGTCCATGAGATGCATTGTGAAGCTATTAGAACAACTAGCAAACACATGAGGCCCTGTAGTTCAGTTTGTGCATGTAGGTGGTGACAGAACACTGAATCATATATTTCTGTCACTGTACTGAACTGTCTAGGTCTGCATGTAGGGGCACTGTGCAAGACTTTCCACCATCTGGTCAATGCTGTAACTTCTTGCTGTTCTCATATATCAAGTATATTGAAGAGCAGCAACATCCCTAGTTTCATAGCAACAAAATATTATGCTTCATTTGCTTTGATGGATTAACAACTGGAGGCATCATAATAGTTTTTTAATGACAAGGAGAAAACACCTATAATTTTAATTATCTCCATAATCAATGGGTTGGGACTACAGCTGATAAATTTGAAGGTGGAAGAAAGTACCAGCAGCTGTATTAATACCTTCCAACATCCATAATATCCTTGGAACCCAAGGTAAATTTTATGATACACCTGTAATTCCACTGACATGCGATAAATGTGAGACCATAATTGGATCCAAATTTTGTGGTTGCTTCAGGAATGAAAACTTATGTATCCAAAAGTGACTGTGCAGGGAAGTAATTAACTTGTGACCTTTCTTACCACTACTGCCATGCCTATATACATGTTACTATTTTTACTGGAGACACTGCTTTCTGCCACAGCTGCAACACCAGTACACTTTTATTACAGGTAATTATACAACTAAAAATTAAAACCAGTTACTTCATTCACTGTTGTTTTGAGAGGCTTTAACAATGGGGAGTGGCACAGTATAACTAAAACCCAGCAATACCCAGCATCCTTACTTTTATAGCAAATGACTATCAAATTTGAATACCAGTATTCAAGAGTGAAATAAGTAATCTGGAGGATAGGAGGAGGAGGGGGGAGGGGGAGGAGGGGATGGTGTCTAAGGACATAACAGCCATCAAGTCTGAGCAGACAAAATTCGCCAAACCATGAAGGTCATTTGTGGATATAAAGCATGGTTTACCAAATATGGAATCTCTACTCTTAAACAATATTTTGATATATCTACATTTCATCCACACCAATATATGACCTAACAGCAACCATACACAAAGTTTATAGAATGCTATTTTACCTCTGCAAATTCAACAGAATATGGTGGGATGCTTTACTTAATTTGATGCTACAAAGTAATTATGAGTAATAATGCAGCTAGAGGAAACAACCAATTTGACACATGAGCTACCATAATTAATGGTTGAAAGTAATTGTTCAGGGATTATGAAGACAGAAATGCTGCCTGTTTCTCCCACAGAAGTTGAATGTTGTGTAACCTATAGCCCATCATCAAATAGCTCTCCCTCTGCTAAAAGTCTCAGTTTTTCAGGGTGACTCCTGAACCCATTAATGTTCTGATATAAGATACTGTCTTGCATTTATCATCTTTCCTTCGAGTGTTTTATTCAGATTTGTGAGATTTATCTGTTGGATACAAATCAGTCTATTTCTCTTTTTCTAAATACTTGGTTGAATTATTTTGTGCTTACAGGTGATTGATTTGACAAAATCAAATTTTGTAGAACTATTTCACCTAACAGCAAGTTTACAGAAGTTTAAGTCTGTGTGATTTATCATTAGTGAGTTTCATGACCATCACTGAAATGGAAGATGTATAGCATAATGGTTGTAATGTACTTCTTTCATGAGTTAGAGTAACAGACATGTTTTGCTATGATTATGGGAGGTAAAGGTGAAATTCCAACCTAGTCACAAAGAAATTGGAGGGAGGAAAAAGATTTGTTTCACAACACCTCAACACACTAAAGTCAATGAGTAAATCAAATTGGCTAAGTATATTTCATAACAACTTTTGTAATTTTGCAAAAAAATCATTATTTTGTCAAATCCATACATTAAATTTTTGGTTAAGGCAGGATCTGTTCACATATACAGTATGAACCAAAAATGTTTAAAAATGACAGAGTAGCAGGATTTTTTTATTGCGGCCATTTTTATTGTAAGTATTTATAGTTTCCTATCACTACATAAATAATGACAGTGCAGAAATTCAATTTAAATATTTATTTCACATGAATATGAATATGTATATGATCTGTACATACTGCTAAAATCAGTGTAAATAAATAGGCGTAACTATAAATTACATTACTTTGCAAATTTTGGACACACACTTTTACATTTTTGGTGGACTCAATGGAGAAATGTAAACTAAACATTTATAAAAGTTTATGGTCCAGAATAGGTAGCAGTGGAGTCTTGAGTCAAGCCCAGGATTAACATTTGAATATGGTTAGTTTACATACCACTCCCATGAACCACAGACATTGCCGAGGTGGGGTGGCTTGCGTGCATCAACGATACAGATAGACGTACCGTAGGTGCAACCACAGCGGAGGAGTATCTGTGGAGAGGCCAGACAAACGTGTGGTTCCTGAAGAGGGGCAGCAGCCTTTTCAGTAGTTACAGGGGCAACAGTCTGGATGATTGACTGAGCTGCCTTGTAACATCAGCTAATGTGGCTTTGCCACACAGCTACTGCGAACGGCTGAAAGCAAGGGGAAACTACAGCCGTTACCTTTCCCGAGGACATGCAGCTCTACTGTATGAACATATGATGATGGCATCCTCTCGGGTTAAAATATTCCGGAGGTAAAATAGTCCCCCATTCGGATCTCCGGGCGGGGACTACTCAGGACGATGTGATCATCAGGAAAGACAATACTGGCATTCTACGGGTCGGAGCGTGGAATGTTAGATCCCTTAATCGAGTAGGAAAATTAGAAAATTTAAAAAGGGAAATGGATAGGTTGAAGTTAGATACAGTGGGGATTAGTGAAGTTCGGTGGCAGGATAAACAGGATTTCTGGTCAGGTGAGTACAGGATTATAAATACAAAATCAATTGGGGGTATCACAGAAGTAGGAATGATAATGAATAAGAAAAAGGGAATGCAGGTAAACTACTATGACCAGCACAGTGATCGAATTATCATTGTCAAGATAGATACGAAGCCAACACTGACAACAGTAGTACAGGTTTATATGCCAACTAGCTCTGCCAATGATGAGGAAATCGAAGAAATATATGAGGAGCTAAAGGAAATTATTCAGACAGTTAAGGGAGAGGAAAACTTAATTGTTATGGGGGACTGGAATTCGGTAGTAGGAAAAGGAAGGGAAGGGAGGATAGTAGGTGAATATGGTCTGGGCAAAAGGAATGAAAGAGGAAGCCACCTGGTAGAATTTTGCACAGAACATAATTTAGTTATAACAAACACCTGGTTCAAGAATCACAAAAGAAGGTTGTATACATGGAATAGACCAGGAGACACCGGAAGATACCAGATAGATTTTATAATGGTAAGACATAGATTTCGGAAGACATACCCAGGGGCAGATATAGACTCTGACCATAACTTGTTGGTTACGAACTGTAGGCTGAAACTAAAGAAACTACAAAAAGGTAGGAAAATAAGGAGATGGGACCTGGATAAATTGAAGGAACCTGAGGTTCTTAAGAATTTCAGAGGGAGCTTTAGGCAACAATTGACAGAAACAGGGGAAAATAAAACAGTAGAAGAGGAATGGGTAAAATTGAGAGATGAAATAGTGAAGGTAGCAGAGGACAAACTAGGTAGGAAGGAAAGACCTACAAAAAATCCTTGGATATTACAGGAGATACTAAATTTAATCGATGAAAGGAGAAAATATAAAAATGCAGTAAATGAAACAGGCAAAATGGAGTACAGATGACTAAGAAATGAGATTGACAGGAAGTGCAAAATGGCTAAGCAGGAGTGGCTAGAAGGCAAATGCAAGGATGTAGAAGAATGTATGAATAGGGGAAAAATAGATACAGCCTACAGGAAAATAAAAGAAACATTTGGAGATAAGAAAAACAGCTCTATGAATATCAAGGACACTGATGGAAAACCAGTTCTCAGCAAAGAAGGGAAAGCTGAAAGGTGGAAAGAGTATATAGAGGGGCTCTACAAAGGAAATGAACTTCGAGACAATATTGTAGGAAGGGAAGAGCATGTAGATGAAATAGGAGATACTGTACTGAGAGAAGAATTTGACAGAACCTTGAAAGACCAAAGTCGAAACAAGGCCCCTGGAGTAGATGATATTCCCTCAGAGCTACTGAAGTCTCTGGGAGAACCAACCATGACAAAATTGTTTCACCTGGTGTGTAAGATGTATGAGACAGGTGAAATACCCTCAGACTTTAAGAAAAATGTTATAATCCCCATCCCTAAGAAAGCAGGTGCAGACAGGTGTGAAAACTACAGAACCATCAGTTTAATAAGTCATGGTTGCAAAATATTAACGCGAATTATATACAGAAGGATGGAGAAGCTGGTAGAAGCCGACCTTGGGGAAGATCAGTTTGGGTTCAGGAGAAATGTAGGAACATAGGAGGCAATACTCACTTTACGGCTTATCCTAGAAGATAGATTAAGAAAAGGCAAACCTACATTTCTAGCTTTTGTAGATTTGGAGAAGGCTTTTGACAATGTTGATTGGAATAAACTCTTTCAAGTTCTGAAGCAAGCAGGAGTAAAATATAGGAAACGTAATGTTATTTACAACTTGTACAAAAACCAGACAGCGGTTGTCAGAGTTGAAGGGCATGAAAGGGATGCAGTGGTTGGAAAGGGAGTAAGACAGGGTTGTAGTCTTTCTCCATTGTTGTTCAATTTGTACATTGAGCAAGCTATAAAGGAAATCAAGGAGAAATTTGGTGAAGGAATAAAACTTCAGGGTGAAGAATTAAAAACATTGTGTTTTGCCGACAACATAGTAATTCTGTCAGATACAGCAAAGGACCTGGAAGAGCAATTGAACGGAATGGACAGTGTGCTGAAAGGTGCATATAAGATGAACATTAACAAGAGCAAAACTAGGGTAATGGAGTGCAGTGTAAGAAAATCAGGTGATGCTGAAGGAATTAGATTGGGAAACGAAGCAATAAAAGAGGTAGATGAGTTTTGTTACTTGGGCAGTAAAATAACAAATGATGGTCGCAGTACAGAGGATATAAAATGCAGAATGGCACTGGGAAGAAAAGCGTTCTTGAAAAAGAGAAATTTGTTAACATCGAATATTGATTTAAACCTAAGGAAGTCCTTTCTGAAGGCATTTGTATGGATTGTTGCCTTGTATGGGAGTGAGACATGGACGATAAACAGTGCAGACAGGAAGAGGATTGAGGCTTTTGAAATATTGTGCTACAGAAGAATGCTGAAGATTAGGTGGGTGAATCGCGTGACTAATGAGGAGGTACTGAACAGAATTGGGAAGAAAAGAAATTTCTGGCATACCTTGACTAAAAGAAGGAATAGATTGGTAGGACACATTCTTAGACATCAATGAATTGTGAATTTAGTGTTGGAGGGAAGTGTATGGGGAAAAAATCGCAGGGGAAGACCCAGAGATGGATACAGTAAGCAGATTCAGACAGATGTAGGTTGTCGCTCTTATGTGGAGATGAAGAGGCTTGCTCAGGATAGGGTATTGTGGAGAGCTGCATCAAACCAGTCTCCGGACTGAAGACCACAACAACAACAGTTTACATAATTTTATTTATCCCATGATTCATACAAATACTCCTACTGCAAAGTGAAGTGAAAAATTCAAATGTATACAAAGATTAATTTAATACAAATAAACTATCTCTGAGATGAATTTTCATATCGAATATGTCAAAGACATTATTGATAAATCTGAAGCATTGAATTAAAATTTGTGGTGTGGCCGGGAATCGAACCCGGACCTCCATCTTACTAGGCAGACATCTTAACCGTTAGACGACCACACCACTAACGATTAAGATGCCTTGGAATAGGCTAAATATGATTTCCCTCCATGTCACAAACTTTAATTCAGCTTCTGTGTTCCAAAGATAATTGCCACTACTGCCAAGGCTCTCCATGCAGCAGAATAGCACCTCGGCAATGGACATATTGGAACAATCCTGTTAAGGTGATATAAATATTAATTTAATACAAATAAACAATCTCTGAGATGAATTTTCGTCTCGAATTTGTCAAAGACATTATTCATAAATCTGAAGCATTGAATTAAAATTTGTGGTGCAGCCGGAACACAGTAGCTGAATTAAAGTTTGTGACGTGGAGGGAAATCGTACTTAGACTATTCCAAGGTGCCTTAATCGTTAGTGTTGTGGTGGTCTAATGGTTAAGACATCTACCTAGTAAGCATGGAGGCCTGGGTTTGATTCCCGGCACAAATTTTAATTCAGTGCTTCAGATTTATCAATAATGTATACAAAAATGTTTGTGGTAAATTCATTTTACTTAAGGGTAAAGAGAAACTATAGTCAAACATGATGTTTGCAGTACAGTGCCGGGTTGTTTTGAAGTAGCTACATATTATTGACCCATATTGGGTGTGCATTTAATGTGATATGTAAACTGAAAATAAAGATTACAATTCTTAAACTTATCAAGTTTTCATTTATTTATTTTTCCTCTGTACTTGATCAGACATTGTACAATGTCATAGTAATTCTCTTTTATTCTAAATTCTCTTCATGTATTATAAAAATACTTTTTTAAATTTATCTACAGTTTTTTTTTTCCCCCAAACCTATTTTGTGAAGACACACTATAAATAACCAACACGGTCATGTACGAGTTTGAGAAAATTATGATTTTTTTAATCAGAAATTCAAAAGTTATGAAAAATTTGTTTAGCAAATTGGATTCTGAATACCATATATTTCCACTGTACAGGATGGCAGGGAGTGGACAGGTGATGTAGGGGCCTTCCTTCAGGTGGCAGAGGAGGTGCCATTAGGTGGGAAGGGAGAAGTGAATTTGAACAGATAGGAAGCCAGAGAGAGAAGACCGCGTTGCCTTTGGGGCTGTGGCACGCAGACGTTCACCTCAGAGACTCACGTGATGCCCTCCTCAGACCGCCATTGGTTCCTTCCAGTCAGACCATGAAGTTGGCAACTGGTAGGCTCAGTGATTCTGCTTCTGTTGTAGCTGAGAAACATTCAAGTGATCGGATCTTGGCCTGGTTGTGTATGCTGACAAGACCAAACTGGCTGAAACCGACGCTACTAACTGGATAAAGTTAGAGGTAGCAATGGAATTTGTGAAAAATTCATGTAATATTCTATTCTTTAGAGCTCTGAGTCAATGGCTCTGCACAATCCTCCCCACTTCCTCAGGAGCAGCGATTACAGTTGTAACTTTGACTAACAGAGTATGAATTTGCTCCGTTGGACAGAGAGGTGGTGGTACGGGTCTTTATCTCGACTAAGCGAGGGTGAATTTAATGCTGCTTTTGCAAGGGGTAACTATGTCTAGGTTTACAATACACTATGTTTCAGATGAATTACTTCACAAAAATACAGTTACAATGCCATCGCTGGCCTTACAAAGGTTACTTGTGTCATCGTCAGTAGCAGCGAAACGGCAGGGAGGCGCTCGCAGTGGTGTGGCGTGCAGGTGACATGGCGGCAGCGCAGGGATGGGGGCGTTGGCTGACAGGGGCGGCAGCGGCTCCAACACTGCTACCAACTGGGCTTTAGACTGTGCCTTGGGTTGGTGCTAATGCAGCAGTCGGGGCTGCACACTATGTTTTGTAGTAAAACACACTGGTAACTGCATGATAATTGGGTGCGTTGTACGTAAGACTTTGCCTGCTGTACTGAACAGCTTAAATGCTCCATATTCTCTGAACTTCAAATACTAAATTGTTGGCTTGTAGTAGCGTTAAACATTAAGTATCTATTTTTATGTCATACTTATTACCTGTGTTAATTCACTTGCTCTTTTAAGGAAACATTTAAAAGTCATATTAATGTAATCAGTTGGACGACATTCATTTATTTCAAAGTAGACTGTATACTAAGGGTGGTTACACATATCTCGTATATTGTTTTTAGTCAAGGGGTGAAAGCATAACCAAGGAAAATGGCACTCATTGTTTGGTGACAGTGACACAAATTGAGATTACCTGTGGTTTATAATAACACAAATTTGTGGGCTTTGGGATCAACACAACCAGTGTACAAGAAGGACTGATGATTTGTTAGTGAAACTGCTACTTCTAAAATTGCTCATCTACTCTTCATTTTCGAATATACACTATTCTTGGCAGATAGGCAGCAGCTGAGATCTTGCACATATTGCTAAAAACAAACTAACACGCCAAGTGAACTTTCTAGAGCACAAAGTCGGGTCAACAAATTGACAAGGCAATTTTAGGTAAATATTATTGTCGCATTTGTAACATCAGTAAAGTTACATTGGGGGCTGTATCATCTACTCACTTGGGTTAATTAATAACGAGGAAAACACAAAACAGAACATTCACTCAATCTGAATTTGAATCTTAACTGCAAATAACAAATTACAACAAGGGAATAATCTCAAGTTCAAATAGTTAAAAGGTTTCAAACCAACATTAAAATAGTACTTCAACGGTATGTCAATATGAGGAAAAGAGTAACGATGTCACATAGCGAATTGTTAAAACTATCAACTAGCAGTTAGAGTAACAAATTAGTGTTGCAGAAACATGTGACAGTTGGTGGACATGGAGGTTTAATGAATTTATTTTGCATAAGAGCTATCTCACAGTAAGGTCTATCAGTTTGCCCTGTTTGAAAACAAATGATTTTTTGTTTGACTGCAGTGTTACAGCTCATGAGATATGGAAGTATCACGTCATAAGAGTTCAGTTTTCATGATTCTTAGCCAATATGGACAGAGGTGAAAATGAAATTAACTTTACCTGATATTTTTTTAGGAAATTATATTGATTTGGTGTTGGGCTTAGAGAAAGGTCAGGTTAATGGTTTCCAGGTGTAAGGCAGTATAGGTGATTAGAGGAAATAGTTTTTGCAATAAGTGGATTTCTTTCCAAACCATAGCTCCACCATCAATCCTCACATTGCACATTACAAAAGATTGCTAGCATGCACCGGATTGGAAACAAGATTTGAAGGTTAGGTTGGAACGGTAACACTACCTGAAATAATTATTTTCTTCTGGACTAGAGGGCAATCAGAAAGGTATTCATGCTTTCATACTACAGATCCATGAAACTTTTCCTGGAATATGTAGATTTACGTAGACAGTGAAATGTGTTTCATGGTTTGTACAAGTTTGTAAAATCTGTAAAGCAGTTATTAGGGTAGTTGATTCCAACAGAAAAACACTCATGATGGCAGATGCAGGCATTTATTTAGCCTTTAAGTGCATGACTACAAAAATGCAAATTAAGTTGATGAAACTTATAGTATCCAACATAGGTGTTGTAGGAAAATGGATAACACAAAGACTTCAAAAGAAACATGGCCATACACTAATACACAATTATATTATATAGTGTACTAAAAATCTAAATAAAATAAGAAAATATAGCATTCCAAGACCCATATAAAGTAACATATTGAAATGCCACAATAGTAAGGGGACAATTACATTGGATGTAGCTTAGAGTAGAATAGACTGCACATTGTACACATTCATGGTGAATGCACCTTCAACAATAATTTCAAGTGCTGTGAGAAAGTCTCTTAGCAGCAGGCAGTTCACATTAATTGTCTTTGACAGCTGCAGTAATAGTTCTGTCACAAAAATCTACTCAATAAATTCCCAAATTAAGAGTTGCAAGTTTAAATCATTTGCATGATAAAGAAAATCTGTATTCCCAAAACAATACATGTATTTTCATTAACATACGTCATCACAATAACTAGATTCACACAAGAGGAGGCGTGCAGTGATTTTTTCATAAGATGCTTGGTATAAAAGTTAACAGGACAGAAGGCAATAATTTTCCAAGGGAATGTTAGGCTGTTTACAGTGGCGAAGTGGAGCCAAGGAACAACGTAACTGTGCTCAGTGCTGCCTGTGCACAATCCGACACTGACTTCAGCTGACGGGGCCACTGCTTTAACTGAAAACTGGATGGCCACACTCCCAAGTTCTCAAAGTCAATTCATTATGACTGCCATCACGAAAGAAACCTAACAGAAATAACTGTGTTCTCTCATTGTAAATAATTGTTGAATTTTTCAACATTAAAAGTGGTGTGAAGTTAATCAGGATGCAGTGATGGTCCATTAAAATTCTCTGTGTGTGAAAAACTTCAGTATATGAAAATTATAAAGGCCAATTCACCATGCAGAAGAAGCATACACTGCACAGACGCTTAACTACAATTGATAAAGGTGGTCTTTTCTAGAATTTTATAAAAATAACTTGATTATAACTCCGACTAACACAAAGAAAAGTGGAAGTCGGCAATAGAAGAAGCACCAGTGATAAGGAATAATGTAGCAATCTGTAATAATTGTACATGAAATTGTGTACAAGCGCAAAAGACATGTGAAGAATATGGCAAGGGGAAGAACAAGCAATTGATGACGATTGGTAAATATATGTAAACTGTTCCTTCTTAGTTTTTTTAACCTTACAGATAAGTGTTGAGGCAGTGGATACTGTAAGGAGCTTCTAAGAGCGGATCCTACGGGCATGATTCTGCAGGACACTTCCCTCGGTATAAACACAGCTGTGCTCACTGGAGCGCTAGTAACGGCGCGCTCGTTAGGTCGCATTTCATTGTATACACTTGCTTAGTGACCTCGAAAGCAGCAGTATAATGAGTACTAAATCTGAGACAAAAGTGGTAACCGCTGAGAAGGGTTACGTTATAATTGTCAATAAAAGAATGTTCTACGGAAAGAAGGCTTCTAAAAATTGTATTCTCAGCACTGAGCATAGGTGATACCGAAAACTGATAGTTTAAAGTTCTCCTGCACATCAAGGCATTGATTCAACACCTTAACTGTCAAATGACACTAAAAGGTAGAGTGATTACCAAAGGTGACACAAGAATGAGGGATGTTAATATTAGGAGCAATCGGAGTTACTTTACGTTGCTTAGAATGTGGAAGTCGCAAGTTGTTTGTTACGTCACACAGAATTCAGTGGAGGAGGGGCGGTACATCTTGGTGCACGAAGGAAGTGAGCATGTAACAAAAGTCTCATCTGATGTGATGACAAGGACAAAGAAACACAGCAGGGGCTATCTGAAGAGTGCTGTGGAGCGCAACAAGCAGTGACAGGCGACAGCGGAGGGGGCAAGCCCCACCCTCCAAGGTGCAAGCACATGGCGGTCAGCTGGGACTGCCACTGCTGAAAGCTGTCACTCTGCACATGCAGTGTGCACTGTGTGACACACCAGTAAGCAGTGCATATTATTTATAAAACCAAAGACAAAAGTCAATTGCAAATTCCATCAATAGCGATTTCAATCAATATAAGAACAGCTATTCTGATGGTAGATTCCTGGTTCCACACACCCTTGCTGAGGTGAAAGGAGAAAATGCTGCTGTGTACATTATTTTAGGCACACAAAATAAGCATTCTGGAAAGAGCAAATTAAGCTTACATAGCAGTAATTGGCTTTGATTGACTTCTTTGTGATGTGGTAGAATAACATTATAAACACAACTTGGTACAAAGAACTGACTGTGGAATTCCTACCTCAGTATTCTTGGTTGGTTTCGACGATATCATACTTTGCAATGAAAACAACAAATTAAATAATTTCTCTGGTGTATAGGGAATTAAAGAAAGAGAAGTTAATGGAACATGAGATGAAAGAGTGTTCATCAAGTGTACAGAGACTCCACTGAGCTACAACTATAGCTGTACTGGCATGCTTTGTCAGAAACAGCTATGGTGCGAAAGCACCTGTCTTGACTATTGCCTGACCGTTTACTACAGCATATTGATATCAGCTGCATTATTTGCATTCATCTGAACAAACATGTTCACCAAGGTTTCCTATGTAAAGAGGGTTTCAGGGCAAAATATTCTTTTGAAATAAAAGGTTTCCGCTTGGTAGGCGATGTGAGATGTTTCTTTTATTAAACTTCAAAACATATTGATTTCGTCCCTATGATGGGACATCATCAGTGCAGAATTGCAAGTCATGATGACCTATGTGCTCTGCTTAAAACATTTTTATCAGTCATGTCATAAAAAACATTTAAAAGGTCTTGCCGGTACAAGTCACAAGAATAAAATTTGCTGATTTGATGTACAAAATAACAAGAAAAACGGCTTTCTCATGCCAGGTACTGCTTCAGATAATATAGGCTGTGCAGTAGAGTGAAAAGTCATATGGAAAGATTATATGCTGCAGCTACTGTATCATTCAAATGACTCACTTTTCACTCGTACGGTACAGTGGTTAGTATTTTAGTATCTTTAGTTTGTCGATTATTGCCTGTGCTTACAAATGATCGGCTCGTGAATCAATCAAAGCTTAGTGGTTAGCACACCAGTGTCAGATTAATCATTCAACCTCCAAAGTAACAGTTTCAGGCTACACAAACTCCGGCACAAACACAGGTATACCAAGCTCACAGCAGTGCGTATGGAGGAGTCTGATATCACAGTGCTACAGTTGGGCACGGTATGTAAGGGAAAAGGGACAAAGGGGGAAGAGGGGCAGTGCGGGCAGAAGTTGTGTGTAGGCATGAGGCGAGGCAGGGGCAGACCCTGCCATGGCAGCATCTGACAGTTGTCAGCTGATGCTTCATGCACAAACATGGCTGAATATACAAACACATATTCCAGCAAACTAACAGTATCCACCTTTCTGAATATGATCATTAAACTGTCAGTGAACAGCAAATACGACTGGCTGAGAAGCATGAATAGTAATGACTTCTATGCAATACAGTAGGTCATATTATAAATAATGTTGCAGACAGCAAATGTTACTGAAATTTTAGGCTGCTTTTAGATTGTTAGTCATAAACATATTGTAAATCTCTACAATTGTAAACTTGGTTGTTGTTCTCACTTGAACTCAGGTTAGAATAAGTACAGTGATAATAGTAGTACCCTTTTAATTAATACGACCAAGTAAAACAACATGTCTGGCAGGAAGCGAATGTTCGGCAGCCTTTCTATCAGCAGGCCAAATCACATCGGCTTGTACTTGATATTTAGTATAATTTTCATTCAACTCTAGTTCTCATATGCTGGCTTTGTCTTCCTCTTGGAACATTTTCTCGTGGAGACTTACTATTTCGTTGTCTACCTGGCACGTCAGCTCTGTCAGTTGCTGTGTCTAGCAAGGGTGAGGTGGCTTTGAATTGTTACCATCCTTATAATGCTGCCTCAATGGAACCTTCATGTCCTCTGGCATAACCGTTTTTGCAAGTGATGGTCCAACATACCTCTTACTTTCATTCCTGTGCCTGTTTATGGTTTTACGGTTTTTTCTTCATTGCGACTCACGCGGAAGATCAGCAGAGGGTGTGATCATTCTGTAAGCATTTTTGTGATATAGTTGCCTGTTTTGTCAATACTGGGTATGAAGACAATGATTTCTAAGGTGACCTACTTCTCGAAAATTTGAGCAATATGGTGCCTGACAAACGTCGGTGATGTGGTCAGGTTGGCCGCATCAACTGCAATTACTCTTTCCTACAAACAGATGGCAACGATCGTTCCTTTTTGGAAGAGGAGGAGCATGGGCTACAAACTGGTATGCATCCTCCTAAATAAATGCAAGGCACACAGCTTGGTGCAGCGATGAGGGAGTGGCAACTTTTATCTGAACCCCGATCTGAGGGTCAATTCCTCTTGATAAAAACATCTATCGCTTGATACTCAGCTTCCTCTAGTAAGACAGTTTTTCTTGCTTCATCTTTGCCAAGGCGATATGTTTTACACGATACTACATGTATACGGTTAGCAAAGGTTTCAACGTCTTTGCCCGATTTTTGGTGAAGAGTGAACAATTTGTCATGATAGTAACTGGTACTACGCTTGTCAGAGTACCATTCGAGCAAAACATTTGCTAAATCGTCAAATCTTCTTGCACTGTTCAGTGGTTCTACCAATTCAACATAATTTTTAGCATCACCTGTGACCATGTGGGCCACATTTAGCATGAATTCTGTCCTGGAAATTCTGAAGAAATATATTCACATTTCCAGTTGGCTTCCTGGAAAAAGATGGGATACAATTTATAGCTGGCAGTGTGTGTAAAATATTGGGTAGTTTTGGCGTTTGTTGTGTCTTGGCTGCAAGGACATCAATTCGTTCCAGCAGCATGCCCAAACTGTCATCTGCTTTCTTTACTGGAGAAGTTGCAGTGGAAGGTGCTGGGTTGACAGTTTTGGTATCTACACATTTGAATTCCATCTCAAAATCAGTTTGGATACCAATTTATATTTTATCTACTTTAGACTCTGTACATTATGTACAATAAGAGGCAACTTTGGCACAAAGGTGGTTATTTTCATAGAATAGTTCATCGTTTCTTGTGAGGACTTGAGATAATCTATCGTCTTATCTACTATTCTTATGAATCAACTTTTCAACTTGATTTTGAAACCATTCTATTGGACTGGTTGTTGGGGAATAGTTTCCCGAAATGCTTCTAGCTCTCGCACTTGTTTTGGGAGGCATATTTACAAGATATAAGAATATATCCAAAATTCAATTAATTGCCATCCTGGTGCTACCAACTCGTGCACATATTAGTTATAAGACTTGAGACACTTACAGTTTGTAATAGTGGTGATGCAAGCGGTGGCGGCGACAGCAGCGTGCTGGCGGCATGGCAGAGAAACCGGAGGCAGACAAAATATCGGGAGCACAATCTGCGCTCAGGGTTCGGCAGCAGTGGTGGACAGGCATCACGATGTGGCTGTGGCTGTGGCGGCGGCAGCTGCTGTGAGGGCGCGATGTGGAAGACCCTTGCATTGATCCTGGAACCTCACGGCAATGGTGGCAGGATGAAGCGGCGACAGTGGAACTTCTCTCTGCGGCCCAACATCAGGCAGCAGTTTCTTGAACTTGGTGTGAGACACAGGAGCAGCCTTGGTGTAGATCTGACATGGGCAAGTGTGCTGCCAGCAGATCAGAGCTTTTATGCTGCGTGTCATCAGTCGCTTTCTCGGTATGGCGCTGACTTACAGTGGTGTAACAACAACGGTGATCACACTACAACATCTGGCTTCTGGATTCCTCCATTCAGAACGCACCTCGAATAAACTTCCGTAATGAAGGGGCCACAAAGTGGAAATTATCCTGGTTCTGATCACCAATTGTACAGGATGACAATGAGTGGTTGGGCGATGTAGAGGAATCCCTTTGGATTAGGAATGAATAATATTTGACTCAGACATTAATTAATTGATGAAGTTGGGCTACATAGGCACCAAGGCAGTCGGCACTGGCTGAGAGCAACAAGTCAGGTGGCTGAGGGGGCACCATTATGTAGGAAGGGGGAAGTGTGTCTAAACAGATCAGTAGCCAGAGAAAGAAGACCGCAACCCCTTTGGGACTGTGGCCCCACAGACATTCGCCTCAGAGACTCACGTCTGCCCTCCTCAGCCCGCCATTGGTTCCTTCTAGTCAGACCATGAAGTTGGTGACTGGTAGGCTCAGTGGTTATGCTTATGTTGTAGCTAAGAGGCATTCAGGTGATCGGGTCATGGCCTGGGCATGAATGCTGACCAGACCAAACCGGCTGAAACCAAGGCTACTACTTGGATAAAGTTAGAGGCAGCAATGGAGTTTGTAAGAAATTCATGTAATATTCTATTCTTTACTACTCAGAAACAACAGCCCAGCACACCACAGATAAAACGACCTTCAGATAAGATGTACAAATTTTCATCTAAATTTTATAGTTTAATCATGTATCTGGCCTATAAGATGACCCCCAAGTTACCATATCTACCCCAATGCAAGTCATACTTCTTTTCCAGTTTTCATGGTCTAAAAATATGTGTGCGGCTTAGATTCAGCGACAAAGCTTCAGGAAGATCCGAAAAAAGCCGGTAGAAGCCACCATGGTTTGCAGTCGGATTTTGAACTTTCGTGCATGAAGTGCTACATTGTATCCGATCATGAAGCAGCATTTTTTTTTTAACACTGCAAAGTTTAAGAGAAAAGTAATTTCTTTCACCGAGACACTGCAAATGCAAATATTATGCAGGTGAAAACACACGAAACTGCCTGAGAACAGAAGATAAAGGAAACCCAATTGTTGCGTGTAACTCCGAAATATTTCAAACTTTTCAATGCTCCATACGTAAATATATGCCAATTGTTTCGGTGTGACTCTGGATATATTGAGGAATTATTTTTTGACAAGCGACATCATAAAACCAAACTGCATTGTAAATAATTAATTTTATTCCTGCTTTACGCTAATAGGTTATCATAAGTACCCTTATCCACTCAGCAAATTAATAAAGCTTGGAAAGCAAGGGGGTGGGGTTTTTTCTTTCTTTATTTTTTTTTTTTTTTTTTTTCGCATACCTTTGTTTTCGTAAATCTTTCCTCCAAAATGTAAATTTTAGATTAATTTCAATCTAATTTTTTTTTGTACCATCGTATAAGATTACTTCTGATTTTGGGGCTGTTTTTTACGATTTATCTATCATCTTATCTGCGGAAATATATGGTATGTCAATGTTAAAATCACAATCACAGATGGTTCCATTATTGTAAATATTGTCTTAATGACAACTGAAGGTAATAGGTACAAGAATGTGACAGTTTGTGCTTGAGATTTTAACACTGGCATATTCAAAAATTTTATTTCAGCATTTTTATCATCTTCATGACCCAGTACGGTAACATATTTTATAGCTTGAGCACATTTCCATTTCAGTGACAACAATGACAATTAGTTTTATGAAGAGAGAGAAACTGAGGATAGCAGCGAGTTGTTCTGAAACAGGTACTGTAATAAAATAAATTGTTTCAACGTAAGCAGTCAATATAACAAGTCACACCACATTGCCCCCAACAGAATGTGTAAGTTACTATAATCTGATCATTAATTCCATATTCAGATATTAAAAACAATTCTGTGTAACTGTTTGCTAATGAAACTGTGTGTGCAAGAAGATATAACTGATAAGTGACTGTAGAATTATACAGGATTATTTTATATTTGGTTTAACAAATGGCAACTTGCTATTTATATAGCAAACGAAGTTACTGACAATAAGTACCAAGAGAAAATAAAAAATAAAATAAAATAAAAACATTGTCTAATTTCTAAATATAGTGTTAGTGGTGTGCAACTGGAGAAGGTCATATCAATTAAATATCTAGATGTAACATCACAAACTGATATGAAGTGGAATGCAGATGTTTTAAGACGAACAGTCATCTTCAAATCAATGGAATGTTTCAGGAATATGGAGATCATCTACAAAGAGACTGTGTATAAAACACTTGGAAAACTTCATTATTAAGTAATGCTTGAACACTTTTGATCCCCACCAGGTGAGATCTGACTGTTGCCAGTATGGGTTTAGTTATCACAAATTCCTTTTTCGATTAATATGGAAATTCTCCACAGAGTTGATAAATTATTATTCAAAAGAGATAGATTGGCTGGCCAGTACTTATCTTTTTGCTGTACTGCCGACAGTTACACTCAGAAAAATAGAGGAAAATATCGAGCTTTCAGAACTGTGTTCCTTCTTCTGGTGGAGAGAAGGAAAAAAGGGGGGGGGGGGGGAAGAATGGGAAAGGAAGGGAAAGGTAATTCACGACATAATAATGGGTGGAAGTAATGATTTATATGTAAATGAAGGTAAACATTTGACCCATTGCTTATAAACTACACTACTTGATCTGAAAGTTCCGAACATCATAGTCACTAGCTTGCCTCACAGATACG
Source organism: Locusta migratoria (assembly GCA_026315105.1). Classification (NCBI taxonomy): domain Eukaryota; kingdom Metazoa; phylum Arthropoda; class Insecta; order Orthoptera; family Acrididae; genus Locusta; species Locusta migratoria. The sequence continues at coordinate 117,155,744 of CM048748.1, forward strand.
ACTTGCAGGACAATTCTATCGTAAATCTGGAACTTGCAAAAATAGACAGTTTCACAAAATATGCAAGTCCTGTCAATTTTTTTTTTTTTTTTTTTTTTTTTTTTTTTTGTGGTTTTAGGGCGCACAACTTCTATGGTCATTAGTGCCCAGACAAGAACTTAGATTCACTAGATCTCAAAAAATTTGGTGACTGTCAGAAAATCAAGAAAAGGCTAAAAACGAAAGATAAAAGACAATTAAAAGGGTTAAATATCCTTCGATAAGTTGGCCAATTTGATAAAACGCAAAACTCGAGCAGCTGCTCATGTGTCATCAGCTAAAATTTCCTCCAGAGTAGACGGAAAGTGAAGGGCTACACGAAGATGATTAAAATTAACGCAAGTCAGTAAAACATGTCGCACTGTCAGCAGTGCACCGCAGGAGCACAGCGGTGCAGGGTCAGCGGATAGCAAGTGACGGTGGCTGAAACGGCAGTGACCGATCCGCAACCGGGCCAGGATGACCTCCTCCCGCCGAGAGGGGCGTGAGGAGGTCCTCCAAGCGGTCGGGATCGGTTTTACAGCTCGCAATTTATTGTTGTACAGTGAAAGCCACACACTGTGCCATGACGACATGATTCTCCGGCGAAGAGCCCGTTGAACATCGTCCGATGGGACGCAAAAGGTAGCCATGGAAGGCGAAAGAGCTGCGGCCTTGACTGCTATGTCGGCGGTCTCATTCCCGGGCACTCCCACGTGGCCAGGGACCCACAGGAAAGAAACGTGACAGCTGTCATCAGCTAGCAACTGGAGGGAGCGTTGGATCCGATACACGAGAGGATGGTTCGAGAAAGGGTCCTTAAGACTCTGTAGGGCACTAAGGGAGTCCGAACATATGGCATATAAATGTTCGTGGTGGCGGCAGGTGTACAAAACGGCCTGGTGGAGGGCAAAAAGCTCAGCCGTGAAACTCTAACACCGGTCAGGGAGCTTGTATTGGATCCGGTTGTCCCCGACGACGAAGGCAGATCCGACACCGGCAGTGCTCTTGGAACCATCAGTGTAAATAAATATGGCATTATCGAACCGCGAACGGAGTTCGACAAGCCTCGAGCAGTATACCAAATCCGGAGTGCTCTCCTTGGGGAGCGAACTAAGTTTGAGGTGAGTGTGAACCTGGGCTTGATGCCACGGTGGCAATGGGCTTTCGCTCAACCGAAAGGTGGAAGGAAGGGTAAAATCAAGCCGCTGTAGTAGGCGGCGAAACCGAACTCCAGGTGGAAGCAAGGCAATCGCAGACAACTGATATTGGCGATCGAGTGAGTCGTCAAAAAATAATCGGTAAGATGGATGGTTGGGCATCGATCGCAGGCGGCATGCGTACCGAGACAAAAGTATGTCACGCCGAGTGGTCAAGGGTAGCACAGCAGCCTCGGCATACAGACTTTCAGCAGGGCTAGTATAAAATGCACTGGTCGCAAGACGTAAACCCCGATGGTGGATAGAGTTGAGACGGCGGAGAATTGACGGCCGTGCAGAAGAGTATACAAGGCTGCCATAGTCGAGCTTCGACTGAACAATGGCCTGGTAAAGGTGAAGCAGGACGGTACGATCCGCTCCCCATGACGTGCCACTGAGGACACGAAGAACGTTAAGGGATTGGGCACAACGGGCAGCCAGGTAGGACACGTGTGTGGACCAGCAAAGTTTACGATCCAACATGAGTCCCAAGAATTTCGTAGTCTCCACGAAAGGGAGAGCAACAGGGCCGAGACGTAGAGAAGGTGGGAGAAATTCCTTGTATCTCCAGAAATTTATACAAACAGTTTTCTCAGTGGAGAATCGGAAGCCGTTCGCGATGCTCCGGGAATACAGATGGTCAAGACAGCGTTGAAGACAACGCTCCAAGAGACACGTCCGCTGGGCGCTGCAATAAATTGCAAAATCGCCAACAAAAAGAGATCCGGAGACGTCGGCTGAAAGGCAATCTACGATCGGATTGATTGCAATGGCAAAGAGCGCCACACTCAAGACGGAGCCCTGTGGTACCCCATTCTCCTGGCAAAAGGTATCTGACAGAACAGAGCCCACCTGTACCTGGAACTTGCGATCCGCCAAAAACGCTTGAATGAAAAGAGGAAGGCGGCCCCGAAGACCCCATGTGTGCAATGTGCGAATGTGCGGAGAATGCCCGCTCTCCAACAGGTATCGTATGCCTTCTCCAAGTCGAAGAACACTGCTACTGTTTGACGCTTCTTTAGAAAGTTGTTCATAATGAAGGTCGACAACGTAACGAGGTGATCAGCAGCAGAGCGGTGTCGACGAAAACCGCATTGGATATTAGTCAGGAGGCGGCGAGATTCGAGGAGCCAGACCAACCGAGCGTTAACCATGCGTTCCACCACCTTACAGACGCAGCTCGTCAGAGAAATGGGGCGATAACTGGAAGGAAGGTGTTTGTCCTTCCCTGGTTTGGGGATGGGGACAACAATAGCTTCACGCCAACTTGTGGGAACATGACCTTCAGTCCATATGCGATTGTAGGTACTAAGAAGAAAGCACTTGCCTGCAGGAGAGAGGTTCTTCAGCATCTCAATATGAATGGAATCGGGCCCGGGAGCAGAAGATCGGGACAGAGCGAGAGCACGGTCTAGCTCCTCCATGGTGAAGGCGACGTTATAATTTTCACGATTAAAAGAGCGGAAAGAAGGCGGCCACGCCTCCTCTACCTGTATGCGAGGGAGAAAGGCAGGGTGATAATGGGCAGAGCTCGAAACCTCCGCAAAGAAACGGCCCAATGCGTTGAGACCATCAGCGGGGTCCACGAGGACCGCGTTCCCCACGGTCAGGCCAGGAATCGGGGAGTGGACCTCGATGCCGGATAAACGGCGTAGGCCACCCCAAACCACCATGGAGGGAGTAAAACAGTTAAAAGAACTAGTAAAAGCAGTCGAGCGAGCTTTCTTGCTGTCGTTTATGATACAACGACATTGCGCTCTCATACATTTATAATTGATGCAATTCTCCAAAGTTGGGTGGCGGCGGAAGGTGCGTAAAGCACGGCGCCGGACTCTAAGCGCATCGCGGCAGGCTGCAGTCCACCAAGGGACCTGGACACGACGTGGAGAAGAGGATGTACGAGGTATGGAACGTTCAGCAGCGGTGAGAATAACCTCTGTGAGGTATTCGACCTGACTGTCACAGTTGGGAAAATTCTGATCGTGAAAAACAGCCATGGAAGAATAAAGCCTCCAGTCGGCTTTAGAAATGTTCCAACTGGTGGGACGAGGAGATGGGGAATGATGCAGGAAGTGGATGATACAAGGGAAATGGTCACTCGAGTACTTGTCAGAAAGTGCATACCACTCAAACCAACCGGCAAGCTGAGGAGTGCATATTGCGAGGTCTATATGGGAATAAGTGTGTGTTGTGTCTGAAAGGAGGGTCGGTGCACCGGTGTTGAGGCAGACAAGATCGAGGTGTTGGAGAAGGTCCACCAAAAGGGAGCCTCTCGGACAAGGTGCCGGAGAGCCCCATAGGGGGTGGTGGGCATTAAAGTCGCCTACCAACACGAAAGGTGAAGGGAGCTGGCCAACAAGGTGTAGCACATCTGCCCTAGTAAGGGCAGATGACGATGGCGAATATATATTACAGAGGGAGAAGGTAAATGTGGATAAGGTGATGCGGACGGCAAATGCCTGTAGGTGAGTATGCAATGAAATGGGATGGAAATAGACGTCGTCTCGAAGGAGCATCAGAACACCTCCATGGGCTGGGATACCTTCCACGGGTGGCAGGTCGAACCGCACAGAGCTGTAGTGTGGAAAGTCTGCACGATCACTTGGACGCAACTTAGTTTCTTGAAGACAAACGATAAGCGGGCAGTGCAACCGAAGGAATAGTTTTAACTCCTCCCGATTGGAACGAATGCCGCGAATATTCCATTGAAGGAGCGCCATGATAAAAAATTAGATAAGAAATAAGGATAAAAGTCAACTAGCAAGCGGGGTCACCTCGACGGCCGCTGAGGACCGGATTTCGAGGGAGCACTGCTATCGCTGTCTGGGGGCAAAGGGTCATGTTCCATTGGTTCGACCGACGCGGCTGCCACCTCCCTGAGTTGATCAGGAGGGGCAGTTTCCACCACCGGTAAAGGGCCAGGTGCCCGGCAAACGGAGCGTCTCGGTGAAACAGAAGACGGCTGAGGCCGGCAACTGTTGGACGGCGTGACAGATGGGCCACGCCTCGGCGGGGAAGGAGAGGAACTCTTTTTCTTGTCAGCTCTTCTGGAAGAGTGACGGCGGGAAGAGGCAGTTGACGGTTGGGAAGCCTGAGAACGCAGAAAATCCTCACGGACGGGTTCCTTTTTCAAGGTTCGGGCATCTTGTTTAGGTGCCCGCGGTTTACTAGAGGTTGACGAAGACTGTACCTTAGAAGCAGCAGGAGGAAGCGGGGACGTGGAACGGGCAATCTTCGGGCTGGCGGATCGCACAACTGTGTCAGCGAAAGTGAAATCACAATTCTGGGTACTGGAATCCTTAGTAGGTCGAGTTGAGGTGAGGACCTTACTGTATGTACCCGCTGGGAGGACAGTGGGCTTCCGACTCGCCAACAACTTTCGAGCGGCAGATGTTGATACCTTCTCCGTAACCCGAATTTGCTGAATGATTTTTTCATCCTTATATACAGGGCAGTCGCGAGAGGAAGCCGAATGGTCGCCATTGCAGTTAAGGCAGTGAGGGGATGGAGGTGGGCAATCCTCCTCATGGGCGTCACTACCACAAGTGACACATTTTGCTGCATTTGGGCAAGATTCACGGGTATGGTTGTACCTGTGGCATTGGTAGCAGCGCGTTGGGTTTGGAATATAAGGGCGGACTGAGATAACTTCGTACCCTGCTTTGACCTTCGACGGGAGTTCAACTCTGTCGAATGTCAAAAACACAGTACGAGTCGGTGTCAACTGGTTATCTATCTTTTTCATCACCCTGTGGACGGCTGTCACACCCTGATCGGACATATAGGACTGGATGTCATCATCTGACAACCCGTCAAGGGATCTCGTGAAGACTACCCCCCGTGACGAGTTGAGTGTGCGGTGCGCTTCTACCCTGACTGGAAACGTGTGTAATAACATAGTCCGAATAAGTTTCTGGGCTTGGAAAGCACTGTCCACTTCCAGCAACAATGTGCCATTGCACTGACACGAACAGGTTTTAACAGGGCCAGCAATTGCATCAACACCTTTCTGTATAACGAAAGGATTGACAGAATTGAAATCTTTTCCGTCGGTGCGAGACACAACAAGAAATTTCGGTAAATTAGGCAGAGTCTTCTTTTGCTGAGGCGAATCTATCTTACGTTTCTGGGTCAATGTCACTAAAGAAGAGAAGGAAGTCATCGTGGAAGTGTCTCCGATGGCGTGCTCCTTCCTAGTGGGGGCCCTCTCCGAGGGCTTACCCGCCTTAGGTGATTGTTCACACCTCAGGTCACACCTCCTGAGAACTGATGGAGGGACCAATTGGCATGTTCGGAAGGTACCAGCTCGGGTAATCACCCCTCCCTGGGCCTGGCCTTTACCAGGGGGTACGTACGTGCCCTACTTGTCTACCCGGGGCGGGGAATTACGCGTTACCCCGTCACCTGCTACGCATGATAATGCGTGGGTCGGCCTTCAGACACGCACAGGGAGGAAAGAAGAAGGATAGAGGAAGTGAAGAGGAAGAAGGAAAGAAGTGTCTCAAACGCCGAGGCGGAGACTAATGAGGAGAAGAAGGCTAGGAGAGTACAAGGAGAGAAAGACAGAAACAAAGGGTAAGAAAGGAAGGAACCAAGGAATAAGAGAAACGACAACAAGAAAACACCTGAACTCGTGAAATACGCCCGTCTCCGGGCGAAGGCATAAACCGGGAGGGAAAGTGAAGCAGCCTGGGGCAGAAGAAAGGCTGCTACGGCTCGGTGCCCCGTGCGCGCCACACACGTACCCACAAAAGAACTGTGGGCCCCCTGGGGGGTCCTGTCAAAATGTAACATTTTTTGAGCTTCCAAATGCAAGAGATCTGTTTACCAGACATGGGCTACATCACAACAACGCAGGCAAGTCACACATCGGCAAAAAGCTAGCAAAATTAATACAGAGAGATGACGACCTTGCAAGAAAACCAATTGCTATGCAAGCAGTTTCAACCAAGGAAATGGAAAAATGGGAAAACAATGTCAAAACCAGGAACACAGTCGCAGCCACAGCATCAGCTCCAACAGGAATAACACATCAAGAAGATGAAGCAGCGCCAGAATCAGCCCTAGAAGAAACAACAAAGTGAAATTATCGGCAAGAAAACTCTACCTTCTCATCATCCAGATGCTCACAAGCAGGGAAACTGATGAAAGGGGCCTATTCATTCTGAATTAGGCCCAACACAACTAATCCAGAACAAGCAGTAAATACTCAGGTGGACGTTCCATTTCTTTATAGTCAGTTTAGTTTTAAAGACCCTCTACCTAATAATATATACAGTAGTAATTTCATTATGCATTTAAACATCAGAGATCTATCCAAAGGAATTATCAGCAAGCTTTATGATATACAAATTTTATTAGAAAGTGTGAAACAATGAGTAAAATAATATGCCTTAATGAAAATTGGCTTAAATCTGAAAACATAAATCTTCTAAATAAACTGGCTACTAGCTTTTGTAGAACTGATGGGTATGGATGCAGTTGCATACTAGTTCATTCCTTGATAGACTATGATATCAGACAAAATTTTAGCCATCTGAATGAAAAAGGTACATTTGAAAGTTGTTCTATGGAACTTAAAACAGCCATAACATTGTAACTATCAGCATATATCACACCCCTGGGTACCATATCAGTTCCGTATTTTTATTTATTGCCAAATAAATTAAAAAATGAGAAACTGTGCAAGAAAACTGCTATATGTGCAGACTTCAACATAGATCTAAGAACTGATGACAAATTTTCTTCACACTTGAAGAACCTGGTAGTCACAAATGGACTAAATCTCAATTTTGATCAGTGTACAAGAATTACAGCAACCTCTGCAACGTGTATTGATAACATTGTAAGCAGTTACAGTTATGAAGTAAAAGAAAAGTTACTTCTAGATTTAGGAGTATCAGACCACAAAGCACTATTCATATCACTGCCAAAACAAATTTCAACCTCCACAACAAAAAGATTTAGGAATTTCAGTCAAGAAAATGTGGATGTATTTTGTAAAACACTAGGCCAAACCAAATGGTGTCAGTCAGCAAACACACTTCCACAGATGAAAATTACAATAACTTTTTAACTGAATTCCTAAGTATATCCAATGAATGCTTCCCTACAACAATGAGGCAGAGGTCACAAAAATGAAGATCATGGGTAACAGAAGAAATCAGAGTGTGTAGCATAGCTAAGAGGAAACTGCATATGGAGGCAAAAGTAAATCGAAACCCTGAATTTCTTAAGTATGCAAGCACACACAAAAAACAATTAATAAAGTAGTTAAAGTAGTTAAAGTAGCAAAACATATGGCAAATAACAACTGCATCTCAAACGCAGAAAAAAACCCAAATCAAAAGCTGTTTGGTCAGTTATAAGAAGCGAAATTGGCTGTGAGCCAAAGAGGAAATGTCCCTCTAAAATAGTGATAACTGGTATAACTGTTACAGGCCCTAGTGCCATTTGTATTTTACATACACTGTAACAAAATTGGTGAGTGCTCACCACTGAAAACAAAGTCTAATACATGGACAAAAAGGGCCCAGGTTTTAAGTTTTCTCATATTTCTATCTCAGACGTCACAAGAATCATAATGTCCCTAAAAAATTCAAAATCCCTGGGTTGAGATGAAATCCCTACTGAAATAATAAAAACGGTTCGGCATATTATTGCACATCTACTCTCCCTCATAATCAACCAATCTTTCGATGAGGGATGTTTCCCAGATCGATTAAAATCTGCAGAAGTTCTGCCAGTTCATAAAACAGGCAAACAAGATGAATTGGGTAACTATACGCCAATCTCACTGTTACCAGTTCTGTCAAAAATATTTGAAAGAGCTGCACGTGATCAGATCAAAAATTACAACTCCTCTAAGAACATCATTTTATGCAATCAGGATGGTTTTAGAAAAGGCCGCGGCACAATCCATGCAATTATTGAATTGGTCACAAAAGTTAGCAGATGTCTTGATGATAGAATGTGTGTGTGTCAGGTGTCATTTGTGACCTGTACAAAGCCTTTGACACAGTAAATCATGACCACCTCCTGCATAAAATTGGCACTCTATGGTTTTCAAGGCAACTCTCTTAGCTGGATGTCATAATACATGGCAAACAGAAGGCAAAGGTAATTGTGAACAGCAATGGCAAGAAATTTATCTCTGGCTGAAAACACACTCAATTAGACATTCCACAAGGTTCAGTGTTAGGGACACTACTGTTCCTGTATTACATCAATGATATGCCAAGCCAGGTCCAGTCTGATATCATCATCTAAGCAGATGACTCAACAGCTATAGTCTGTTGTAAAAATGAGGTAGACCTAATAAGTCATATTGAAAAAACACTTGGGGAAGTAGAGGGATGGGTCAAAAATAATAATGATGTAGCACCACAGAAATTGTTCATTTCACTACAAAACAATCTGCACAGTCTATAAGTGAAATAAGGTATATGGACAAAAAATTAGACACTGCAGACAGTGTCAAATTCCTTGTCATATTAGTAAATAAAAACATGTTGTGGAGTCACCGTGTGGACAGAATACTGGGTCGACTAAATAGTCTTGTACATATTATGAATATTTTGTATAGTGTCACTGATTTAGCTGTAAGGAAAACTGTATATAATGCATATTTTGTTTCAATTATTAGCTATAGCATAATTTTCTGGGGGTCTGAAAAAACAAATTTACTTAGAGCTTTTAGACTACAAAAAAGGATCATTCGAGCAATGGTGGGGGCTAAACCAAAGCAATACTGTAGCCCTTTATTTGCAAAACTAGATCTGATGAGCATTCCAAGCATGTATATCTATGAAACTTTCACGAAAAGAAACCGACAGCTTTTTGAGGGCAACTGCTTCTCACACCAATATCAAACTAGGTATAGTACGAACTACATGTTACCAACCCATAGATTAAAATTGTATGAAAAAAGCCCATACCATATGGGCATGAAATTTGTAAATAAAATATGTAAAGGTATGGATGACTCAGATGTCAAAAGTATCAAAAGAGAGGGAAAAATACCTGAAAGATAAATGTTACTACAGCGTAGAAGATTTTTTGAATGACAAAGTTCATTATAGGCTAGTTTAAGTCCTCTAAAATACCTCCTTGTGATGTAGCACCACATGTGTTGTTAGTTTATTGCCCGTATGTAATAGTATTGTATATAGTGTAACATTGATAAGCCAGTTGCTTCTTCAGGCAGAAGGGAAGGAAAGGGAAAAGGAAATGATGAGGGTTTTAAGGAAGGGGGTAAGGAGCCAACCAATCCCGAGAGAGGAAAGACCTACCTTGGGGGGAAGAAAAGGAAGGTAAATAAATACACACACCCATACATTTACACAGACGCACATACACCTAAGCAGACATACTATCATGATAGTATGTCTGCCTAGGTGGGTTTGCATCTGTGTAAATGTATGGGTGTGTGTGTGTATTTGTTTACCTTCCTTTTCTTCCCCCAAGGTAGGTCTTTCCTCTCCCGGGATTGGAATGGCTCCTTACCCCCTTCCTTAAAACCCTCATCATTTCCTTTTCCCTCTCCTTCCCTTCTGCCTAACGAAGGAACAGGGTTGTGAAAGCTTGTGTGTGTGTGTGTGTGTGTGTGTGTGTGTGTGTGTGTGTGTGTGTGTGTGTGTGTATTCATTTATAAAAAATAGAAAAGAGATGACTTACCAAAAGGACCGGCTCGTCGATAGAAACAAATAAAATCACACACAAACACACATACAAGCTTTCGCCACCACTGGCAGCTTCTTCAGGAAAAAGAGGAAAAAAGGGGAGGAAAAAGGGAAGGATATGGGTTTTAAGGAAGTGGAAAAGGAGTTGTTCCAATCCCAGGAGTGGAAGGACTTACCTTAGGGGGAAAAAAGGAAGGTAAACAAATACACACACACTCAGACATATCGAAATGCAAACACACCTAGACAGACATTTGTAAAAAGCAAAGAAGTTGGACAGAGATACCAATTAAGGCAGAGGCTCTGTCCACAGAACCTAGGCAAAGATGCTAAAGATGGTGGGCGGAAATTTGAATTAGCGGAGATTGAGACCAGGTGGGCAACGGGAGGAGAGAATAAGCTGAAGGGCAAGTTCCCATCTCCAGAGTTCTGAAAGGTTGGTGTCGGTGGGAAGTATCCAGATAACCCGGACGGTGTAACACTGCGCCAAGATGTGCTGGCCGTGCACCAAGGCATGTTTAGCCACAGGCTGATCCTCATTACCAACAAACACTGTCTGCCTGTGACTGTTCATGCGAATGGACAGTTTGTTGCTGGTCATTCCCACATAGAACGCTTCCCAGTGCAGGCATGTCAGTTGGTAAATCACGTGGGTGTTATCGCAAGTGGCTCTGCCCTTGATCGTGTACACCTTCCGGGTTACTGGACTGGAGTAAGTGGTGGTGGAAGGGTGCATAGGGCAGGTTTTACAACGGGGGCGGTTGCATGGGTAGGAGCCAGAGGGTAGGTAAAGTGGTTTGGGGGTTTCATAGGGATGGACTAGGAGGTTACAAAGTTTAGGTGGGCGGCGGAAAGACACTCTTGGTGGAGTGGGAAGGATGTCATTAAGGATGGATCTCATTTGGGGGCAGGATTTAAGGAAGTCGTATCCCTGCTGGAGAGCCACATTCAGAGTTCGCTCCAGTCCCGGAAAGTATCTGGTCACAAAAGGGGCACTTCTGGGATTGTGTATTCATTTATTTATTTGTATTATTTATGTGTATTCATTTATTTATTTGTGATGCTGTCACACCTGTGCTCCACCTGGTGAGTAATCTTCGTCTATTTTTATAAATAATATAGTGAGGACAGTTTACAACTCACCGCAAAGACGTGGCGACGAGCTGCGACAGGCACATACAAAAGACACACACATACAACACATTCAGCTATCGGCCATGGCCTTTTTCAGAAAATAGAGCACTCACGCAATCACACAGGCACACAACACAGTCATACAACCATGACTGTTGTATGACTGTGTTGTGTGCCTGTGTGATTGCGTGAGTGCTCTATTTTCTGAAGAAGGCCATGGCCGATAGCTGAATGTGTTGTATGTGTGTGTCTTTTGTATGTGCCTGTCGCAGCTCGTCGCCACGTCTTTGCAGTGAGTTGTAAACTGTCCTCACTATATTATTTATTCCAACCTGGACTTTCCATTATTATACTTCGTCTATTTTTTATATATAACTAAATTTATGCCTGTATGTAGTCAATGCTACGTAAGGACATATACGTACGGTAGCCTACCTTTCAGAAGAAGATTTAGCTGCAGTGTCCACAGTGTTCAGACCCCTCAATAATGACCATAATAGTGGCGTAGCTCTAATTGTTGTCAACAATATATAATAGGACAGTTTACGACTCACTGCAAAGATGTGATGATGAGCCGCGACAAGCACATAAAAAAGAATCACACATATAACTCTTTCAGATAGAGGCCATTGCCTTCTTCAGAAATGGGAACATTGATGCAATCACACAGGCACATGACAGTCACACAAGCAAACATCTCCGGTTGCCGCTCTTCAAATCACGCTATGCGGTATGGAAAGAGGAGAGGGGAGGGAAAGGAATGGGTGGGGGTTGGGGGGGGGGGGAAGGAAGGTTGTGTCACGGTGGTGGGGATGGATACAGCACAGCCTTCCAGAGTATGTACATATTAGATGGGAGGAATAAGATGCAACTTAGGGATGGAGTGGAGAGGTGGGTGAGTGGAGAAAAATAAAATAAAATGAATGCATGTGCAACCCACACGCACACACTGATACACACACACACAGTGCTCAAATTCGGAGAGGTTTAGGATAGAGAGGCACAACTTGAAGGTGGAAGAGTCAGAGAGTTGGCAGAGCACTTCTGCCGGGTAGTCACTGTGATCCATAACAATAGTGGTAGAACCTTTATCTGCAGGAAGGATGTTTATGTTGGGATTTGATTTGAGGTTGTGGATGGCTCTCCTTTCTTCTGTTCAATGGTTTAAGTTCTTAGGAACAGACTTGAAGAAAGATGGTGAGGCCAAATTGGAAGTGAGAAATTCTTGGAGGGTAGTGAATGGAGATCTTTGTTGGATGGTGGTATGAAATGGGATAGACAAGGTATCATGTTGGACTAGTGTTTCCATCATAGGGATTGGAAAAAAGGAGAGCAGCTCTTTGACAAGACCAATATGATTGAATTGGGGTGTAGGGCTCAAATGGGATAAAACGGAACCTTCAGAGGGATTGAGGTTTTTCGTGGACAAATTAACCACAGTGTTCTCTGGTTGCTTTGGCATTGGATGTTGTGGACTGTTGGTAGGGAGGTTTGGAGGGATGAGGTAGGTTCAAGGAGTCACCTAAGCAAGGTCTGGATGCTATTAGAAGTTCACAAGGAGGAACACTGTGGGTCTTTTAAGGACTGGATATAGATGCTCCAAGGTGGCAATATGATGTCAGCAGGCTGGACAACTAATATCTAATAGAGGGAGAGGAGTTACCTGATGAATTTTTGAGCCATGGAGAGATGATCTTGTAGAACTAGGTTCATGAGGGATAATGGTTGGTGGAATATGAAAAGGTGCATGTTACTATGGAAGGAGGGTTGGAATCCAGAGGATGAAATTTTTATGGTTACACCATTGGGAGGAATTCCATGATTTGGCAGCATTTTAGGAATAGGATGTGGGATTGGGTTTTGGCCAGGGGAAAAAGGTACTTTTCTGAGCTGGTGCAGATAGATGGAGCATAGGTCAACAGAGGAAGGGATTGTATAAGAAAAATGTAATATGATGGAAGAGATGGTGTTAGGAGATTATGAGGATCTTAAGATCTATGAACATGTGCCTCAATACGCACGCAAAACCACACCCAAGCATGCAAAACCACACCCAAGCACACAAAATGATGCCCTAGCACGCAAAACCACGCCCAAGCACGCAATACCATGCCCATGAGCGCACAATTACACCTAAGAAAGTGAAATCACACACAAGGACAAGAAATCATGCACATGAGCAAGCAGTTAATTGAAAAAGTTGTGCGCAAATACGCAAGTCAACGCACCAGTAGGTAAATCTGCCAGTTGAAATGCGAAACCGAGCCACCTGTGAGAGCAGGCTTGTAATTTGCCAGCTGTGCTGCAATTACTATGCAGATTTGTATATTGGCATGACCACTAAGCAGCTATACATTAAAATGTATGGCCACCGCCAAACTGTGTCCAAAAACAAGGTATACCACCCTGTGGCACAACATGCAGTGGAGTATATACTTGATTTCAATGGCTGCCAACTGGGCAACCCAGAGCATCTGGATCCTCCCACCCACCACCAGTGTTTCTGAACTGCACAGATGGGAGTTATCCCTACAGTACATTCTCTGATCCCAAAATTATCCAGGTGTCAACTTACGATAACTTTCCCTTTTTTCTGCACCCTACAGTTCCCACCTCTCTATCCTAAACCTCTCCTATTTTGAGCACTGTGTGTGTGTGTGTGTGTGTGTGTGTGTGTGTGTGTGCGCGCGCGCATGCGTTCACTTTATTCTATTTTATTTCCCTCCAATCACCCACCTTTCCACTCCATTCCTAAGCAGCATGTCATTCCGCCCATCTAATACACACATATTCTGCTAGGCTGTGCCAAGGTTATTAAAAGGAAGGTTGGATCCAAAGTGAGAAGTGCTGCAATTGGCTGGCACTGTGACGTCACCGTAGAAGCAAAATGAGGCAGCGGCTGTGGCAGCGGCAAGCGACTTGTAAACATGAATAACTACTTATGACTGCTATATGTTATCATAAAATGATTTTAAATAGTTGATTTACCTGTTTAGATGTTTGTAGCAGATGGAGAGTGCCACTGCCGTGATTTCCGCTTTTGTGCTGCTTTTTGCATTTTTAGTTTCGTATTGAGTAACCTCATGCGAATGAACGGTCTAGTTCTGACATAAAGGTTTATAATGTCCAGGGAAAAGCCTGGATATTTAGCTTTGATAGAGGCACAGATAGTTTTTACATAATTTTTTTCCCTTAGAAATAGTGGCCAAACTGTTAAAGTCATTGAAAATCAGTTCAAACTGAGACACTTTGTGAAGCCACTCATCTGTCAGTACTGTAAGCCTACTGCAAGACAGAACTTCAATCCAATTAAGATGTCCATGATCTGTTGGAGGACTTAAAATATCATTAGGTGTTCCCAGAGTGTTGTCCGTATTCTTTGCATGATATGCAATGTAGACAGTCGGATACTGAAATCCTTCTGTGGAGCACTCAGATCCCTCTTTGACAGCAGCTTCTTGTAGTATAGTTTGAACAGGAAAATTAATATTTTGCAGGTCTCTTTCACCATTGATCATTTCTAGAGCCTCATTCATGTCAGGCAAAATTCCTTTGAACAAATGTTCTATTAAAAATCTGTCACTGCCATCTTATCCACTGAAGTTTCATTTGACAGAGGAATATTGTTTGCATTGTGACCCAAAAGTAGCAGCCGCAATTGATGCTTTAATTCTATTCGAGAGGGATTCAAATGAAAATGATTGATGCCTCTTATCTGTGAGAAAACATTTTCCAATGCGACCTGGTTTAGTCATGCTGTTAAAATATACTTGATTTGCAGGTCTGTAAATAGTCTGAAAAAGGAACAAATTGTGGTCATTATTCCTTTCTGAAATGGAAGCAAACTATTTTTACTGTCTACTCATTTTTTCCACAGACGAGTATAGATCTCTTATAATTCTTTCCTGTACATCTCATAACCACACTATAATGTGTTCTTGTTGACTCTTCTGGCGTTCAGGACGTCAAATGCATCATTTAAAGTTGAAAAAAGTTTGCCGCTTCTGCTTTCTTGGGCTTTAACTGTTGTATGTGAAAAAAGCTGTATAGCTGAATAAGCCCTTTTACATTCTCTGCCCTTGACACTGAGGTGAATTTGTGACAATTTAGGATATAATTGCATCTCACTGCTATCTAATGCAAGCATTCTTTCAATAATGGATTTAACAACAAATTTTCCACTCGGAAGCCTGATCCCTTCGTCCAGAAAGTGGTTTCTCATTAACATTAAATAAATTGCAACATTGCAAATGTGGAATGTCGCAACATAGAGACGATCTTTTCTGTGACCGTAATCCACACTTTCTCAAGCTGTATGTCTTGCGGAAACGAGTGATAGCTTACATCTGCTCCTTTTGTTTTCCTGCTGTAAGACAGGCACCCTGCTACAGCACAGCCGGGCATTTTATCAAAAATAATCTCTCAAAAACTGCAAATAACACCACAAAATCAAACAAGCAACAACAACAATACAATTCTGCTATGTACCTCGATACGTAAATGTGGCCGCGCACCACCGCAAGCTTCTACGGTGATGTCATACGCAGGAAGACGAAATGTTCACCAATCTGTGCAGACAGTTTGGGCCCTCCCTGGGGCGTGCTGTATCCATCCCCACCATCGTGACACAACCTTCCTATCCCCCGCCCTCCCCTCCCCTTTTTCCACACAGCAGAGTGTGATTCAAAGTGCGGCAGCTGGAGATGACGGTTGTGATACTGTGTTGTGTGCCTTCTGAAGAAGGCCATGGCTGATAGCTGAAAGTGTTGTATGTGTGTGTTTTTTATGTGCCTGTCACC
This sequence comes from Locusta migratoria, assembly GCA_026315105.1. Taxonomy (NCBI): domain Eukaryota; kingdom Metazoa; phylum Arthropoda; class Insecta; order Orthoptera; family Acrididae; genus Locusta; species Locusta migratoria. The sequence continues at coordinate 117,171,575 of CM048748.1, forward strand.
ACTTGTCATGTCTTTGTGGTGAGTGGTAAACTGTCCTATTATACCGGGTGATCAAAAAGTCAGTATAAATTTGAAAACTTAATAAATCATGGAATAATGTAGATAGAGAGGTAAAAGTTGACACATGTTTAGAATGACATGGGGTTTTATTGGGGGAGAGAAAAAAAGAAAAAAAAAACAGTTCGAAAAATATCCGACAGATGGCGCTTCATCTGATAAGAAAAGCAATAATTAGCATAACATATTAAGACAAAGCAAAGATGATGTTCTTCACAGGAACTGCTCAATATATTCACCATCATTCCTCAACAATACCTGTAGTCGAGAAATAATGTTGTGAACAGCACTGTAAAGCATGTCCGGAGTTATGGTGAGGCATTGGCGTCGGATGTTGTCTTTCAGCATCCCTAGAGATGTCAGTCAATCACGATACACTTGTGACTTCAGGTAACCCCAAATCCAATCCAGACTGTGGTCTGGGAGGTCAAGCATGACGAAAGTGGCAGCTGAGCACACAATCATCACCAAACGATGCATGCAAGAGATCTTTCACGTGCCTAGCAATATGGGGTGGAACGCTATCCTGCATAAAAATTGTATGTTCCAGCAGGTGTTTATCAGCCAGGCTGGGGATGTGATTCTGTAACATATGACGTACCTCTCACCCATCACGGTAGCAGTTACAAAACCAGATTCATGCAGTTCCTCGAAGAAAAAAGGTCCGATAACGATAGATGTGGTTCTAATAAACCCCATGTCAATCCACACGTGTCAATTTTTACATGACTTTCTGATCACGCGGTATAATGTTTATCCCAACTTAGACTTTCCATTATTAGATTTTGCCTAACACACTCTTCCATCCCATAACCCTGTGATTTTCCTTTGTTAATGTTTCCTAAAGCATTCTTTTACCACTATTTCCTTCTCTCTAAAACTTTCCTTATTCTGATAACTGTCGCAGTCTGACTTCCGGACCAATATTATCAACCCCGCCCGCTTACAACAAGGGGATTTATAACTACGCCGACTGTTGATGCAGCTAACCCAGTTATCCTACTAGAAAATGTTTCAAATGTTTGTGTAGCTTATGGGACTTAACTACGGGGTCATCAGTCTCTAAACTTACAAACTACTTATGAACTAACTAAGACTAAGAACGGCACAAATATCCATGCCCGAGGGGGGATTCGAACCCCCGACTGTAGTGGCCGTGCAGACCATGACTGGAGCGCTTCAGCCCCCTTGGCCACCGCGGCCGACAGTTATCCTACTAGACTCATTTCCTCCCTCCCGCTATTGTATTTTTACATGTGGTTTTGGTCATGTATATTTCATTATTTTTCATGTATTAACAAACTAACAAATTCCGAAACTAGTTTATTTTGGACCAACAGGACTGCCCCGCTCCCTTTCTGACATAATTTGCATGATTTTGCTATATGTTTTAGGTACCTTGAAGCATCAGTACAATCACTGTTTTGCATTTCAACTCACGGATTTCCCTACTGGCACATTGCTTTGCGTATTTGCGCACAATTTTTGCAATTAAATGCTTGCTCATGTGCATGATTTCTCGTCCTTGTGTGCGATTTCGCATTCTTGTGCGTGATTACTCGTGCTTGGGAGTGGTTTTGGGTGCTTGGAGGTAGTTGTGCTCTCTCTCTCTCTCTCTCTCTCTCTCTCTCTCTCTCTCTCTCTCTCTCTCTCTCTTTTGCCTGCTTTGGCGTGTTTCTACTTGTTTGTGTGGGTGAGTTGGCATGTTTTGCGTGCAGTGTTGAGGCACATCTTTCTAGACCTTAAGATCCTCATAATCTCCTAACACCATCTCTACCACCATTTTGCTTATACCATTCCTGCCCCAATGGAACCCTGCTCCACCTATCTGCACCAGTTCAGAAAAGTATCCCTTTCCCTGGCCAAAACCCAATCCCACATCCTATTCCTAAAATGCTGCCTAAATCATGGAATACCTCCATAAACATTCCATACTCTGGATCCCATCCCTCCTTCCATAGTAACATGCACCTTTTCATATTCCACCAATCCTTATCCCTCACAAACCACGTTCTACAAAATCATCTCTCCATTGCTTAAAAATCCCTCGGCTAACTCCTCTCCCTCCGTAAGATATTATTATTGTGTAACCCAAACTACCTACATCCCATTAGTCAGATCGAATCCTTTGTTCTCCAGCACCTGGAGGAGCACTCACCTCAACAAGTTGTCCAGCCTGCTGACATCATATTGCTACATTGGAGCACCTATATCCAGTTCTTATACGACCCACAGTGTTCCTCCTCGGGAACCCCTAATAGCATCCAGACCTTGCTTAGGTGACCTCTTAAACCTACCTCATCACTCCAAACTCCCTACCATCACTCCACAACATCCAATGCCAAAACAACCACAGAACACTGTGGTTAACCTGTCAACAAAAAACTTCAATCCCTCTGAAGTTTCCATTTTACCCTGTTTCAGCCATACACCCCGATTCAATCATGTCGGTCTTCTTTTTCCTAATCCCTACGATGGAAACAATACTTCGCTACCAATCCCTCTGAGTGTAGCCAACCTAATCCTAACATAGAATCTTGCTTATTCCATTTCATACCACCATCCCCTGGTTACCCTCCAAGAATTTCTCACTTCAACTTGGCCTCACCATCTTTCCCCAAGACTCTTACTAAGAACTCAAACCTTTCAACAGAAGAAAGGAGAGCCACCCACAAGCTCAAATCTAATCCCAACATCATCATCCTTCCAGCAGATAAAGGGTCTACCACTGTAGTTATGGATCACAGTGACTACCTGGTAGAAGTGCTCCACCAACACTCTGACTCTTCCACCTACAAGTTGGGCTGGAATGACCCCATACCCTAAGTCCAATAAGTTCTCCAATCCCTGTTAAAATCCTACAGCCCCTCCCAGAAGCTCTCTCCTGAATCCATCTCCCTCTTCACCCCAACAACTCCCTGCACACCCACCTTCTCATGCTCCCCAAAATCTACAGACCAAACAATCCTGGACACCCAATTGTGGCTGGTTACTATGTTCCTACCAAAAGAATTTCAATCCTCTTTGACCAACACCTTTAAGAAATTGGTCAAAATCTATCCTCCTATATTAAGGATACCAACCACTTCCTTCACCTACTCTCCACAATCCCCACCCCTTTACCTCCTGGATCCCTAGTTGTCACAGTGGATGCTATCTCCCTATACACCAAGATCCCACATGTCCATGGCCTTGCCACTCTCAAACACTACCTCTCCCAAGAATTCAAGCCCAATACCTCATTCCTCATAAACCTGACCAAATTTATCCTAACAAACAACTACCTTTCCTTTGATGGGAAAGTTTACCATCAAATCCGTGGCACAGCCATGGCCACCTGCATGGCACCCTCTTATGCCAACCTGTTTATGGGCCGTCTGGAGGAATCCTTCCTAGCATACCAAAACCCAAAACCTCTGACCTGGTTCAGGTTTATTGATGATCTGGACTGAGGGACAGTGCACTTTACCCTCCTTCCTTCAAAACCTAAACTACTAGTCCCCACCTGGTCTTCCTCAACCCACCATCCTACTTTCCTGGATGTCAACCTCCACCTCACTGATGGTTCCATTCACACTTCCACCTATATTAAACCTACCAACTACCAACAGTACTTAAACTTCAACAGTTGCCATCCATTCCACATCAAAAAATCCCTCCCTTACAGCCTGGCAACCCAAGGACATGATGAGAACTCCATTTCTCAATATGCTGAGGGTCTTACAAAAGCCTTCACAGACAGAAACTACCCCACAGACCTAGTCCGCAAACAGATCTCCCATGCCATATTCCCATACATCCAATTCCTCCCTCTACCACCAGGAACGATCCACAAAAAGAGTGCTCCCCTTGTCACCAAGTACTACTATGGACTCAAACAACTAAATTGCATCCTTTGCCAAGGTTTTCATTTTCAGTCCTCATGCCCAGGAATGAGAGACATCCTGCACAACATCATTCCCACCCCTTAAAGTGGTGTTCCGTCGTTCTCCCAACCTCCATAACATCCTAGTCCATCCCTATGCCAACCCAAAACCCAGCCCTTTGACACAGGCATCATATCCCTGTGGAAGACCCCATTGCAAGACCTGCCCAATCCACCCACCCAGCACTTCCTATTACAGTCCTGTCACAGGCTTATCCTACCCTGTCAGAGGCCGGGCCACCTGTGAGGGCAGCCATGTAATTTACCAACTGTGCTACTATCACTGCACAGCTTTCTATATTGGCATGATAACTAACCAGCTGTCCATTAGAATGAATGGCCACTGACAAACTACGGCCAAAAACAGGGTGGACCACCCTGTGAACATGCAGTGGAGTATATGCTTGTTTCTAATGGCTGCTTCACAACCCGGGCCATGTGGCCATCTGGATCCTCCCACCCACCACCAGCTTATTCTGAACTGCACAGATCGGACTTCTCCCTACAGTACATTCTCCAATCCTGAAATTATCCAGGCCTCAACTTATGATAAATTTCTTTTTTTCCACAACCTACAGTTCACACCTCTCTAACATAAACCTATTATTTTCCTCCACTCACCCACCTCTCCACTCCATCCCTAAGCTGGATCTCGTTCCTCCCATCTAATATGTACACACTCTGGAATGCTGTACTGTATCCATCCCCATCACCATGACGCAACCTTCCTATCCTCCCCCCTCCCCTCTTTCTACACTGCCAAATGTGATTCGAAGTATTGTGTGCCTGTGTGAATGTTTGAATGTTCCTATTACTGGAGAAGGCCGTGGCCAATAGCTGAAAGTGTTATATGTGTGCGTCTTTTTTATGTGCCTGTCACGGCTCGTCATCACATCTTTGCTGTGAGTCGAGAACTGTCCTATTATGTATTGTTAATTTCAACTTGGACATTCCGGTACTAGATTTTGTCTAATTGTTGTCAGTAATGTTGCCATTATAATGTGGCATTTAGATAAAAGGTACGTAAACCATTCGGAAATACCTTGTTCACTAAGGGTCTGAAAGATCCCTATCATACATTAGATGTGTAGTATCATAAAATTAATGGTGTAAGGTAAATAATTTTATTTCGAACAAATGAAGTTTTGTCTAAAGAAAGACAACAGTATTCTGAAGGATTACACAGAACCTAATGAAAGAGTCCAGAAGACTCCTGTTATGCATCCAAGGGTTAAGTAGTCATGATACTTCCACTTCTCCATCTTATTGTGCGCTATTTTGCTTCTTAATTTCTTTTTTATTGTGTACATAATTACTTTTATTCTGTAATTTTTTATTGATGGTGCATGACTGAAACTAGTCGATTTTTAAGGATTTAATAACCAGCTGATGGTTAATGATGCATTTTATCAAATATATGATGGCTGTTAACTCTCACCTTACAGAAACATTGGAGTTAACAAGAGTTTTGGAAAAGTCAGTAAAGATGCTAGTCAATCCTGTGGATGCCTTCAGGAGAAGGAAGGATATTTTGAAGAGTTGCACATTGTAGGTGAAATATTTAATGATGTGTCAGATTTTGAGTACAATAGAGTAAGAATGATGATGGAAACAGGATCGCATTTGAAGAAAAGGTGAGAATGGTCAATAGATTGCAGTGCAATAAAGTGGCTGGGGATAGGTGAAATTAAGTCCAAACTCATCAAATATGGTGAAATACTTGGTCTCAAATGGCTACACAGGATAACTGAAATGGCATGGGAGTTGGCACAGATTCCATCTGACTGGATGAGAGCAGTAATCAATCCAGTTTTCAATCATGGAAACAGTACATATTGTAACAGCTACAGGGGTATCTCTTTTAATTAGTGTTGTGGGCAAACTATACACAGGTATTGTTGAAAGGAGAATGTGAGTATTAGCTGAATACAAATTAGGTGAAAATTAGTGTGGGTTTAGGCCTCTTAGAGGCCATCAGGGTCAGATCTTTAGCTTGCAGCAGATAATGAGTAAGTGCTATAAGTGGAACAGGGAATTGCAACTATTTTTCATAGATCTAGAAAAGGCTTTGTAGTATCTCAAACACTACATGCTCACCTAGGATGGACAAGATGTCCAAATGAATTATATGTTGTAGGAGGTTTTTGTGGACTATTACTGTCCTAAGTTAACTTTTACAGGATAATTGTTGAAAATAAAGCTCCCCTTTGTCATAAGAGGTTCCAAAGAGACATTTTATTTCTTTAATAAAACTTTGGTGAACCTCAGAGTAATTAATGCACCATGGAATTGTCATTCAGTAGTTATGACTGAGCTAACACGTTAAAAGAAGTTGTAAGACATCAGGATGTACCATGGTGTAAACCAGATGCTGGACTCAAATATTCTGTAGTTATGGGTCAAATAAAACCCTGGTGTGTTTATAAGAAATGTACTGTGAAGAGTTTTCATTTCAGTAGTGGCAATTTATCTTCTGCTTTAACTACTTCTCAACATAACTACATTACTTGTGACGAAGTGTAATGGCCTTGACTACTATTGGAAGAGTGAATAATAGAGGCACTGGTTAACCAGGACCTCAACTAAAAATTCAACTGGACTAGACAAGAAGAGATTTTTTTTATATGGGATGTTATAAGATTGAAGATGGACTACATGGTCAAATCATACAATAATATCCCCCAAAAAACCAAGAAACAACACAGCTTATGACCTAATTCTTAGCAGGAAGCCATTGTCAGTTCCACAAGATTATGGAATAGGAGGCAAACTTCTGTAATTAATTAAAGGTCTTTATAAATTGTCAGGCAGAAAATAGAGTTGACAGTAAATTGAGCTCATATTCAGGGTAGTTTGAAGGGTAAGACAAGGCTGTAACTTGTCATCACTGTTGTTCACACTCGTTATGGATCATATACTGAAAACGAGAGACTTGCAGGGTGAGATTAAATTATGCGAAAACAAAATAATCAGTCTCACATATGCGGATGACTTAGTTGTGATGGCACATTTGGTTTGAAAGTTGCAATCTAGTATTTCAGAGGTAGATCAGAGGTGTAATTGTTATGCTATGAAGATCAGCATCTTCAAAACAAAAGTAATGTCTGTGGGAAAGAGATTTAAATAGATCGAATGCCAAACAGCGAGAACAAATTTGGAACTGGTAAACAGTTTCAAGTGCTAAGAATGTATTTTCTCACAGGAGAGAAAGATAACGAAACAACTTGAATCAAGGTACAGCAATGGTAATGCGGTGAGTGCTCAGCTAAAATCTACTCTCTTCTGCAAGAAGGAAGTCAGTACCAAGACTAAGTTAGCAGTGCACCACTCTATGTTTTCACCAACTTTGTTGTATGGGCCTGGAAGCTGGCTGGATACAAATTACCTCATTTATAATGTTGGGGTTACAATATGAAAGTAGCAAGGAAGATTGCTGGTACTAACAGATGGGAACAATGGCAGGGGGGTGTGCCCATAATGAGGGAATCAAAGAAAAACTGGGAAAGAACACCACAGATAAAGTAGTTAATGTTAACAGGTTGAGGTGATGGGATCATGTTACAAGGATGGGAGAAACAAGGTTACCTAGGAGACTCGTGGATTCAGTAGTATAGAGTAGGAGTAGTCAAGGTAGGCCAAATATGAAGTACTTGGATTCTGTCAAGAATGATTTTGAAGTAACATCAGGTGAGGCATCAATATCAGCATCGGACAGGGGATCATGGAAGAATTTTATTAGGTGTACTTTGCTCCAGACTGAATGCTGAAAGGCATAATCAGTCTCTAATGATGATGATGATGATGTGACCAGGTTAGATTGAAGGAAGACAATTAAGTAACATGTTACCAGTAGGTTTGATCAGTACACTAGTGCTACAGAGATTCTTCGTTAACTGAAATGGGAATTGCTGGAGAGATGGAGATAGTCTTTTATTAAGACATGCCCAATACGTTTGCAGACCAGACACTTGCAACCGACTGCAGAATGATTCTATTGCTGCTAAACTACATTCTGTTTTAGAGCAGTGACAGATAAGTATGAGAAATTAGGACACGTGAGAAATTCTTTTCTCCTCACTTCATCACAAGTTGAATAAGAGAGAAAATGACCAGTAGTCATATGTGGTATACATCACCATACACCATTTTGTTGCTTGCAGAGTGTGTGTGTGTGTGTGTGTGTGTGTGTGTGTGTGTGTGTGTGTGTGTAGATGATCTAGTGTCATTGTTTCAGATGGATTAAACATTCTGAGAATAAGAAAGTGTTGGACATTAACATGTGACAATATTTAGGTTTGTGTAGGTATGGATTTCCTTCTTATTTCAAAAGAGCCCATACACTGACAATCAGATGCCATTATTTCTAATTTTAGTTATCCACACTTACAAATTAAAAGTTTGTCGGTAATTTTTTATTTTTATATTTCCATGTCTAGATTACAGAAAATTATGAGTCATGCCCACAGCAACAGAGAGGAAAGAGTCCACTGCATACAAGTAGCTTTTACTATTCACAAAAAATTGATTAATTCAATGTATTTGAAACAAGTGTTGATGGAAAACTACGTGAAATAATAAGGACATTGTGGTGTAACATATCAATTTGTTAAGGGGATGTCTTATAGATGACAATTACAATTACCACTAATGAATTATGACCACCAACTATTAATGAAATTCAATTTTATATTTTGGGAAGGTGAGGCATGCACACATATTGAGCACCGTTCCATTTGCACATAAATTGTCACAGAGACTGGCATTTCTACCAAATGGGATGACACTGCCTGTGTTTCATATTTGATGGCAACTGCTGTTCTTGTGTTTTCTCCAGATAACAGATACCTGCCTTGCAGTTGCACATGCCTCCATGCAAAAAACAGTCAGGACAATGCACAAACAAGTCACGGAATAATGGACTGTTTTTGTTGAGTAGTCAGGTATGAACACACCTTTGTGAGTGCTATTAGTTTTCTTGACTAAATATCAAGCAGACAGAGAATTTCTGTTGTAAAGTTGTTTCCTGAATGTGTAAAGTTATAAATATATACATGTTTGGCAAAAGAACAACATTCTTTCATATGGTAATTAAGAGACAAGTAATCTGTTGTAGAGTTTGCAACACTCACAGCATAAAAAGTTGACAATACAAGGCTTACATGGTAATGCTGAATGCCAATGTTTGTAAGTCAAGGTGCTTGTCAGAAGATGTATTGTATTACACTAATCAGCAAAATGGACTCAAACATAACCAGAAAAGGATTCAGAATGTGAGCAGTAATTTTTTGTAGAGAAACTAATATTGACATTAACACTTGATTAACAGTGTCCATTACTTGATATGGTAATTAAATTTTATAAACAAGTATTCCCTTTTCATTTGTGACACATTACAAAAATTACTGTAGAACACACCATTCAGCAAACACTGCATGTTTGCAAAATGCAAACTGTACACTGATACTGCTGAGGTGTTATAAGGAAGTATGTAAATTAATGTGCTAAGGACTTATAGTTTGCTTTTCTGTCCACATCAAGGAGCAATACTTAGCTCTGACTATGCAAGAGGTGAGGCAAGAAGTGAAATCACATTCCACAGAAAACTATGTCAAATGTTTGTGGTGGGATTTGCATTTCAAACTCTACCATTTGCAGCTGTTACAATACCTGACTCAAAGTTATTACACCCAGAAGATGGAGAATTTTACCTAAATGCATCAAGCTGTGAAAGATGACTACTTCACTGGGGCACTGATATCCATTACCGAGGCGACACCCACACGATGGTAGAGTGAGGTACTGAATTTATGTATGTCTATGGAGAGACTCACCAAAGTAACTGTATTCTATGTCATATTCCAAACCTATTTCACCATCAAGCAGATGGCCCCCCAGACATATTGTACTTGGATTTGTTGCAATAGTTTCTCTCACCACAACTGACTACTGACTCCCACTTCCAATAGGATGTGGCTTCACCTTACAGGAGCATGACAGCACCAGCACCTTTCTCTACAAGGAGTGGCAACATTGCTGGATAGTTCATGCTGGTCTGGGATTAGGTTCCTCTGTTGCCACGGGCTCTACATCGACAGTTCTCAAGCCATGTGATTTCTTCCATGGGGTTTATGTAATCCCAACACTGCCAGGAATGTAACAATTTATCAATACCACTGTAATGGACATTAAAGGAAACATGTTTGTGAATATATTGATGGCAGCATACTAGTGAACATATGGATTAAACTGTCATGTATGTACACCAGAAGACCAAAGAGTGCACAAATTGAACATTTGTAGAATCAATCAGAAACTTTTTGAGTATCAGCAACTTTTTGAGTGTATTTACCTTTCATAAAATCATCCCAGCTTTTACATTGAATTCTTATAAATAATTAAAGCTTTAAAATTCAATGAAGTATTCCATGTAATCCAGTAGAAATATTTTGAGTATGTAAGAGGGTGATACCTCTTCTAACACACATACCTTCTTTTTATAATTTCCTAATTAAACACACATCATGATGAAGACAAGTACTATGTTACTATTGTTGTGTTTGCCCTGCATCATGATTTATCATCGAGGTAACTGCATACCCATGTGCAATTCCTTATATTGATGTTGGTGCTGCCATTTGTTCTGTTTGAACCATACAACACTTGGCACAGTTTCAACCTTACATAAGACCATCATTAGACTGATTTGTCTGAAAAATAAAAGATAATTTGCCATTGAGGGAAAGAGGTAGAACAGAAATACTAGCTATTACATTTGATAATAATTAATTTACAAGATTAAAGGAAACAGTCTACCTCAAATTGTTGCTCAACTGATGAGCTTATGGTGACTGCAAGAGAACTCTGTGAGTTTAAGTGTAAGCCCCACCCTTTGTCTGCAGCTTGTGCACATCGGGAACGAATGAGGCTTGTCCTCTGTAGTTACGCGTGTAAAAGAAAATATAAAGACAGAAATAACCCTTGTGGATATAAAATGTCATTTTGTAATCTATAAAACTTTATTACTATTACTATTAATTTCTTTTGTAAAGAGAAATTACAAGTGTATAAGAGATAAGAGTAAAACAAAAATGGTTTTGTAACAAGAATCTGGCATTTATTGACAGTTGATAAAGAAATTCAAATCAAAGACAGAGTCCAATGGAGTCCAAATCAAAGACAGAGTGGGCTGGAGTACAGATGGACAGTAATTTCAACTGACTCACATATGTGGATGACATAGTCCTGCTAAGTGAATCAAAGCACGAGTTGAAAGTAATGTACCAACAAATGGACAGCTATGCGCAGAAGGTGGGCTCAAAGTAAATCAATATAAGACAGAGTTCATGCAATTAGGAAGAAGACAAGAGCAAGAATAATTTCTGGTGAGAAATGGCACGAGATTCAAAAGAGTACACCAATTCAAATACTTGGGATCTTGGTTTACCATGGACAACAAAACAGAAATGGACATCAAGCAAAGAATAGCAGTGAGAATAAAATGCACACATTCCCTCAAAGAGATGCTGAACTCTAAATCAGTTTCAGTGTTTAAGATGAAAATCTATAACACAATTATATGGCCAGCTGTAATGTATGGTCCATAAACATGGAGCATGACTGAACGAGACAAGGAAAAACTATTAATGTTTGAAAGAAAAGTAATGAAGAAGATATGGGGACCAATTTTAGATAATGGAATAAGGAGAAGGACGAATGAGGAAATCTACCTTCTGATGTGACAGCCAAATATCTTATAGAAGATAAAGAGCAAGACAATACAGTGGGTGGGCCATGTAGCCCATATGCCAGAAGTAAGACCAGCAAAGATGGCACTAGAAGGGAAACCAAACACCTCATTGGACGACCTGGCAGCCCTGGGTATTGAAGACATCTGAAGGAACAGGGTACAAAACAGGAAGGAATGGAGGCAGTTTGAGGAAACAGCACATGGTCTGCAGGGCCTGTGATTGCTGGATTGTATTATATAGACATTTGGATGTTTCAACATATGGCAAGGTCAACAAGGTTCCTATCAAATAATTGGTTTGAAAGACTCTCCAGCTTCTGTATGCCTCATCTTTACCTGAAGAATTTGTGAGAAGATTATAGGGTGCAATCCCCAAAGAACCATAGATAGTGTGTTCCCTTATGTCTTCTACGTCGGGTCTCCCCTGTATTTTGTGGTTAACACTGATCCTCTTGTTGGGAAGTGTCCACACCATATCCAGAACTCAGCAGATTTTATTAGCAGGACTCTGAGATTCATGAGATGCAGCACCTCTGATTTACTAGTAATTTTGGATGTGGTGTCTTTTTTTAACACCAAAGTTCTACTTGTAGAGTCCTTATTGTTGATTGATAAACATCATGATAAGCAGATTGCAGCCTTTTCCAACAATGAATTTATGAACAAAATGACAGAGATGCTGTGGGAAGTTCATTGTCACTCTTGGTAGCCAAATTTTTTATGGAGGAATTTCTGGGGAAGGCTGTCAACACTGCAAGTTTTAAACCCGCTGGCTTTTTGGAGGTATGTGAATAAAAAATTTTTAGTATGGCCTCATGATGAAGGAAAACTTAACCAGTTTTCAGAACATCTGAAATCGATTCATGGGAACATCAAATTTACTGTGGAGCTACAAAAGAACGGTTGTCTCCTTTCCTTGGAAGTCTTAGTTTAACATAAAACTGATGGTATGCAGGGACATAGTGTCTTTTGTATACACACACATGGATCTGTATCTGCGAGTAGATAGCTGTTGTCATCCTGTGCAGAGTAACAGTGTCCTTAATACACTTGTACACATTTCACATACAATTTCTGAGAAGGTTTGATTAGATTAGATTAGTTGGTTGTTCCATAGATCCATGTTAAGGAAATCATCGTGTACGTAGAACATGTGAATTTTTTTCCTTTTTTACCTACAGATAGAACTTGAGCACCTGGAAAAAGTATTTGAAGAAAATGGCTATCCACCGTGGAAGACCTGCAAAGCCTTGAAATTCAAACCTAAATTGAGTGTTCAACCGGAAGAACCTGAAGATGAAAAGTTTAAGCCCATGGCCTTCCTACCATACATAGGCCTTTATCCTCAAAATTTTACTATATCCTCTACAAAAACAAAATCAAAATTGTTTTTCTGCTAGCACCAAATATATCCATGAGTGTTAGATCTATGGAGGATGATGTAGTTTCTTGAAAGGCAAGAGTAAATGAAATTAATTTAATTTATTTATTTAATTTGCTTGAAAACATGTATTCATATGCATAGCATATTTGACAAACACTTTGTACAATATAAAGTACTATACAAGCTAATATTATTGGTTAACTATACGGTAGTTTTAGGTCTCAGTTACTGAGATAGGCAATAAGGGCATTGCAGTATGAGCCAAGTTTTTAGTTGTTTTTTAAAGGCTTCCCCAGTCAACAATTTTAATTCTTGAGATAGTGCGTTAAAATACTTTGCACCACTTATGTATGGACTATTCATGTGAAAATCATGAGCCTGCCGAGTTTGTGTTCATGTATTTCCTCATTACGAAATGTATATTTATTTTCATCTACAGCTAATATTATTGCTTGATACATATACATAGGGTAAACAGTCATAATTTTGTATTCCACAAATAATCCCTTGCAAGATGTCCTGGAGTTTACTTTGCAGATGATTCTTACTGCTTGTTTCTGCAATTTAAAAACTCTGTCAACATGGGTTTTGGCTGCTCCACCCCATAACACTAGGCCATATCAAATACGTGGATACATCAAGCCATAGTATACTATCTTCAGTGTTGGTCTGTTTACGTATGGCTCTAACCTCCTTAAGACATACAAACTAGATGATAATCTTGAACCTACATTGTCAATTTGTTTAGTCCATGAGAGCTTACTGTCTAAGTACACAACTAAAAATTTACAGTGTCTGCATATTTTACCTAATATATCATTACCAGTACTCTGAACTTCAATGCACTCTTCTAGGTCACCAACATTGAAAGATATAATGTTTGTTTTTTCTAAATTAACTTTTAGATTGTCCCTTTCAAACTTTGCCTTAGCTCTTTCTACAAAATGTTTTACTTCTTTGCCAATGCTAGACAAGTCTTTTCCCCATACTAGTCCTGATGTGTCATCAGCATACATTGTAAAAAAATTATCATTACAGAAAGCATTAGGAAAGTCATTTACATAGCAGATAAACAGGAAAGGGCCTATTACAGACCCCTGAGGCACTCCAAATTTGACATTCCTGATACAGGATCTGTAATCTTTTAATGTTTCACCATTTTTGTGTCTAACTGCAGTGCACTGTCTTTGGTTTTTTAAATATGTTGCCACAAGTTGCATAAGTTTTCCATTTATGCCATCTGAGGCCAATTTTGACATAAGTATATCATGATCCACCCTGTCAAATGCCTTAGATAGGTCTAGGAAAACTCCTGCCACTTGGTTGCCATCATTAATCTTGTCTAGAACTTCTAGCATAAATTGTACTGCAGCTGTTGTGGTGCTATGACCACGCATGAAACCATATTGAAAATCACCCGAGAGTTTGTGCCTGTTATAATGTTCTAGCATGTGTTTCAGCATTATTTTCTCAATTAATTTACTAAAAGTGAAAGTTAAAGCTATTGGTCTGTAATTTTGTACAAGATCCTTTTCACCTTTCTTGTATACAAGACAATGGCAAATTTTAGTTTTTCTGGGAAAACTACCCCTTTTAATATGCTGTTTATCAAGTGCAACAGAGGATATGCTAGTTCTTGTTGGCATTGTTTAACTAATGATGATGAAAATTCATCCCAGCCAGCTGATTTTTTTTTTTTTTTTTTTTTTTTTTAGTTCTCTGATGAGTTGTAGAATATCCTTTAGATTTACTTCAGACAGTTCACCAGATTCTGGACTGGCATCAGTTTCATATATGGGTGGTCCTTTATTTGATGTGAAATGGTCAGACTCTACAGCATCTATGAAGTAGTCATTAAATATATTGCTGATTAAATGAGGATTACTGACTGTAGTATTATTGTTATACAGTTGTATATTGATGGTATTCTTGGGATTGGTCTTATTATCTGTTACTTGGCTAACAATTGCCCAACATGTCTTTGAGAGACAATCTGAGTTTTGTATTTTTGAGCTTACTTTTTCAGCCTTCAATTGTTTTACTTCCTTAGGAAATTGGTACTTGTATAGCTTGTATTTATCCCTATGCTCCTTTGCTTTCATCACTTTTTGTAGCATGTACATTTCTTCCATTTTCCCTTTTAGTTCTATTGTGACATCATCCGATTGGACAGGTTTGGTGTGTATATTCTTACTCCTATTTATTCTTAACTTTCTTATAGGGATTGCCTTATTTAAATAAAATGATAGTATGTCTAGAAAAGCTTCCCACTTACTATTCACTCCTTGGGCTTCAGATAATAAATACCATGATTCCTGTTTAAGGCTCTCTTTCAGTTTAGCAATGTTGTTAGCAGAGAAGATTCTTCTGTATTCATAAAAAAACTTATGTTTTATACTAGAGTCACCTTTTAACACTAATAGTTGGCCTAAGTGGTCAGATATGTGACCATTTACAACATTTACTGTGATAATGTTCTCTCAGTTTATAATAACATGGTCATTGGAGCTTATACTCGTGGGGGTTATTCTCGTTGGTACATCTCCTAGGAAATCTTTTGCCCCATATGAGTCTACAATATCCTTGAGCTGTCTGCTTTCTTGTGCATCTTCTAAGGTGTTTATGTTAATATCTCCTAATATTACAATATTTTCACATTTTTGATTGCACATTAATTTACAATAGCACTGAATGAAGGGAGTTCATAAATGTTTCTGTATCACCATTGGGTGATCGGTATACAGCTACTATATAATATATAACAGAAAAGTATTTTATCTTAATAACTACAATTTCACAATGTAAATCAGAGGAGTAGTCTTTAACCCACGAGACATTTTCTATAGACCCTACAGAAATATTATGTCTAAGATAGATGGCTACTCCACCACCTTTATGGTTAGTTCTACAGTAATAGCTGGCTAGGTTGTAATTGAGCAGTTTGAATAAATGTAAGTTTTCTGAGTATTTTTGATGTTCAGTGACAGCAATTATGTGGGGAGAAATGTCTGATACATATTGCTCAAATATGTCTATCTTATTACCCAGTCCTTCTACATTATAATGTAGAAATGAAAGATTACCTTCTTCAGATGCACAGTTTAAAATGTTTATAAGATTTTCTTCTACCTTGGAGAAGACTTCTGCAGCGTCATATTTATTTGTGCTGGAAATGTTTATGTCTACCTCTTTATGCCCTGCTTTAACTTCACTGTCATCCTGCCTGTCATTTTTGGACCAGTTCCTGTTGGATTTGGTCCATTTTATCCGTTTCCCTGTAGCGGAGAACCAAGCTCAATTACAGGCTTGTGAGTGGTGTTTTTCTCGCAGAATATATCCTCTGTACCCTGGTTTATGTTTGTGCCAAGTTTCCTTTTGCCACGCTGCATGCCATGTACAGTGAAACAGCTCCTTTCACATTTACTGATGTCCAGTAATTTTACGTTCGTAAATTTGTCACAAAAGTACCTCAGTTTATCATTAGTTTGCCTAATCTCAGCATTGACGCATGACCAATCAGGCAGGTCGTTTCTGAGTGGCAGATTAGTAACAATAACATTTGTGAAATTTAAGTATTGGAGTAAATGCCATCAATTTCTTTATGAAGCTGTTGGCTCTATTTTTGTTTAGATCGTTAGTGTCTCCAACCAACACTACACAATCATATTTCGTGAGTTTCGAGCATTCATTATTTGCACCAGCAGTAACTGAATCAAAATTTGCCCCTGGTTTCACTTCGCTTTCCTGGCTTGCATATCCAGCAGATTAGAAATGTTTCGTGCGGACATTGCTGCACTTTTATCTCAATTTTCTCGTGCCTTTGTTCGTCCTTCATTCTATATGGTCAGTTTGGACGTCCCTATATCACAGGTACTTTGTGCCAGGTTCATGAATGATGTGCGAACATCTATGGTACAGCTACCTACTATAACCCTCTATAAATCAGCTGTGGCTGAACATTGTGTCCTGTCCAAATACAATAATGATTATGAGAATGCTAAGATATTAATGTCTTTATCATCTTTGTACGATTCTGTTTCTAAAGAAGCCATTGAAATTTGATGAGAGACTGTTTTAGTTAATTGGGATGATGGGTTTATCCTTGACAAAATTTGGAATCTGGCACTCACAACTACAAACAATGAAAGACGATGACACAGCAATTCTGTCAACCACAGAGTGTGATCATGTACACTCTCCTTTGAGGGCACTACAGATTAATGCTGTCCATGTGCTACATCTGTGATGATGACTCATCACTATGCCTATGCAGTGGCTTGTCCTAAAGTATTTAAGGTGCAGCACTCTGCTGTCAGTCTTCACACTCACTCCAATGGTGACTGAATGTTTTGTAGGCAAAATATCAGCAGAAGAAAACATTTCTTTAACAGATAAATTCCCGTAATTTTATTCATAATTAAGTACACCATAAGAATATGAAGATTTACATCAAATCTATTTACACAATCCATTATCAATGGAATGTCCGGGTTGGAATGTCAACAATGTGAGGACAGCCCTGAAGGCTATCACTGAACTGCACACAGGCACATAGGAAAGACAATCAAAAAGAACAAACATACATTCATACAATCACTCTTCACAACAAACACAAACATGACCACCAATTCTCACCATGACAGCATCAGTTAACAGTGACTGGAGATGGCGGATGCATGCACGAGTTGTGGTAGAGTGATTGTGTGAATGTATACTTCTTATGAAGGCCGTGGCTGAAACTTTTAAGTTGTGTGCATGTGACTGTCTTTTCTATGTGCCCATCTGCAGTTCAGTGATCACCTTACAGAGTCCTTTAGATTTATAGTAAGTACTTGTGGGCAAGAATTGAGATGGGTGTGCGATGTGTTAATGGATATGGGTACGAGATGGACTACTGGAAACAGAGTTAGCAATAGGTGCACATATTAGCAGGACTAATTCCAATTACGAATCTCCAAGAAACTTTTAATGGAGATTATGACAAGTTTTCATGCCCTTATTTTATTGACATTGTCTTCTGTAGTGTAACATTTCTTCATGCAAAGACGTGTTCCACTATCTTTGTGACCCACAGCTAAGAGTGTGATATTAGGGTCTAACTTTAATTGATTTAATATATAAGTATAGTAGTAGCATACTGTGTCTAATATCTTCTCTTATGTACAGTTGGAGGGACAGCTGACTAAAGTTTCTATGATGCTGGCAACAAGTAGATGGATTTCCACAGAATAAAGACTGCGCCAGTGAAGGGAAGACTTAATTCATATTAAATTGTTGCAAAAAAACAGAACAATTTCGTGCTGTTTATTCTATAAAACAGGTTGGACTTGAACAAGACTGTAGTATACGATGACTCAGGTCAGATGTAAATTCACAATTTGAACATTCATAGAAACTGTTAAAGATTTATGATTGATATCAAGTTATGTATTCAGATAAAAGAAAGTATTTGTTTACAACTCACCACAAAGACATGACAATGAGCCACGACAGGCACATAAAAAAGGCAAACACATAAAACACTTAACTATCTGTCATGACTTCTTCAGAAATAGGAAACACACATGCAATCAGACAGTCACACAACCATCATCTTCGGCTCCCACACTTCAAAGTGCATATGCATACCACACTGCAGATCTGCAGAAACGACTCAACAAATCTGTGTTTGCAATTCGAGTGTTATCAGACATAGGAGACATAAAAATAAAAAAGCTGGCATACTTTACTTACTTTCATTCCATAATGTCACACGGAATAATACTTTGGGGTATCTCCAAGTCAATAAAAAAAATTTCCGCGTCCAAAAGCATGTAATACATATTATTTGTGGAGTAAATTAATGGAAATCCTGCAGAAACTCTTCAAAGAACAGAGTATACCAACTACCGCCTTTTTGTATATTTATTCCTTAATGAAATTTGTATCATTTTTTTCCAACAAACAGCTCAGTTCATACATGCAATAGTAGGAACAAAAGCGATCTACATAAGGACTTAAAAGCACTTACTTTAATTCATAAAGGGGTCAATTACTCAGGAACACACATTTTCAATAATTTACCAGCAAGCATATGCAATTTAGGAACAACTAAAGATCAGTTTAAGAGGAGCTGAAAGACTCACCAGTGGCTAACTTCTTCTACTCCACTGACCAATTTTTGAATAAGACCAAATGATGTATGTATCTGTATTTATGATATTAGTATTGCTATATCAGCTTGTGAAAGAAGGGAAAAAAGGAGAGAGAGAAAAGAAATATATATTTCAACATTTTCCACAACCAAGAAGATCTCCTCAACATGGGTCTATGGAATGAACAACTAATCTAAATGTGTACATTATTTGAAAGTAGTATGGATCTTCAAGTTTTTCTTCCAGAGTTCTCACCTGCTGGGAAGAAGTTTAATTTAGCCTTTTCAAACATAGTGGAACAATCAGTCCACTACTTAAGACTTATACGCACAATAAGACAGCAACCAAGAAGACTCAACCACAGCAAATCACATTAAAAGTGGTGGTAACACAAATTTTTACGCTGTATATGGCAACCGTTATTTCAAAAAGTGAAGAAATAGAAGGAAAGTTATGAAAATATTTTGACACAAAAATCAAAGATATTGATAATAAAATACATTAGTGCTGCTGCTGTGGTCTTCAGTTCGCAGACTGGTTTGATGCAGGTCTCCACACTACCCTGTCCTGTGCCAGCCTCATCATCTGAGAACAACAGCAGCAACCTACATTCTGCTCTCCCTCTACAATTCTTATCCACTCAATTTCTTCTAGTTGTAATTGATGATTCTCTTTTGTCTCAAAATGTGTTCCAACAATCTATCCATTCTCTTAGTCAGGATATGCCAAAAACTCCTCCTCTCTACAATTCTGTTGAGCACCACCTCATTATTTACACAATCTACCCATCTAATCTTCATCATTCTTCTGTAGCATAACATTTCAAAAGCTTCTATCATCTTTTTGTCTCAACTACTTATCGTCCACGTTTCACTCCCATAAAATGATACACTCAAGACAAATGCTTTCAGAAAGGACTTCCTGACATATAACTTAATACTGGATGTCAACAAATTCTACTTCTTCAGAAATGCTTTTCTTCCCATAGCCATTCTGTATTTTATATCTTTTTTACTTTGGCCATCAGAAGTTATCTTGCTACCTAAATAACAAAACATTACTACTACTTTTGTCTCATTATCTAATTTAATTCCTTCAGCATCACCTGATTTTCTAACACTATATTTAATTACCATTGTTTTATTAATGTTCATCTTATACCCTCCTTTCAAGACCCTCCCATTCAACTGCTCTTCCAGGGTTGTTGTTTTTGACAGAATTACTATGTCATCAGCAAACTGCAATTTTTTATTGCCTCTCCTTGGACTTTAATTCCTTCTCCAAACCTATCCTTCCTTCACAGCTTGCTCCATGTACAGATTGAACAACATTGGGGAAAGACTACAATCCTGTCTTACTTCCCAACAACTGTGACCCTTTCATGCCTGTCAACTCTAATAGCTGCCGTCTGGTTTTTGTACAAATTGAACATGACTATTTTACCCCTGATACCTTCAGAATTTGAAAGAGTGTATTCTAGCAACATTGTCAAATCTTTCTCCAGATCCACAAATGCTGAAACATCAGTTTCCTTTTTCTTAACCTATCTTCTATGATAAGTCATAATGTGAGTATTGCCTCAAGTGGTGTTCTTTTCTCCTAAATCCAAACTGATCTTCCATAGGGTCCCATTCCACCGGTGTTTCCATTCATCTGTAAGTAATTTGTGTTAGTATTTTGCACCCATGACTTATTACACTGATAGTTCTGTAATTTTCATACTTGTCTGCACTTGCTTTCTTTGGAACTGGAATCACTATATTCTTCTTAAAGTTTTCAGGTATTTCCCCCGTTTCATACATCTTGCTTATCAGGTGGAACATTTTCCTCATGACTGGTTCTCCTAATGATATCAGCAGTTCAGATGGAATGTCATCAACTCCAGGGGCCTTGTTTGTAATCAAATCTTTTTTAGTGCTTTGTCAAATTATTCTTGCAGTATGGATCTCCTATCTGATCTTCCTCTACTTTCTCTTCCATTTCTATACTGCCTTCAAGTTTATTTCCTTTATATAGGCCCTCTATATATTCCTTTGACCTTTCAGCTGTCTCTTCTGTGCTTAGTACTGGTTTTCTATCCGAGTTCTTGATATTCATACTACAACTTTTCCTGTCTCCAAATGTTTCTTTTATTTTCCTGTAGGTGGTATCTCTCCCCTAGTTATACATTCTTCTATGGTCTTGCATTTGTACCCATTCCTGATTAGCCGGTCTGCACTTCCTGTCTACCTTATTTTTCAGACGTCTGTACGACTCTTTTGCTTTATCATTTGCCGCTTTTTTATATTTTCTCCTTCCATCAACTAAGTTCAGTATCTCCTGGGTTATTCAGGAATTTCTATTAGGCCTTGTCCTTCCTCCCTATATGTTCCTCAGTGGTCTTCACTACTCTATCTCTCAGAGCTACCCATTCTTCTTCTTCTACAGTATTACTCTCCTCTTTTTCAGCAATTTCCTTACCTAATGATCCCTCTGAGACTGTGTCATCTTTGGTTCCTTCAATTTATCCAGGTTACATTTCTGTAATTTTCTACTTTTTGCCAATTTTTGTTTTAATCTACAGTTAATAACTAATAAATACGGTCAGAGCCTGTATCTGCCCACGGATATGTCTTACAGTTTAAAATCTGGTTTCTAAACCCATGCTAGCTGGCATATAAAATTATACTACTGTGGTGGATGTTGGCTTTGTGTTATCTTTGCTATGATAAGGCGTGAATATGCTGATCGTAACAAGTTACGCACAATCATATTTTCTTATTCATTATCAGACCTATCCTGTGTTACCACCAACTGATTTTTTTATTTATAGCCCTGTACTCACCTGACCAGAAATCATGTCCATCCTGCCAACAAACTTCACTAATTCTCACCATATGTAACTTTAACCTACCCATTTTCCTTTTCAAATTTTCTAACTTACCTACCTTATTAAGGGGTAGAACAATCCACATTCCAATCCATAGAATGCCGTTTTGTTTTTCTTGATGCTAACATCTTCCTGAGTATTCCCACCTGGAGATCCAAATGAGGGACTATTCTACCTGCTGAATATTTTACCCAAGAAGACACTATCATCAGATATTCATACAGTAGATCTGCTGCCCTCAGAAAAATTAATGACTAATTCCCCCTTGCTTTCAGCCATTTGTAGTAACTGCATGTTATCTGATGGTCGCATCCGAATTTAAGCCACAAACATATTTTTAGATCCCTAAAACTGGGGGAAAAGTGCAGCTTGTGTTCGGGTATATACGATAACTTGGGGGTCATCTTTTAGGCCATATATAGGCTTAAACTATAAAATTTTGATGAAAATTTGTACCTCACCTTATCTGAAGGTCATCTTATCTGCGGAAATATATAGTAACTTAAAAGTGTACGTATTTCAAAAATTTACTTGAATAATGCTAATTTATATGGGAACATTTTTTACTTTGCAAGCATTTATAACAGGGTGGTTTTGTATTGATTTTTGTAGGGGTGGATACTAGGGATGGGTCGAACCCCAATTTTACCGAATCGAATCCGAATACCGAATCTTAAATAAATAATGTGCCGAATACCGAACCCGAATCGAATCTTCCGAATCTGAAACCCAAATAATCTGTCAACTCAAGTACATGTATTTAAAAAGAATTACTACTCTATCACAGCCAGTGGTAAAGATAAAGCCTTCTGGGGTGCATCCCAAATGACAATATTAACAGTAAAATTTAACAAATTAAAATTTCATTTAGATTTTTATTTTTAATCTTAAGGATTTTTTAATACCCCTTACCCTTAAAAGAAATTTGTATGAAACATTTCAATATATATTTTGTTGAGGTGGTCTAAAAATAATAATAAACTTTCTTCGCTCTATTACAAAATGTTTCATTTTAATGAAATAAAAAAATAATGAAAGGAAAGGATTACGTGTTGTTTTTCTTTTTTCAAAGGGGAAGACCCAAAAATAAAACCTGAAAAGATGGGTAGACTTTTGGAAGTTAAAAAATAGATTCTTAAAAATTAGGATGTGTAAATGTTAAATAATTTTGTAGTTATATATCAGGCATTCCATGAGTGACGGACAGAACATTCAGAGACATAGAAAACCGCGTTTATTCGACGTGTGTGTACTTTTTATTGCCACGAAGACATTTAAGAACAGTAAAAGATTGCCCATTCCAGAGGTTTAAGCAACGGTATTTTGCAGATTTATTTATTCTTTCTAACATTTACGATCACGCAACCTGTCTGCACAGAATTTTTATTCGTTCAAGATTTAAAAATCAGTACTAGAAGTCACTTGCCGTGCTTCATTTCTAACTATTGCCGTTCAGCATAAGAACAATACAAATGTAAACATTAACGTGATACGTAGATTCTTCCGCGTTCGCTGTTGTCTTTTGGGTTTGTTATGCGGACGTAATATAAACGTGGCAACAGCTAACACGGAAGATTACATGGCGTAATGTATACATTTGTATTAATCTTATGGCAAAAAGACTGTGGAATTTACGAATCACGCTTCATAGGAACAATCCCTTGCCCCTCATAGAAAAACACGTAAGTTTTAGCACGAAGGCAGAGGTTGTAGCGTCGGCATAATTGACGCAACACAGGCTTGCCAGTTGGCTTTACGTAGTAGATTTTAGATAAGACTTCAAATGTACGGCTATTGCTTGAAACTAAATGCGGAAATATAAAACAATTTTATTAGACTTATAATACAAATTTTACGAAATGTTTTTAATAACAATTAGATACCGGTACGGTAATTCTGAATCACTATCACTTGATTCCTTGTTACACAGTTCCTTGGTACTACAGAGCATCAGCCCTCGTACAATCTAGTGCATTCTATCTCAAACATTTTAATGCCTATTACGCAATTTGATTTAGAAGCCGCTTCCAGGTAACATCATTCCATTGATACATTGTCTGTCACTTTTCGAAAGGCAGTCGGTGTACGTGTGTTTAAGCTTGACCTTAAACGATTCATTGAAACAGACGTCAAGTGGTTGCTGAATTGATGTCATCTCACATGGATGGTGCACGATTAGAACTTTTTTCCACATAATAAGTAACTTTCTTCTTGAAATCCTAGTGCTTCATTACATTTCACATACCCCAGCACTTCACAGAATTCGACGAAACAATACGTGAAATCAGAACGAGGCAACTCCTGCAATAATGCTAAAGCCTTATGTATTGTTGGTATTTACGTGAAGAAATTTTTTCTGCTACTTATATCTGAAAGGCTATTTTATTTATTTATTTATTTATTTATTTTTACGAGAGCAAAAGTTTTAGCCAGTATTTATATTTGCACCTGCTAAGCAAGCCTGTGTAGCACTGCTTATATTAGACGGGAAAAGTTACTTGTGGCGGCTCCTAGCGCCATTTATCAGAACTATTCAAAGTGAGGTCGTTTCGTTTTATGACATCACGTCTTTCAGCGGATCTGTGGAAAATAAAGTAAATAACGCAAACGAAAGCGCACTGTTACGCAAAGTAAACTTCAACAGTAGTAACTGAAGGTTTCCATATAACAATTTGGATTCGGGATTCGGTAGTATTCGGCCATTATGCGCCGAATCTCGAATCCGAAGCCAGTGTGCTGGATTCGGCGAATAATGGATTCGGCCGAACCACTCGGACACAACCCTAGTGGATACCATAAGGTCAATACAGCACCATAGGGGGTAAAGGAAATTATATTGCTAGGTGTGGCATGAATTTTTGGGGGAGATAGAGGAAGCATCGTAGGTAGTATAAAGTAGCACAATGATGCGCTTATATTACGGTTTAAACGAAAAATATATAAATAAATAAATAAAAATAAAAAGAAACCACCCACCCACACAAAGGAAAGAAACCTTTATAGTAACTAGCAGTAGTGATGAGAGGAGAAGAGAAAAGGCAGTACAGTCTACTCCAAATCTTGAGATGTGTAGTAATAAATATGTTCCCAATTTTCTATGTTTTTTTTACATGATTATAAACAACTAGGAGTACAGATAAAATGCAGTACACTATTATAATCGGGAAGGAATGTGCCAGAGTTAAGGGTAATGTGTAATTATAACCTGTGAAGGCTAACCTACACTGGTAGGGCAGGTTCATCCGGGAAAAGGGGATTGTACCAAAACACTTTTATGAGAGATAGGTTAGCCCAGAGGGGAGGTCTATTCTTCTCTTTAGGTAATTTCTAAGAGAGAATAACCTAAAATAGTATTAAAAGGGAATTTAATTCTAAATTAGCAATTGTCTGTGCAGTAGCTACTCATTGAATCTATATATACATATATATATAAATTATAGAGGGAAACTTTTCTGGTGGGATAAACAAAAATAAAAAATAGAAAAGAGATGACTTACCAATATATATATTAGTTGAAACGAGATAGAATGGCTGGCCAGTACTTACCATTGTGCTGTACTGCCGATAGTAGCACAAAATGAAAAAAACAGAAAAAAGGGGAAAAAGGGAAAAAAGGGACAAGCTTTCGGAACAGAGTTCCTTCGTCAGGTGGGAGAGAAGGGAAGAATAAAGGATGGGAACAGAAGGGAAAGGTGGTTCACGACCTAGGTCATGAAGGTGGTGTTTCGGGAGTGTGGACGTCAGAGATACTACATGTATGTACTGAGCCAAGCCAGAGAGGATAAATATAACCAAAGGGGAAAGATCAAGTAGTAAAGAGAAGAGAAGAGAAGAGAAGAGAAGAGAAGAGAAGAGAAGAGAGTGAAATTAATGATGCTGAGGGGTGTAGGAGGGGCGGGGGGAGGGGTGTCTAAAACGTTTTTCATAAACAGGGAAATATGGATGGACACACACACACACACACACACACACACACACACACACACACACACACACACACACACATGGAGAGAGATAGAATGACAGAGAGAGCGAGAGGGAGAGAGAGAGAGAGAGAGAGAGAGAGAGAGAGAGAGAGAGAGAGGGGGGGGGGGGTAAGGAGCGGATAATGAATAGGTGAGATGAGGATGGAGGAAGGGGAGGGATTAGCGTAGATTTAGGCCAGGGGGGTGGCGGGAGGAGAGGATATGTTGGAGGGCAAGTTCCCACCTCCGTAGCTCTGAGGGACTGGTGTTTGTTGGTACTATCCAAATGGCACATGTGGTGTAACACGTGCCCAGGTCCCTGGAGTTATGCTGGAAGGCACGTTCTGCCACAGGATATTGGGTGTCCCCCAGGCGAACAGTCCGTCTATGCCCATTCATCCGCTCAGCCAATTTGTTGGTAGTCATACCAACATAAAAGGCTGAACAGTGGACACATGTCAGCTGGTATATGACATGAGTTGTCTCACATGTGGCCCTGCCTTGAATTTGGTAGGTTTTTCCTGTGCTGGGGCTAGAGTATGTGGTAGTGGGAGGATGCATTGGACAGGTTTTGCAGCGGGATCGGTTGCAGGGGTAGGAACCATTAGGTGGGGAGGGTGGTTTTGGGATGTTGTAAGGTTGGACAAGGATGTTGCGGAGGTTGGGAGGATGGCGGAAGGCTACTCTGGGTGGTGTGGGAAGAACAGTTTGGAGTGATGGTCTCATCTCAGGGCATGACTTGAGAAAGTCATAGCCTTGTTTCAGGAATTTGTTGAGGCATTCCAGGCCAGGATGGTACTGGGTGACTAAGGGAGTGCTTCTGGGTGGTCTGGGGTTAGGAACATTGTTTTTGGAGGGAGAGGAATGGACAGCTCGGGAGATCTGTTTGTGGACGAGGTCTTTAGGGTAGTTGCGGGGGAGGAAAGCATTGGATAGATTGTTGTTGTAGCTGGTGAGGGATTCGGAACTGGAACAGATACGTTTCCCACGGATGCCCAGGCTGTAGGGAAGGGATCGTTTAATATGGAAGGGATGGCAGCTGTCAGAGTGGAGGTACTGTTGTTTGTTAGTGGGTTTAATATGGACTGAGGTGTGGATGTGAGACTCAGCAAGGGGAAGGTCAACATCAAAGAAGGTGGTTTGAGTTTTGGAGAAGGACCAGGTGAATTTAAGGCTGGAGAAGGAGTTAAGGTCATGGAGGAAGTTCAGAAGGGTTTCTTCACCATGAGTCCAGACCATAAAGATATCATCTATGAATCTATACCAAACCAGGGGAGGCAACTTCTGTGTCTTAAGGAATGACTCTTCCATGCGGCCCATGAAGAGGTTGGCATAGGAAGGGGCCATCCTGGTACCCATAGCTGTCCCCCTGATTTGTTTGTAGGTCTGGCCCTCAAAGGTGAAGTAATTATTGTTGAGTATGAAATTAGCAAGTGTGACAAGGAATGAGGTTTTTGGGAGGCTTTCAGGTGAGCGTTGGGAAAGATAGTGTTCCAGAGCTGATAGACCATGGGTGTGAGGGATGTTGGTGTACAGGGATGTAGCATCAATGGTGACAAGGAAGCTATCACGTGATGAGACCATCACTGAGATGAGACCATCACTCCAAACTGTTTTTCCCACACCACCCAGAGTAGCCTTCCGCCATCCTCCCAACCTCCGCAACATCCTTGTCCAACCTTACAACATCCCAAAACCACCCTCCCCACCTAATGGTTCCTACCCCTGCAACCGATCCCGCTGCAAAACCTGTCCAATGCATCCTCCCACTACCACATACTCCAGCCCCACCACAGGAAAAACCTACCCAATTCAAGGCAGGGCCACATGTGAGACAACTCATGTCATATACCAGCTGATATGTGTCCACTGTTCAGCCTTTTATGTTGGTATGACTACCAACAAATTGGCTGAGCGGATGAATGGGCATAGACGGACTGTTCGCCTGAGGGACACCCAATATCCTGTGGCAGAACATGCCCTCCAGCATAACTCCAGGACCAGGGCACGTGTTACACCACACGTGCCATTTGGATAGTACCAACAAACACCAGTCCCTCAGAGCTACGGAGGTGGGAACTTGCCCTCCAAAATATCGTCTCCTCCCGCTACCCCCCTGGCCTAAATCTACGCTAACCCCTCCCCTTCCTCCATCCTCAGCTCACCTATTCATTATCCGTTCCTTCCCCCCCCCTCTCTCTCTCTCTCTCTCTCTACCTCTCCCTCCCGCCCTCTCGCTCTCTCTGTCATTCTCTCTCTCTCTCCATGTGTGTGTGTGTGTGTGTGTGTGTGTGTGTGTGTGTGTGTGTGTGTGTGTGTGTCCATCCATATTTCCCTGTTTATGAAAAACGTTTTAGACACCCCCCCCCCCCCGCCCCTCCTACACCCCTCAGCATCATTAATTTCACTCCCTTCTCTTCTCTTTACTACTTGATCTTTCCCCTTTGGTTATATTTATCCTCTCTGGCTTGGCTCAGTACATACATGCAGTATCTCTGACGTTCTGACGTCCACACTCCCGAAACACCACCTTCATGACCTAGGTTGTGAACTACCTTTCCCTTCTGTTCCCATCCTTTCTTCTTCCCTTCTCTCCCACCTGACGAAGGAACTCTGTTCCGAAAGCTTGTCCCTTTTTCCCCTTTTTTCTGTTTTTTTCATTTTGTATTACTATCAGCGGTACAGCATAATGGTAAGCACTGGCCAGCCATTCTATCTCGTTTCAACAATATTTATCATCTCTGAGGAGAATTTTCATCATTAATAGACAAAAAATTCCTACCAGGAAAAATTATATATAAAAAATAGATGAAGATTACTCACCAGGCGAAGGAGCACAGGTGTGATAGTAGCACAAATAAAACAAACACACACACACACACACACACACACACACACATACACAAAAACGCAAGCTTTCACAACCCAGTTGCTTCTTCAGGCAGAAGGGAAGGAGAGGGAAAATGAAATGATGAGGGTTTTAAGGAAGGGGTTAAGCAGCCATTCCAATCCCAGGAGAGGAAAGACTTGCCTTTTCTTCCCCCAAGGTAAGTCTTTCTTCTCCCGGGATTGGAATGGCTCCTTACCCCCTTCCTTAAAACCCTCATCATTTCCTTTTCCCTCTCCTTCCCTTCTGCCAGAAGAAGCAACTGGGTTGCGTTTGTGTGTGTGTGTGTGTGTGTGTGTGTGTGTGTGTGTGTGTGTGTGTGTGTTCTATTTATTTGTGCTACTATCACACCTGTGTTCCTTCGCCTGGTATATAAATATTTACATAAATGGGCTTAAAATAGTGGCCATAGTCGCATAATATTAAGAGATTAAAGAAATTTTCTTTTCCTTCTCTTTTTCTGATGGCAGTTAACTGTTCAGCATGAAGAGAGAGTAGAATCAAAAGAGTAGTTGTAAAGTGGAAGTGGCTGAGAACAATAATATATATAAAAACATAGATAAAGATCATAGTTTTTGCTCATAAATGTAGGAATAAAAAATAATTACAAATAAAAGGATAGAAAGCAGAGATTTCAGGATCTCCTGAGGTAAATGAATTATTAACTCCTGTAGAAAAACCCTTGTAATTAGGACACAATTACTGGATGGAACTAATATAAAGAAAGTAAAGGATAGTTGTTAAAAGAGGTTAATTTAAAAGCATTTATTTGAAGATAAATATGTTTAACCCTCAGAAAGGGGATGAGAGATGGAAGTAATATAAGGACATGACAGGTACAAGCAAAGAACTAAAAGTATTAAGGACGTTAACGATAATCATGCCCGAAAAGTATATAAGTATTAAAAGAAGTTAAATGCTTTTAGAATAGATGAGAGAAATATCTTCATTTCATGATGAAATCATATATCTGTGGGCATATATGAAAAACTGTTGTTGTTATGGTCTTCAGTCTGGAGACTGGTTTGATGCAGCTCTCCACCCTACTCTATCCCGAGCAAGCCTTTTCATCTCCTCATAAGAACGGCAACCCACATCCACTTGAATCTGCTTACTATATGCGTCTCTTGGTATCCCTCTGCAATTTTTACCCCATACACTTCTCTCCAATGCTAAATTTACTATTCCTTGATGTCTAAGAATGTGTCCTACCAAGCGATCTCTTCTTTTGATCAGGGTATGCCAAAAATTCCTTTTCTCACCAATTCTATTCAGTACCTCTTCATTAGTTATGCGATCTACCCACCTAATTTTCAGCATTCTTCTGTAGCACCACATTTCAAAAGCCTCTATTCTCTTCATGTCCGCACTGCTTATCGTCCATGTTTCACTCCCGTACAAGGCAACACTCCACACAAATGCCTTCAGAAAAGACTTCCTTACACTTCAATTAATATTCAATGTTAGCAAATTTCTCTTTTCCAAAAATGCTTTTCTTCCCATTGCCATTCTGCATTTTATATCCTCTGTACTGCGACCATCGCATGTTATTTTAGTACCCAAGTAACAAAACTCATCTACCAACTTCATTGATTCGTTACCTAATCTAATTCCTTCAGCAACGCCTGATTTTCTAAGACCGCATTCCATTATTTTTGTTTTGCTCTTGTTAATGTTCATTTTATACGCTCTCTTCAACACACTGTCCATTCCATTCAACTGCTCCTTGCTGTCCGACAGAATTACAATGTCATCAGCAAAATGCAAAGTTTTTATTTCTTCCCCCTGAACTTTAATCCCTATTCCAAATTTTTCCTTGGTTTCCTTTGCTGCCTGCTCAATGTACAAACTGAATAACACTGGAGAAAGGCTACAACCCCGTCTTATTCCCTTCCCAACTGATGCTTCCCTTTCTTGCCCTTCGAGTCTAATAACTGCGGTCTGGCTTTTGTACAAGTTGTAAATAACTCTCCTTTCCCTGTATTTTACCCCTGCTGACTTCAGAATTTGAAAGAGTGTATTCCAGTCAACACTGTCAAACACTTTCTCCAAATCTACAAATGCTAATAATGTAGGTTTGCCCTTCCTTAATCTATCTTCTAAGATAAGACGTAAAGTGAGTATTGCCTCCTGGGTTCCTATGTTCCTCCTGAATACAAACTGATCTTCCCCAAGGTCAGCTTCTACCAGCTTTTCCATTCTCCTGTAGATAATTCGTGTTAAAATTCTGCAACCACGACTTGTCAAACTGATGGTTCTGTAATTTTCACACCTGTCTGCACCTGATGTCTTTGGAATGGGGATTATTACATTTTTCTTAAAGCCTGAGGGTATTTCGCCTGTCTCATACATCCTACACACCAGTTCAAATAACCTTGTCATGGCTGGCTCTCCCAGAGACTTCAGTAGCTCTGAGGGTATGTCATCTACTCCTGGGGCCTTGTTCCGACCTAGGTCTTTCAAGGCTCTGTCAAATTCATCTCTCAGTATAGCATCTCCTATTTCATCTTGATCTACTTCCTCGTCCCTTCCTACAACATCGTCTCTAAGTTCATTTCCTTTGTAGAGCTGCTCTATGTACTCTTTCCACCTTTCAGCTTTCCATTCTTTGCTGAGAACTCGTTTCCCATCTGAGTTCTTGATATTCGTAGAGTTGCTTTTCTTGTCCCCAAATGTGTCTCTTATTTTCCTGTAGGTGGTATCTATTTTTCCCCTATTTATACATTCTTCTACATCCTTGCATTTGCCTTCTAGCCACTCCTGCTTAGCCATTTTGCACTTCCTGTCAATTTCATTTCTTAGTTGTCTGTACCCCATTTTGCCTGTTTTATTTCCTGCATTTGTATATTTTCTCCTTAATTAATGATAAACTACAAAGAATTTTATCTCATACGGTTATGTACGATAAGTCATGTATGGAAAAAGTTGTAAAATTAGGGCGCAACTTTAATTTATTTAATATATGTAAGATGGTAGCAGTCTACTATGTAGAGCTCTGCCCTCATATGTACAGGTGGAGGGATAGCTGATGAAAGTTTCTAGATGCTAGTCATCAAGTACATGGATTTCCAGACATGCCAATGTGAGAAGACTTAATTCAAATTATATTGTAAAAAACAATTCAGAGTTGTTTATTCTATAAGATGGGTCAGACTGAACAAGGCTGTATTATAAGATAACTTAGTTCGGATGCAAAGATGTGATCTGAACATTCATAAAAATGTGAAAGATTTATGATTGAGAGGAAGTTCTGTATTCGGATTAAAACATTATTTGTATTTGTGTGTGTATTTGCATCTCCAAGTTGGGAGTGTAAATAAAGTTCAATCAAACAAAGTATGTGGACATTATTTGAAAGTTGTTTGGATCTTCAAGTTTTTCTTCCAGAGTTTAAACCTGCTGAAAAGATATTTAATTTAGCCTTATCCAAATGTAATGTAACAGAAAATCAGTTCACTACACAGGCATACATGCATGGTATGACAGCAACCTAGACGACTCAATCACACCAAATTACTTTAAAAGTAGTGGTAAATCACATTTTTAATCTGTGCCTCATCTGTAGCTCAACAGAGAGCACACCAACTGTCATGTAAAGACCCAATTTTGAATCCTGGCAGAGGACTTGCTGTTGATTGTTTATGTTAATTATAATTGCAGCACTATTAGCACAGAAGTCTCCCAAGACATGTCAAATAAAAAGAATTGCACTAAGTGGCAAAACAAACTCAGATGGCCTCTCCCAGCCAATGAAATAGTTAGGTCCTTTCATTACATTGAAACTCTTCTTTTTACAACCTTTACCTTTTGTATCTCTTCCATGTCATTGTGTGCAATGTGTAACTACCAACCAGCAACTGAGTAAGCTCACTGATGCCACACTACTATCCTTTTCATTTGTTGTCTTTCCTGATTAGTTGTGAGCTTCTCTGAAACTTCCCACAATATTTTTACACCCCTCATCCTCTCAACTTCATAAAATCCTCATCCTAGGTGAACTTCAAGACCAGTTAAAACCAGATATAATTTTTTTTTATCAAATGGAATCCACTAAATTTTTAACTGGATTTTGAAACTCTGAGTAGGCAGACAATGCACCATCACTAAATATAACAGATTTAATAACTTTTGAAAACTTTTATTTTATGGTAGACATTTATTTTGCTAGTTTACCTTTCATTACAATTTTGTTTTTATAGTTTATTTGGTTGGTTTGTAAAATAAATATTGTATGAAATAATGGCATAAAAAGTTTTGGGAAGCTTATGTGGGTATGTTTTACTGACAGAAATGGCAAGACTCTTAAGTAAACTTACTTTTACATTTAAAATTCAGTTAAAACAATACTTACAATGTATTGGAAACATTTAGTTTTGTAAAACAACAGATATATTTATATTTAAATATAACAGCCACACGAAGAACCTGACCAAGCACAGTGCATACCTGAAAGAACACTGGAGCTTCTATATCTATGTCATTACTTTGCAATTCACACTTGCTTCTTTCTTCTTTTCTTTTTTAATATTATTTTGAGAGCAGATTACACAGGTGTGTACTTTCTGTTCAGAGAGTAAAACAAGGAGCATTTTAGCACAACATACTTAATGATCCCATTTTGTCAGTAAAACTACTTCCTCTGTTTCTATTCTGTACGTACAATAGCACAGTGTTTTCTTTATTGTCAAGCATACACTTTGCTGGGCCAGGCTATACTCTTTAATATCACATATAAGACTATCATATTATATGACTATCAGTACTAGGCATAATCTTTTAAACTTAACTTAGTCTGCTTGGGAATGTGAGGAGTCAAATGGAGTCTCAAAACAAATCTCGGCAATTTTTTTTTTTTTTTTTTTTTTTTTTTTTGAAAGTCTGTTGCCACAGTAGTACACAACACACTTAATATTAAAACTCCCAGTATACAACAGAATACAAATCAAATACTAAAGTATGAAGGGGCAACATGAGCTCTGAAGGAAAATGTCTTTAGCAAGTGAAATTTGTAAACAATTTAAATTAATGAATGTTACATTCAAAAGTCAAATCTAATCTACCTGAAATAAAGCTACTGTTAATATACACTGATCAGTGAAATGTTCAAAGTAACCAAAAATTGAGGAGCTATCTCATTGTGAAGAAGAAGTGGTAAGACATAGATTGTTGAACAAACAATCAAGGAATTATGATGTTACAGAAGCTGTTGTATTTGAATTGGTAAGTGATATAGGTCCACAGCCAGACAAATTGATAGAACTGAAGATTAAGGTACATTTTTACTATATTGTTTTTGATGAAGCAAAGTTTAAAAAGTAGCTTTGTGGAAGGTTTATAGATCTACATTAAGCATATACATATCACACAGCTGGTGGGAGAAACTTTATAAATGAAGTAATCTAGGTCAGACATCCAGCAACAGATGGAGTAAATGTGAATGATTTTTCATAAATGATTTTATATGAATCTTGATAAAAGCACTATTATCTGTGAATGAATCAATATTGCCTTATATTTCACCTAAAGTCACTTGTTACCAGCTCCCTTTATAAGACAGTACATAATAAGCAATAAATATTATTTCTGGATAAGTGACAGAAAGAACAATTCCAGGTAATGTGCACTCTGGTTTTATGTGCAATATTCTGTAAACTCAGATGCTCCATGTGATGATTTGGAATGTGCACATTTTAGTCATCATTTGTAGAACCTGATGAAGACAATTAGGTCAGTTTATGATTCACTGACTGGGCCTATGATTACCAAGATATTTTTCACTAAAGACTAAGTATTCATGCTATCCCGTACTTTCATAGCAACAGATTTTCAAATAATTTTTGATACAAATGTTTAATAATATACCCACACTCCTCATTAAGACTGTAGTATAAGACTCAAATTTATCACAGAATTGTTTGCATAAATTATACAATACACGGGGGGAGATATAATAAGACAACTCAACATACACAGTCGCACAAATGAAAGTGTGTGTGTGTGTGTGTGTGTGTGTGTGTGTGTGTGTGTGTGTGTGTGTGTGTTTGTATTTGTTTGTTTTGGAAGTGGAGGAGATGATTACACAGTAAGACATATTTTTAGCTCCAGAAATTTTTGTCCCTTCCATATGCTAGACAGCATCTTTTCAATTCAAGCAACATATTTTCCAAGACACAATACCTTAATATAACTGCATGAAAGATGCAGACTCTTATCTGACATCATTTTGAGTATTCAGTCAATGTCAATACTAGTATGTGATTTGTGAAGTATTTTTATTGTGTGTGTTTTATTAACACATGCTTTTTTTCCAGTATGCTTGCCAGGTAATACTTGATGATGAGACGTCCTCTAAGACTGTGCAAATCAGATGCCAGTATCCAGCTGCACAAACATAAAGATTCATAGAAAAACAATACTACAAACAAAAATGATAAGTATCTCCTAATTTGTTCCTTGTTGTCACTTTTCTGTATTCTAGGGCTCACTTATTAAATATGTGAGTTTTCTTGACTGGTTTCTGATTCTTCTGCCCTCTTCCCCTATCTCCTTTCAATTTTCACTTCCCCCACATAGAATCTCCATCAGAAACCAAAATTTAATATCTGATTCTGAAAAGTTTATTTTAATTGACAATAGTATTATTTCTCTCTCTCCTGTAACTAGGCCTATTTTATGTTTCATCAATATTATCTACATGTGTCTAAGATGTTTGTATGCTTACAACTAAAAGATACTTTTCATATCTTGCACATTTTATGGAAATTACAAGAAATTAAACATGGTTATTATTTTGCACAAGTATCTTCCAGTACATAATTTCTATAGAACAAAAAAATTATGGTATATCATTTCAGTATTACACATCTTATTAACAGTGCATCCCCAACTAAATACAGTGTGCTAATGTGACAATTTACTCAGTATTATGCTCACATGTCCGTCAGTTATAAATTGTTATGAAAAGTAACAAAAACTTTGCATTAGTGATATAACTACCAGTAACACTGTAATAAGGTTAGGTGAAACAACTTGGCTACATTTATAACTATTGACCAATCAGTGACCACCTTCCTCTCCCTTCCTCCCTCCCTCCCTCCCTCTCCGTTCCTCCAACTGCTTAACTGAAGCCTCTACTTAAAAAAACACTGTTACTGAATTATCTATGCACCATTGAATTTTCTCAAAAAGGTAGTACAATAGCAGGATGTCATGAAAAATAGTGAGCTAATTACTAATTCACGATGAAGTTTCTTATTAAAGGTTACTAAACAATTGACCAGTAGAAGTGTGAAATGTTTTGTCCATTTAGAATTATGACTTATGATGAATCAGACTTTCTTCGCATAATGAACACTGAGCACCCTTCTTGGCTGTTAGTGCTATAAGTATGATTTACAGTAAGTGGTTGCTTACTGTGATACCTGCTTTGGGCATTACACTTGAGAATAAAAATGTTCAGTCATATACTACTGACCAACTTGCCACTTATTTTACACCATAGGCTAGTTTAAGTTATGCAACCAAATATAATACTTATTATGCAAAATAACGTACTTGGTTAGTGTTATAAATGCCTGAGGCTATTGTATAACAACCACTAAAATCACTTAACATATAAATGATGTAATTATGATTAAACCATGTATCAGGAACTTGTAGCATTAAAAAAAAAAAAAAAAAAAAAAAGAAAGAAAAAAAGAAAAAAAGTATTGTGTGTAAGTTATAACACACTTATTTGCTGACAACAGTACACTTCAAGTCCTGATTAACTGATTTTGTCTATAATCTAGGCAATATGTACAACAGCGATCAGATCAGAGATGTTCAAAATACATTGACAATTTTACATAATTACAGCATTTTACAGTGATGCATACCTGAGATACACATTTTACAGTCTTGGGTTTTGTGATCAATCATCTATTTCGTCACTATACACCTATTTACAATATATATTACAATATATCCACAACACACATCAAAAACTTCTTTTCTGAGCTGAAGAGGCTCTGGAAGATGGATACTTTCAGATACAGAAGACAGTTCACAGCACAATAAAATAGAGAAAGAAATTTAACAAAATTTTTGTTGGGATCAGAGCTGAATAAGATCAATTAGGTTACCTCTAGGCTGAGTCATATTTTCTGGGAAGAAAGCTACTAGTTGATCAAATAACTGTGACCTCCTACGATGACATTCAAGTTGATCTTCTTCTTCAGTAAAAGTTCTTTTGTAACCAAAGCTGCTGTCATCTTGTTCTCGGAAAAGAACCGACGTTAATAACTGGAACTAAAATAGACAAAATTTGTTCTTTTCAACTGTGTTAGTACTTAAATATAACTAAAAAGAAACATGAACAAATTTTTGAAACCTTATAACATTTCAATTATACTTTCCAATAACTTAGTTGAAGCCCTGGCACATCTACAGCTAGTATAAATATAGAAAATAGGATTTTAACAGAGTATTTTTCTTTGCAATGTATTTCAGCCTTAGATTGTATAAAAGACATCACACTACACCTGCATAGAGGCCACTTTTTTCTCATCTAGTACAATACATTTAAAGTGCTGTTTTCTGAGGCAAAGTCCAAAGCAACACTCTTACTATTTTCCATACAGGAAATTAAACAATGAGATTCCAGCAACAGATGGAATTATAAATTCAGAGAATATGGGAAAGAGTAGTTACCTTGTCAGGAGTAAGGAAACAAGAGACTAAATTTATTTTTTTATTGGACAGGACAAGGAAGGGCGCAAAATAAAAAATGTACAAAGTACAATAATAGTAAGGAAACAAAGGTTACCATCCTTGCTGTGTGAACTTTTGTCAAAGATCAGATTTATAAACACAAGAGGACAAGTTCACCAACATAGGACAACCATGTCTGCCACAAAGTGTGAAATAAAAGTAAACAATGATCTTGTGAGAATGACCATTCAAATGTAAATAAAGTTTAAATGAAATCATGTGCCTGGATAAACTATGACCTTTAATAGTCTTAAAAATTGGTTACCATTTCAATTATTTGAACACTGTGAGGACATTAATATGTTGATTGATGAATTGATTATAATGCAGTATGCTTAATGTATGAAGAAGTTTTTATTGACTTGGGAATAAAGAAACAACTCACCAAAATGCAGAGATGCCGAATCATTGAAATTTTGATATATTAATATATGGGATATGACAAAAACAAAAATGGTAATTTTTCGAGAGAAGTTATAAGCCCATACACGTGGGTTCACCTGCTGGATATGATGCCATTATCTAAAACACACAATGATATATTTCTGTGTTTTCAGTTTGAAATAAAATTTCGATATCTCACCTGAATTCCATATACTGCTACGTATGACATAAAATCAACCATTTACAAAGGCAATGCACTGTGTTTTACTCTCTGCAAGCTCTTTAAAATATGTTGCATTACTTTAAAATTAATGTTTTTCTGTTAGTAAATTTCCTGAAATCATACGGCAAGTTTCAAAGTGGCTCAGACACCATCTCTCAGTTCAACTGGAAATTTTGGTATTGGTACATCATGATTTTTCAGGTGTATCTTTACAGTGAATAAAAATTTCTGAAAATGGGAAAATGTTATTTCTAGATAAATATCTACAGAATACACAAGGTGACACAGAAAAATTGGAACATTTCCAGAATCCAATGAAACTAGAAGTGATGAAGGAAAGAAATAGTTTTATTGGATTGTGGAAATATTTCCATTTTTCTGTCGCCATGTATTATTAAAATTTGATCGCAGCCTAGCTGCTTCGTCAGGCAGAAGGGAAGGAGAGGGAAAAGGAAATGATGAGGGTTTTAAGGGAGTGGGTAAGGAGTCATTCCAATCCTGGGACAGGAAAGACCTACCTTGGGGGAAAAAAAGGAGGGTAAACAAATACACACACACCCACACATTTATACAGATGCAAGTACAATTAGGCAGACATACTGTAGAAAGCAAAGAAGTTAAGAAGTTAGACAGAGATGCCACTTGAGGCAGACGCTCTGTCCAGAGAACCAAGGCAAAGATGTTAAGATGGTGGGTGGGAATTCGAATTTAGCGGAGGTTGAGACCAGGTAGGCAACGGGAATAGAGAATATGCTGAAGGGCTACTCCGGAGTTCTGAAGGATTGGTGTTGGTGGGAAGTATCCAGATAACCTGGACGGTGTAACACTGTGCCAAGATGTGCTGGTTGTGCCCAATGCGTGTTTAGCCACAGAGTGATCCTCATTACCAATAAACACTGTCAGCCTGTGACCATTCATGTGAATGGACAGTTTGTTGCTGGTCATTCCCACATAGAACGCTTCACAGTGCAGGCATGTCAGTTGGTAAATCACGTGGGTGCTATCGCAAGTGGCTCTGCCCTTGATCATGTTCACCATCCGGGTTATGGGACTGGAGTAAGTGGTGGTGGAAGGGTGCATAGGGCAGGTTTTACAACGGGGGTGGTTACAAGGGTAGGAGCCAGAGGGTAGGGAAGGTGGTTTGAGGATTTCATAGGGATGGACTAGGAGGTTACGGAGGTTAGGTGGATGGCGGAAAGACACTCTCGGTAGGGTGGGAAGGATGTCATGAAGGATGGATCTCATTTCAGGGCAGGATTTAAGGAAGTCGTATCCTTGCTGGAGAGCCACATTCAGAGTCCCCTCCAGTCCCGGAAAGTATCCGGTGACAAGAGGGGCACTTCTGGGGTTCTTCTGTGGAAGGTTCTGAATTTGGGGGGATGAGGAAGTGGCTCTGGAAATTTGCTTCTGTATCAGATCAGGAGGATAGCCGCGGGATGTGAAAGCTGTTATTAGGTTATTGGTGTACTGGTTCAGGGATTCGGGACTGGAGCAGACTCGTTTGCCAGGAAGACCTAAGATGTAGGGAAGGGAACATTTGATGTGGAATGGATGGCAGCTGCAGGTACTGTTTTTTATTGGTTGGTTTGATGTGGACAGGTGTGTGAAGTTGGCTATTGGACAGATGGAGGTCGACATCAAGGAAAGTGGCATGGGATTTGGAATAGGACCAGGTGAATTTGATGGGACCAAAGGAGTTGAGGTTGAAGAGGAAATTCTGGAGTTGTTCTTCACTGTGAGTCCAGATCATAAAGATGTCGTCAATGAATCTATAGAAAACTATGGGCTGACAGCTTGGGTATCAAGGAAGGCTTCCTCTAAGCATCCCATAAATAAGTTTGCGTACGAGGGGGCCATCCTGGTTCCCATGGCTGTTCCCTTTAGTTGTTGGTATGTTTGGCATTCAAAAGTGAAGAAGTTGTGGGTTAGGATGAAGCTGGCTAGGGTATTAAGGAAAGATGTTTTAGGTAGGGAAGTGGTCGGCGTGAAAGGAAATACTCCATCGCAGCGAGGGCCTGGGCATGTGGGATGTTTGTGTACAAGGAAGTGGCATCAATGGTTACAAGGATGGTTTCTGAAGGTAACTGGCTAGGCAAGGATTTCAGGCGATCGAGGAAGTGGTTGGTGTCTTTGATGAAGGATGGGAGATTGCACATGATGGGTTGAAGGTGTTGGTCTATGTAGGCAGAGATTCATTCAGTAGGGGCTTGGTAACCGGCCACAATGGGGCGGCCGGGATGATTGGGTTTATAGATCTTGGGGAGTAGGTAGAAGGTGGGGGTGCAGTGTGTCAGTGGGGTCATGAGATTGATGGAATCAGGTGAAAGGTTATGTAGGGGGCCTAAGATTTTGAGGATTCCTTGAAGCTCTGCCTGGACATCAGGGATAGGATTGTGTTGACAAACTTTGTAGGTAGGCAGATGGGAAGGAGAGGGAAAAGGAAATAATGAGGGTTTTAAGGGAGTGGGTAAGGAGTCATTCCAATCCCGGGACAGGAAAGACTTACCTTGGGGGGGGGGGGGGGAAGGAGGGTAAACAAATACACACATACTCACACATATCCAAACGCAAACACACCTAGACAGACATTGGCTTTTTACAAATGTCTGTCTAGGTGTGTTTGCGTTTGGATGTGTGAGTGTGTGTGTGTGTTTGTTTACCTTCCTTTTTTCCCCTAAGGTAAGTCCTTCCACTCCTGGGATTGGAATGACTCCTTTTTCACTTCCTTAAAACCCATATCCTTCCCTTTCCCCTCCCCTTTTTCCTCTTATCCTGAAGAAGCGACCAACGGTTGTGAAAGCTTGTACGTGTGTGATTTTATTTGTGTCTGTCGACGAACCTGTCTTTTGGGTAAGTCATCCGTTTTCTATTTTTTATTTTACACACACACACAAAGATACAAGATTTTATTATTTTGTTAATTTTTGAATTTATGAATTATTTAACTATTTATGAATTAGTCAATTTAAATAATTTTGTGTGTACATATATAAATCTTTTTTTAAGAGTTACATGGAAACTGTATGTTTTAGTGCTACTTGCGCCATTCTGCAGTTTGATTTGAATGTCGCAAGTGGGGGTATTGTGAGATTACCGTCCACTTGGTCATAAAATATAAGACCTAAATAGCATTAAATACACTGCAGACATTGTCCATGCCAATGCACAAAATGTTATACTTTATCTTTCATTTAATGGTAGCAGTATATGTATTAAGTAAGATAACATTTATTGTGGAAGCAACATTTATAGTTAGGCCCTGGAGAGAATTTTCTCATGTTGGCGAGCGCTGTGGGCTTGAGGCAGAGGAGAGGCCAGTAGGTAGTGGTTTTTTCCGGATTAGGAAAGTCCAGGCTAAGTCCTGCCAGGGAGAGTGCTGGACAATGGGAGCTACTGGCCGAGGTGTAGTGTCCAGCGCAGTATAAAATATTCAAACATTACTTGAATTTGTAGCAATACTACGTACTGAGGAACCTCTATGGGCCTCACTGTTAACAACATGCTGCTTCATAAATAATTTAATGTACGATAAATTTGTAATTTGAACTGAAACTCAGGCATACAGCAAACATTAAATCAATAAGTAACGATTTCGCATGTTAATATTTACACAACTGTGATACAAAGACAAGTGTGGACTCACATTATTCATTCTGTCTATGTGCATCTGCTAATATAAATATAAATAACATACCAGTCACTACCATATTTATATCCAAGACAATTATACAGATAGCATGGCAATGTGTGCATATAAAGTTATTTCAATAATTATTTCATATGATGTCCCTGTAAATAGTATGTAATTTATATGTTAAGTGTTCATTTAATTAGAATACCAACTGTATGTGCAGGTATACAATTTAAATAACTTATGCAAGTATGTGTATGTTCATGTAAGTGTATAAGCAAATATTATTTCATGTATTTCATAACTATTGCAATTTCAAAACAAATATTAGAATTGTATGTAGCTGAACTCTGCACGTCTTGGCTAGGCTTTGGGCAGTTCAGGCTGGGAATTTGATGACGCAGGGGTAAAACCAGTTAGTGCGCATAAAAGGGCGCAGATGGGCTTTATACGGGCAGTTGGAGGGTAGCTTACCTGCGTGTGGACTGTGTCGGTTGTTGTTGTTGGTTTTTGGAAGGGACTAAACAGCGATGGTCATCAGTCCCTTGTTCCAGTCAGAGAGATAAAACATTTTGTTAAGCGCTCTGAAGTAGATGCGTTAACAAGTCAAAGTTTAAAAGGAACAGGTAAATATGAAGTAGGGATAAAAGTTAAAACAAAGAAGAGATAAAAAGGCAAAAACAATACAAGAGTGTTGTTGCTGGGCGATCACAGAAATATAAGAAACATATCCAGCCACTATGGGACACATTAAAACCGCCTACCTAAAAGACTTAGGCAGGTGGAGGACAGAGCAATGACACACACACACACAAACTTTAAATGGACTTGCAATATCCACACTCATCTATAAAATTTAAAACAGAGTCAACCGTGGAGGTATTGTCAGCTAATGCAAGCTGCAAAGTGTCAGGGAGATTAAAATAACGTCGCGCTGCGGCTAAACTGTAGCATTCAAGTAAAATGTGGGCGACTGTCAAAGGCGCACCACATCGACTCTGACGAGGGTCCTCGCAACGCAGGAGGTGACCATGCATAAGCCAAGTATGGCCTATACTGAGTCGGCAAAGGACAACCGACTCCCTGCGAGAACCTCTCATGGAGGTCTTCCACACAGCGGTAGAGGGCGTGACAACACGGGGTCTAGGACCTGCAAGGCAGAAGGGGCTGCTGAGTCATAAACCAAGCTCCCGTAATCAAGCCGCGGCAGAATAAGGGATTTGTAGAGCTGAAGTATGGCTGAGGCATCAAAGAACATTTAAATGTTGCCAACACTTCTGTCTTAGCTGACATAGGTGTGGCACCCAAGTCAGCTGGGCATCGAACACCATGCCCAGGAAGCGATGTGTTTCCTCGACCTGAAGTAGTTCACCACCCAGGTAGAGCCCTGGGTCAGGGTGAACTACCCGACGGCGACAGAAGTGCATCACATGGGTTTTCCGGGCGGAGAACAAAGCCGTGAGTAGAGGCCCATCAGTGCGCCTTTCGGATGGCACCCTACAGCCGTCGTTCAGCTACGCCGATGCTAACAGAGCTGAAATACAGGTTTAAGTCATCGGCAAACAGGGAGCAACTGACTGATGACCCCACAGCTGCAGCAAGACCGTTTATCGCCACTAAAAACAATGGGCCGCTGAGGACGGAGCCCTGTGGGACACCGTTCCTTGAATATGGGGGGAGCTAAAAGATGCCCCAACCCTCACCTGAAACGAGCAGTGGGAGAGGAAATTGCGAATAAAAATAGGAAGGGTGCCACCTAAGCCCCAGTCATGCAGAGTTGTCAAAATATGGTGGTACCAGGTGGTGTCATACGCCTTTCGAAGGTCGAAAAATACAGCAATCAAATGCTCACGGCTAGCAAACGTCGTGCGAATGGCCAACTCCAGTGACACAAGATTGTAAATGATAGAACGGCTCTGGCAAAAGCCCCCCCCCCCCCCTGTTGCGGAGCAAGGAGTCCACGCTCTTCAAGGATCCACATAAGCCGCCGACTCACCAGAAGAGCTTGCAGAGAACGTTGGTGAGGCTGATCGGACGGTAATTGTCAGCCACCAGGGGATCTGAACCAGGTTTCAGCACCGGGATGATAGTGCTTTCCCGCCATTGCGACGGGAAAGTGCCCTCTGCCCATAGATGGTTAAACAGGGCGAGAATGTGGCGTTGAAACTCTGGTGAAAGGTGTCGGAGGAATTGGCCGT
Source organism: Locusta migratoria (assembly GCA_026315105.1). Taxonomy (NCBI): domain Eukaryota; kingdom Metazoa; phylum Arthropoda; class Insecta; order Orthoptera; family Acrididae; genus Locusta; species Locusta migratoria. The sequence goes on from CM048748.1 coordinate 117,215,730, forward strand.
GAATCCTATCTGGTCCTGGAGTAGTATCAGGACACGCAGCAAGGGCAGTTCGGAACTCCCACTCACTAAATGGGTTGTTGTATATTTCCCGATGACAAGTGCGGAAGGATAACAGTTTCCGCTCGGCCCACTCTTTGGGCACTGTATGTGGCAGTCGCAGAGCATTGTGCGTAGTGCGTAGTCCATACATGAGACAGGGAGGTGCGGGAGCCGATACTGGCTACATACCGCTCCCAGGAATCCTGCTTGCTCTACTGTACGAGTCGTCGAGCACACGCATGGAGCCGTTTAAAAGCGAAAAAATTTGCCACGGAAGGGTGGCGTCGATGGCACTGGAGTGCTCGCCAACGTTCCGGGATAGCCTCAGCAATCTCCCGTGTCCACCAAGGCATGGACCTACGCTTAGTGGAACCGGTGGTTTGTGGAACTGCTACCTCAGCGGCCATTACAATACTATCAGTCACCTGCTGGACTGCATTGTCAATGTCATCTGGCAGTGGTGCAGCGATGACAGCGGTTGAAGCATAAACATGCCAGTCAGCCCTACGGAGGCACCAACGGGTTAAGCAGTCTGCAGCTTGGTACTGCAAGAGCGACACAAAGATTGGGAAGTGGTTGCTGCCACACAGGTCGTCATGCACACGCCAACCAAGGTGTGGTCGAAGGCTGGGGCTGCAGACGAAGAGTCCACCCCACAAAGGGTTGTGGGCGTTGAAGTCCCCCAAAAGGAGGAAAGGTGGGGGAAGTTGGGAGACCAGAGCAGTAAGGTTGTTGAGAGACACGGCCTCATCCGGAGGAAGGTACAAGCTGCAGACAGTTAATTCCTGCGTTGCCCGGATTCTGACAGCAACTGCCTCAAGAGTGGTGTTGAGTGGCACTGGGGATAGTCCAAGACATACAGGCAGACACCACCAGACACCCTGTAGTAAAGGGTCCTGTTGCGGTAGTAGCCTCGATACCCACGGAGGGATCCCCTGTGCTGGAAACCATGTTTCCTGCAGGGCGATACAAAATGCAGGGTAGCGGTACAGTATTTGTCGCAGCTCAGCCAGGTGATTAAAGAAGCCGCTGCAATTCCACTGGAGGATAACATGTTCTCCACGCTCTAAGGCCATAAAAGAAAAAGAAAAGAAGAAGATCATTCCATAGGAGCATCTGCTGCTTGATGGTCATAATCAACAGAATCTAAGACCATAGATTCAGGTGATTCTGGTTGTGCCGTTCTCCTAGGTTCAGGTGAATCAAGAAGTGCGAGATCCTCGGCAGAAGCGAGGATCTCGACCTCATCCTCTGAGGCAGAGGATGTGGGTGTGGGTGGCTTGGAAGCCACCAAAGAATCCTCCTTTTCCTTCTTCTTACCCTCTCACTGGCCCTTCAGTGTAAAGGGTCGTAAGGGCTTCTCAGAAGGGGCGGCAAGAGCTGACGAAGAGGTGGAGGCCCTTCGATCAGCAGCCGGGGGATCTTTCAGCCATTGGCTGGGATCCACTTTCCCACAGTGAGAAGCCTTGGAAGGAAGTGTCCCGTGGGACCCCTTACGAGCGAGAGAAGCCGGAGGAGGCTGTTCCTTCTCCGGCTGGGGTAATTGCTCCCGCAAGTGGTGTTACGGGAGCAGCAGATGAAGAGGTGCCCCCACCCATCAAGGGGGCAATAGAACGTTGTTGGCCCGTAGGGCCCATGGATGTAGGGAACACTGGTTCTGTTGACCTTGACTGGATGGAGCCTTTTAAACTTTTTACGTGCCTCTGAATATGTTAAATGGTCCAGGGTCTTGATCTCCATGATTTTCCTCTCTCAATGTAAGACACCACAGTTCGGCATGGCGGATGGTGTTGCCCACAATTCACGCAGACTGGGGGTGAAGTACATGGGGACGTCTGGGTGCGATGGTCGCCCACAGCCCCGGCAGTTAGGGCTGGAAGTACAATGGGAGGACTTGTGCCCGAACTTCCAGCACCTGAAACACCGCATAGGCAGTGTATCGCCTTCGAAGGCCAAGATAAAAGCACCGGTGGCAACCCTCTGATCTTTAGGTCCCCTATACCCACGTCGGACGAAGTGTACCACCCCCCCCCCCCCCCGACGTTCCAAATTGGCCCGCAACCCTTCATCTGAGAGAGGAGATCTCATTGGTAAATTAAGCCCTGGACCATGTTTAGCGACTAACTGGAACATCACCCAGCTTGTCGCAGGCAAGTAATGCCCTTGACTGCTGGGGATGCTGTCTGTATCAACACAGCCCCACTTCGCATTTTTGAGAACGACTCCACTTCGCCAAACTTATCCTCCAGCTGTTCATCAAAGAAGTGAGGCTTGGTGGTCATGAATGACTCACCATTGGAACGTGCACATACAAGATATTGTGGCGAGTATGGTTCTTTTCTATTAAGGGCCCTTTGTTCCCCGCATGGAGTGGCCAGGGAAGGAAACGTCTTAGGATCACTGGCAGACGCATTGAACTTAGTTTTTCCTCACTTAGAGACGCTGTTTTTGCAACCGGCCACGCTTTTATTTGCTCATTTCATTTTCGTCCAACGAGCAGCTAGGAAAAAGAGGTCCACCAAGGCAGAGCCCCACTTGCCTTGGGAAGCCTTATACAACTGAGGTTCGGCAGGTTCCTCAGAGGTTGCTCGCTAGCGACTGTTCAACCTCAACAGCCATGCATCTCCTCAGCACTTAGCACACCTTGAGATTGAGGTTTTTTTTTTTTATTTTTATTTTTTTTTTTTTTTATAGAGGTTTGTACCGTCCCCGCGACCCGGGCAATTAAGCCGAGATCCCCGGGCTCTGAAACATACAATGTTCCACCGTCGCGCTGAACGATGGTCGTTGAGGCACGCACAGAGCTTACGGTGTAGCAGACTGTCGGCGCGACTTTGCCCACAGCTCAGGACCCCGGGTTTGCCAAGCCCGCACTCAGCAAATTAATGCTGAGCCCCTGAGGGGGACTGCGTTGGTCTGTGCCTCGAGTTGGCATTGTGTTTGTTTGTGCAAACGAGTCAGTTTTCTGAGCACTTGGCCGGAGGCTCTGTTACTCACCACTACGACGGCAGTATTTACAGTATTTATCTTGATTCAGTGTGTGTGTGTGTGTGTGTGTGTGTGTGTGTGTGTGTGTGTGTGTGTGTCCATGGTGGGCCACAACATCAGTCAGTGCAACGATTTCAACATGCGTAAGTTTATCGAGGTGGAAGATTTTTTTTTTTTTTTTTTTTTTTTTTTTTGTAGCTGCAATAAGAAGAAGGAGTGTGTGTGTTTACATGGAGGTAGCCTGCTGAAGAGCGTATTGAAGTGAAGTAAATGATGAGATATTAGTTTAGCGGAAAGTTACCTTGTGAATTTGTCTTGAAGCAGTGCTAATTGTGGAGAGATGAAGTGAATAGTAGAAGTACTTTGGTTTTGATGGCATCAAGATGCTAAAACAGTAAGTGACAAATAACATTTTATTTATGGGGGCTCATGAGCTATGAACAGTGTTAAATTAAATGTGCCAGAGGCATCAGCCATCAGGGATTAAGGAATTAGAAATAAACCGAACTATATCATTTGAACTGAAATAGTGTTGATATTTTGATTTACACACCCTCATCTTTCAGAATTTTGAATATTTTATTTATTTGTAGTATATGCAGGGAAAAGGCAGGAACTGTGCACAATCATACCCCTAGACTAAATTACAGACATTACAGCAGTTTTTGTTTATGTTTTAACGTGTGCAGTTTTTGAAGACGAGACTTTATTGTGCAGTTGTGCTGCAGTTTTGATTCGTTTGTCATTCTGTCACTAATCTTTTTGCACTTTCACCTCGCAACAGGCTCTTTTTTGAAATTCTGAGCATCCTGATGCCCATGATTTATGAGAAGCTGATGATGACTGTATTTTAGAGTGAGTAGAAGAGAATGGAGAGGCTGAATGGGTTATCTTAGAGCTGGCCGATCTTAAAACCGTGTCAATGAAAGTAAAATTGCAGGTCTGTGTGCCTACCTCCTTAGTAGGTTGAGGGGAGGCGAGGACGGCGCTACATTTACCCATTGGGAGTACAGTGGGCTTTCTACCAGCTAATATCATCTGAGCAGCAGAGGTTGAGACTTTTTCTTTGACTCTTATCTCATGGATGAAGCACTCGTCTTTGTAGCCAGGACAGTCCCTTGAAGAAGCAGCAACAAGGTCACACATGCAATTGATGCAGCAAGGGGATGGAGGTGGACAGTCACCCTCATGAGCGTCTCTGCCACAGGTGTTGCATTTGGGTGCATCGAGACAAGATTGATGGGTATGATTAAATCTTTGACATTGCTAACAGTGCAGAGGGATTTGCAGATACATGCAAACTGAAATTATTTTATATTCCTTTTTTACCTTAGATTGAAGTTAAACTCCCCATAACATGCAGCGAAGACATTTTAAAATGCTGAGTGATTTGAGGCACTCTCTTTGCAACTTTTTCAAGTGTAGCAAAAGTGAGTCCTAGAAACTATACTGCATCTTTAAAATTTAGAATGGGTCCCTCATTTGCAATTCAGGCAAGTTTAAAATTGAAAGAGTACAATGTAAAAATAACATACACAGACTTCTTGGTCATAAACTAAAAAAAGTCTTCTCTGCCCATTCATCCAAACACCAAAGAGTTAGTTGCAACTGACATGTTGTTGCAAGGTTGGCAGAAGAGAAAAAGAGAAGTCATCCATAAACACAGAACACTGGGCAGGACATTTAACAACGGATGAAATACTGTTAATGGATTTGGCAAACAAAGTCACACTTACCCTGACGGACTCCAGTCTCCTGTTAAAAGTGATCAGAAAGGATGTCACCAATTCTGTATGTAAAATAGCATAGAGAAAGAAAGGACTGGATAAAAAGAGGAAGGCATCTGTGAAAACCCCAGTCATGGGCTGTCTGAGAATAAGATGCCTCCAAGTAGTGTTGTAGGTCTTCCCAATGTCAAAAAAATTGCCAAAAGATGATGTCTTTGTAGGTAAGCCTGTTGTATAGTTGCCTCCAGGAAGGCCAGGGTGTCACAGGTGGATCAATATCTCCTGAACCCACACTGCAATCGACTAAGAAGCTGCCTGGATTGTAACATCAAGACAAGGCAGCAGCTGACGATCCACAATAAGGTTTTTCCCACACAGCTAGTGAAGACACTACTACGATAACTGTGAAAACTACAATAACTACTCAAGGGTATTGTGTCAATTCCAGACTTTAAAAGCGAACTAAAGGTGCTTCACACCCCAAGTCAGAAAAGTGACCTGAGAGCCAAATTTCATTAAAAAGGGCAAGGAGAATTAATTTATTTCAGTCCGTAAGGTGCTGTAGCATACTGTAATATATCGTGTCATAAGCAGGGCACATAACATGAGCTGAAGACAGTGATGAATCTACCTCCCACATGGAAAACGGACAGTTGTAATTTTCTTCATTGGTGGACCAAAAGAGCAAATTGCCTCTTTTCATAGACAAACTGTGGCACTGAAATGCAGGAGCCCAACTGGTAGCAGAAGCGACTGCAGCGAAATGTTATACCATATTCTGTGCAATCACTCATGGGTTTGTCAGTAGGGTGCCATTTTCCATTACAGCAGCCATTGGGCGCCTTCCTCGTCTCCTGGATATTCTCCTGATGGTCTCAAATACTTGTGAGCTTTTGGTGGAATTATTAATGATATTTAACAACTGTTGGCATGATTATTTCTTGCTCTCTCTAATGGTTTGCCAACACCTCGCCCTCGCCGCCCAAAAGGCTGCAAGATTCTCTGAAGTTTGCTGGCTTTTTAACTGACGCAGAGCTGCTCGCCACATCCTTATTGCAAAGTCGTATTTGTCGCTCCACAATGGGATGGGGTGCCTTCTTGGTTGACCAAGACTGAGAAACAGAAGCTGCAGCAGTGTGGTGAATTGTTTGGGTGATGTGGTCCTCCCAGTCCTGGACATGAAACCAACCCCTGGGGCAGGTAGTTGCAGGCTCCAAAAGCACATTTTGTATGTTAAAATCATGACAGAGAATGAAAGGGTGGTGGATTTCTCATGAAATGCATAATGTGGGGATAGGTAAACTGAACAGACAATCAACATGAAATGCATAATGTGGGGATAGGTAAACTGAACAGACAATCAATTACGCATATGGCACACACTGCAACTGCTTCTAAGTGGGTTTGAATGGGCTGTAAAGAGGAGTAGTAGGCTGTGTCAACGAAAACAGCCACTCCTCCTTATGCTTTCTCACCACTAAGATTATCCTTTCTGTGTTGGTCATAGCGTATTGCTGTCTTCCAACACAACATGTAGAGCAGTGGTTGAGCTGAATTCTGAAGTACTTGTTAATTGCAAAACGTTAATCAGTATTATGAAGGAAATCTACACACTAGCAGCTATAATAAGCATTACCGGTGGTTGAGGAGAACTTTGGATCACTAATTTTCATGAGCAAACAACTCACTTCTAAAGGAATGTTTATTGGAACAGCAGAACCAGTCCAGAATGGCGAGGTCAATGTCATCGACGAAGTCTCACGCTCTGTTGCTACTGCTGACAGTGCATTAGAGGAGACTACTATGGAATTGCATATAGGACCAGTTCTGACCCAGAAACAACATCAGCAGGTATTAACCATGCTACACCAATTTTCAGGAGTATTCCAGGCCAGGTAGGAGAAGAGCCAGATGAAATGGCCCACGTTAAAACACAGTATCAATACTAGGGATCATCCACCAATTTGCCAGCATTCGTACAGTGTCGCCAGCTGAAAGGCGGATAATTCGGGAAGAAGTGGAGAAGAAGTTGTATGATGACATTATCCAACCTTCAGAGAGTCCTTTGTCATCTCTGGTGGTCCTCGTGAAGAAGGATGGCATGAGACATTTCTGTGTTGACTATCAGTGGCTGTACAAAGATGTCTACCCATTGCTGCACACTGATGACACCTTAGACTGCTTGAAAGGAGCTACATACTTCTCAACCATGGACATGCAGACAGGTTACTGGCACATCAAGGTTGTCGAATCTGACAGAGAAGACTGATTTATTACACCTGACAGCCTCTATGGATTCAGTCTTGCCGTTTGGACGATGTAATACCCTGGGCACATTCAAATGCATGATGGACAACTTGTTTTGACACCTTAAATGGATGAAATATTTTTGTTCTCTAGATGACATCATCATCTGAAGGACGTTTGCGGAACATCAACTGTGTTCAGACAGCAAGACTCCGCCTCAACCCAAAGAAGTGCCCCTTTGTCACCAAAGATATGCCTTGGGCGCCTAGTGAACAGAGATGGTGCCTGTGTAATCCATATAAAGTAAGGGCAGTCACAGAATTTCCAACTGCTTAGCACATACGTGATGTGAGAAGTTTTCTCGGGCTGTGCTCATACTACCATCATTTCATAAAAGGTTTTTGTAACAAGACACGTCCATTGCAAGAACTTCTGCAGGGAGACGCCAGCTTTTACTGCAATGAGATGAAAGAAAGAGCTTTCTGCACACTTAAGGAGGCTCTAACTTTTGCACCAGTTATATCCTTATATAATGAGAATGTGGAAAAGGAACTTCACACAGACGCTAGTGATTATGGGATTGGTGCAGTGCTTGTACAAATTCAGAAAGGTGCTGAAAAAGTCATAACCTATGCATGAAGAGATAAACTACTCTACAACCGAGAAAGAATGTCTTGCTGTTGTCTGGGCTATGAACAAGCTACGGCTCTATTTACTTGATAAACCATTCACCATCATGACAAACCACCATTCTTTATGTTGGCTGATAAATTTGAAGGATCCATCAGGTCGACTAGCAAGATGGACACTAAGACTCCAAGAGTATGATGGCACAGTGGTATTCAAAACTGGATGCAAACACAAGGATGCAGACTGCCTTTCGAGGAACCAATTAGCCGAACACAACAGCATGGATGATATTTCAGCGCAGACTGAGTCAGGTGACATTACAGTTAAACAGAGGGAGGATCCAGCATTATTACAAACCATATAGGCCTTGGAGAAAAGAGAACCAACCAAAGGAGAGTTTCAACTTATAAACGGAACATTGTGCAAAAGCAACTACGATTCACTGGCCCCCTAATGGCTGCTGGTCTTCAAGCTCATCTCCAGCCACTTATTCTCAAGTATTTCCACGTTTCTCCAACATTCGGTCATCTGGGATTAGTGAAGACCCTAGACAGAATCAGACGCAGGTATTACTGGAAAGGTCTCTACCGATCTGTCAAGCACTACACGAGTCACTTTAAGGAATGCCAGAGATGGAAGCATGTGCCGCAATTACCTCCAAGCCATCTGGTACCAATTCCATCTGCAGCAGCTCCATTCCACTCAACTAGAATCGATCTTGTAGGTAGATTCCCGAAGTCTACAACCGGTAAATGATGGTTAATAATCTGCACTGATTGCCTCACCCGCTGCGCTGTCACCAAACCTGTGCCAACTACAGAAGCTCCAAAGATCGCAATATTCCTAGTAAAAGACATTATTTTGAAGCATGGTGCAACACATGTGATGATACCTGATCGAGGAAAAGTATTCATGTCAAAACTTGTATCAGAGGTAATGTCACATTGCGACATTGTCCACAGAATAACAACTGTTTACCATCCTCAGACAAATGGTATTACAGAACGTTTTAACAAGATGTTAGACACCATAGGCTTCATGCCTTTTTTCCTGCTCCATTGTCATGAAGCTGAGACAACAATAGATATGCTGTTCCTGTTCCAACCGGACGACACTTAGGATGGCTATGTGAAAAAGGTTATCACCAGGGTCGAAGAAGCAAGACAGCTAGCTCACATACGGACACTGGACACCCAGGAGAAGGGACGTCATCAATATAATGACAAGCACCGACATGATGTGTACAGCCCAGGACATCTGGTATTGATTTTTACCCCTGTACGGAAAGTTCGGCTATCGGAAAAGTTACTGAAGCAATACTTTGGTCCATATCCTGTCATACATCGCCTGTGAGACGTCACATATGAAGTGGAGAAGTATGAGCCATCGTCAAAACAAAAAACAAAAAAAAAAAAAAAAAAAAAAAACAAAAAAAAAAAAATGAAGATACATCATTCACATCTTACCATGATCCCAAAGAACAAATAGAAACGAGCTCTTGTACAAGGACTCTGAAAACCATTATGATAATGATGAAGTCACAACTGGAGTGTCTGGTGTAGGTAATCGTCACCATATGGAACAATTGAAGTTTATTACCTTTAGATTAGTGCAATTGTTAACAACCACCATCCTACAGACAGCCTAAAATTTCAGTACCATTTGCTGCCTGCAATAACTTCAAGGCATGACCTATTTAACAGCATACAAGAGAATACCTTACTAACCATGCTTTTCACCTACTACCTATACTTGCTGTTTACTATCCAATTAACAGTCATATTCAGAAAGATTGATATACTTCTTTTGTTCATAGAAATACTTTGAAACACAGCTATGTTTGCACATAAAATGTCATCTGACAACTGTCAAATGTAGCAATGTGTTTCTGCAGCTGTGCTGCAATTGGGGGGGGGGGGAGATTCACCCATGCCTCTTCCCTTTCCCTTCCACTCTGCTGCCTCACCAGGAGCTCCTCAAGCCTGCGCTACTCTATTTTATCCTCTCATACATAACGCTCCTGACCCAGCAGGTGAATCTGATGCTGCTCCCTCTCCTCTTACAACCTCCCCGCCCCCCTTTCCTTCTCACACTAAACCCTAGCACTGCGATGTCACACTCCTCACTGTACTTGTGTGACTTTGGTAAACCTGTGTTCGTGATGTAGTTTGCATACTCTGAAACTGTTACAACGATAGGTTGAGTGATTAAACAAAGACTGGTGTGCTAGTCACCAAGATTTGATTGATTTAGGAGAAACAATAGAAGGCACAGGCAATAACCAACAAATTCCAACTGTGGATGCTAAATTACTGATCACTATAATGCAGAGGTAACATGCAGGTTGTCTGAATGTAGTGGGAGCTGTGGGCTATAACCTTTCTATTATGACTCTCTCCTCTACTGCACTATATTTACCTTCACCTGTACCCAGTGCAAAAAACAAAAAAACAAAACAAAAAAACCATGCTACACATAACACACATGTAAAAAGATGCCAACACACACCTGGCATGGCCATATGTATCACCATTCGTGGTATGTTTAGAACCAGCATCCTGATAAAGAATGTTTTTCCCCAATCCTTTCTTTATGAAGTAAAACCTTTGTGAACACAGTCACACATTATTATTATTATTATTATTATTATTATTATTATTCTAATTCCCATTTGTTTCTCAGAAATAAGACATTTTCTAACATTTTGCAGTTTTATGTATCTCTACAGCTCATCTGTGGGACTTGAACTATTATCCACATCTTCACAAAAAACAAACTTCTTCACTATTACTGGTAGCAGAGTTCATGTACAATGGCTTCTTTGTGGCTTGTACAAACCTCTTTCACCACTATGTTTACTACCTAATTCAAAATATACATATCCATTTTAATATGTTGTATTCTAAATTCATCCTAGCCTGAATATAAAAGCTTTGGAAAACCAAACTAAGTATTCTGTTCTTGAAGTATTTGACAATGAACAGCATTAATATGTTTGAAAACACCAGATGAGAAATTGTCACCACAGAAATGTTTGCTAAACTGTTTTGGAGAGCCTTTCACCTAGTGATCAATTTTATAAATAACAGAAGTATTATCATGCTGCATTTATCCTACAGTTCAGAATTAACATTTAAATATTTTAGACAGTCAAGAAATAATCAAAATAGGTTCTTCCACACCATAACAGTTTCCGCTGCAGCTCAGTACACACCCGGTGAAAATACTTCCATTTAATGCCCTTTTAACTTGTCTTTGTTTTATATGGATTCATCTGTCACTTCTTGGTAGAAGACATTCATGTTTAAGGTTCTTTAATTCCCTGTACACCGGAAAAATAATGTAATTTCAGCTGTTCACTATGAAGACTACTGAGGTTAGGAATTACACAGTCAATTTGTTTTTACACCAGTGTAACTATCATTTGTCACAAGGAATAAACTGATAAGAATTACTGAGTTGTTAACACTACATTATATTTCTGGAATGCTTATTTTGTGTGCCTAAAATCATAATATAGCAGTGTTTTCTCCTTTCACCTCATCAAGTGTGTTGAACCCAGAACAAAAAAAGACAAAGAATTTAAAGACGTTTCCACCATAATTCTCTTTTCATGCATATAACAGCGTACAAAAGTACACTTTCAACATTAAAATGTGAATTCTCTACCTTTTATTTTCAAATGGACTATTAAATGTGAAATCATATTTAATATTAACACCAGATCTGCCCAATTAATCATAAAAAAATTTTACAATGGGTAAATAGGAAATCCAGGTTGCAATGTCAATAACAGAGGATAGGTAGCAATTCACCGTAAAGGTATGAAAAATAGATAATCGCATTCACACAACTTAAATTTTAGGCCATGACCTTCACCAGAAAAAGAAACATGTACATTCACACAATCACTCAGACATAACTCAAGCTCACATGGCTGAAAATTTAAGTTGTGTGAATGTGATTGTTTTTCATGCATATGTGGCTCAGCGATCATATTTAAGCTGAGGTTCTATCCACCCTCTATTATTGATATACTGTATTTAAATTCTAAGTGATATAATGGCACTTTGTAGAGATTGATAAAGCACAAAGAACCAATATTGTTTAACAAATCAACTTACCTCCTTTGTCTGTTCATCATCAGTGTGATCTATTATTTCCGATAAAGTTGTCTGGAGATAATGGAGAGCTGCCATGCTATTTTTCAGAGCAAGCTCTTTGAATCTGTAAAATCAAATGTAGGAGTCAAATTGCTAGTGAAAACATAGGACATACATTTTCAATGTGAAGAAAATGACAACTTACAAAAACAAAATTCTTCAAAACCATTCTCAAAACAGTGTGTATCTTGATATTTTTCCCGATACCTTCAATCGTTAGTGCCATTTAAGATAGTTGAACTTATCTTGGATAAGTAACACATTTTAATGTCCCAAAAAGGAACAGTTTTACAAGGGACTTATTATTTCCAACAAAATACTAAAAAGTTCCTGAGCTTTAATATGTAATACATTTTCTAATGTGTCACAATATTGTTATGATAATTTAAAATACACCACCTTTCTACCTGTCAGTAAAAAAATAATTAATGGAACAAATGTTTGTTAATTAGTCACATGTGTAGAAAATGCAATGTCTGAATGGTAATAAACAGACGACAGAACAAATAAGTTTCCCACAAAATATTCAGTGTACAAATAAGGCACCTCATTAAACTTTTTGATTTAGACATGACAGGAAGCAAGAAAGAAGAATCATGAAACATCACATGACCTAGCCTTAGAAACTGTTAAGAGTGGTGCATGTAAGAAGGTCTGACCCTATGCACACTCACAGAGTGATCACAAGGCCAGTGCCACGGCAAGAATAAGTAGGCAGTGGCATGCCACCTGCAGCACTAATAGTGTTTTAGGATTATGATACAAATTAATGCCCAAACCCAGTAATTATTATTATATTATTATATTATTATTATTATTATTATTATTATTATTGTTTTTGTTGTGGTCTTCAGTCCAGAGACTGGTTTGATGCAGCTCTCCACCCTACTCTATGCTGATCAAGCCTCTTTATCTCCTCATAAGAACAGCAACCCACAGTCACTTGAATTCGCTTATTATATATGTCTCTTGGTCTCCCTCTGCGAATTTTTTCCCCACACACTTCCCTGCAATGCTAAATTTATGATTACTTCATGTCTAAGAATGTGTCCTATCAATTGATCCTTTCTTGTAGTCAAGGTATGCCAAAAATTCCTTTTCTCCCCAATTCTGTTCAGTACCTCTTCATTAATTATGCAATCTACCCACCTAATCTTCAGCATTTTTCTATTGCACCACATTTCAAAAGCTCCTATCCACTTCCTATCTAAACTATTTATCGTCCATGTTTCACTCCCATACAAGGCAACACTCCACACAAATGCCTTCAGAAAGGACTTGCTTAGGCTTAAATCAATATTTGATGTTAACAAATTTCTGTTTTTCAAAAATGCTTTTCTTTCCATTGCCTTTATGCATTTGTTATCCTCTGTACTGCAATCATCATATGTTATTTTAATACCCAAGCAACAAAACTCATCTACCACCTAGATAGGAAGGCATGAAAATCATCAAAATCAAATAAGAAAAATCAGATAAAAAGAAAACAAAGATTCAGATGTTCCTCTTTTCCTCGAACTATTAGAGAATGGAACTGTAGAGAAACATCAGAAAAGTGGTTCAATGAACCCTCTGCCATGGACTTCAATGTCACTTGCAGAGTAAGTATGTAGCTGTAGATTGTTTCGTTACTTAATCTAATTCCTTCAGCATCGTCAGATTCTCTAGGACAAATGCTTGTCTTATGCTATTGTTAATGTTCATCTTATATGTTCTTTTCAACACTGTCCATTCCATTGAATTGCTCTTCCAGATCCTTTGCTGACTGACAGAATTACAATGTCATCATCAAAACACAATGTTTTTATTTCTTCACCTTGAACTCTAATTCCTTCTCTAAATTTCTCTTTGCTTTCCTTCACAATGAACAAATTGAATAACACTGGAGAAAGGCTACAACCGTGCCTTACTCCCTTCCCAACCACTGCATCCCTTTCATGCCCTTCAACTCTAATTAAAGCTGTTTTGTTAATGTACAAGTTGTAAAAAACCTTCCTTTCCCTATATTTTACCCCTACTGACTTCAGAATTTGGAAGATTGTATTCCAATCAACACTGTCAAAAGCTTTCTCCAAATTTACAAAAGCTAAAAATGATCTATCTTCTAAGTCATAAGGTGAATATTACCTCCCGTGTTCCTACATTTCTCTTGAATCCAAAGTGATGATCTCTGAGGTCAGCATCTATCAGCCTTTCCATCCTTCCATACATAATTCAATAAATTTAGTATTTCCTGTAATATTGAAGGATTTTTTGTAGGGCTTGCCGTTCTAATTATTTGATAGTCTGCTGCCTTCACTAATTCATCTCTCAAAGCTACCCATTCCTCTTCTATTGTTTTATTTTCGCCCATATCTGTCAATTGTTGCCTAAATCTCACTCTGAAATTCAAGAATTTCAGGTTCCTTCAATTTATTCAGATCTCATCTTCTTATATTCCTATCTTTCTGCAGTTTCTTCAGTTTCAGTCTACAGTTCATAACCAATAAGATATGGCCAGAGTCTACCAGTATTTCTGCCCTTGGATATGTCTTAACAGTTTAAAACCTGGTTCCAAAATCTATGACTTACCATTATAATATCTATCTGGTACCTTCCAGTGCCTCCTGGTCTCTTCCACATATCCAACCTTCTTTCACAATTCCTGAGCCACGTCTTTATTATGATTAAATTATGTTTGTACAAAATTCTACCAAATGTCTTCCTCTTTCATTCCTTTTTCCCACTCCATATTCACCTACTATTTTTCCTTCCTTTTCCTACTACTTAATTCAAGAATCCCGTTACAATTAAGTTTTCCTCTCCCTTAACTGTCTGAATAATTTCCTTTATCTCCTCACACACTTCTTTGATCTCGTTGTCAGTAGAGCTAGTGGGCATATAAACTTTTACTACTGCGGTTGTGGTTGTTGTTCTTGTATCAATCTTGAATATGATAATGTGATCACTGCTGCTCATAGTATTTTACCCCCATTCCGATTTTCTTAATATAAATGATGATGTTGTTAATAATAATGTTAATAATAATAATAATAACAATAATAAATATTGGAGTGAAATTATCTGCTGTTATTTTAAAACAATAGTTTTAGCACAGTTGAGCTGTCAGTAGTGGTTCAAAAGGGACTGACTGCCATGAAGCACAGTCTGGACTCATAGGTGTATTGCTCTGGCTTCCGCTCATATTATCTTTAGATTAGATTAGATTTACTTTTCCTTTCAGTAGGTACAAATTGAGGAGATCCTTTTGGATGTTGAACATGTCAGATACAGAGGTATCTCTGTCCAACTTCTTTGCTTTTTACAAATGTCTGTCTAGGTGTGTTTGCTCTTGGATATGTGTGTGTGTGTGTGTGTGTGTGTGTGTGTGTGTGTGTGTGTGTGTGTGTGTTTACCTTCCTTTTTTTCCCCTAAGGTAAGTCCTTCCACTCCTGGGATTGGAATGACTCCTTTTCCACTTCCTTAAAACCCATATCCTTCCCTTTCTCCTCCCCTTCTTTCCTCTTATCCTGAAGAAGCTGCAATTGGTGGCAAAAACTTGAATGTTTGTGTGTTTTTATTTGTGATGGAGAGCCAGTTTGTTGTCATTCCAATGTCCAGGCCTCTGATGGGGTAGGTCAAGCCTGTGACGGGACTGGAATAGGAAGTGCTGGGTGGGTGGATTGGGCAGGTTTTGCATTGGTGTGTTCCACAGGTATATGATCCCTATGGTAAGGGGTTGGGATTAGGAGTGGCATAGGGATGGACTAGGATGTTGTGGAGGTTGGATGGGCGATGGAACACCACTTTGGGGGATTGGGGGGGGGGGGGGGGTTAGGAGGATCTTAGATACAATGTCTTTCATCTCTCATTTCAGGGCATTCCGTACTGAACCTTCCATTGTTGTCATCTTTTCAGTAATACTTAAGAAATGTTTATTGAAAATTGCAGTAACAATGCACACATTTGTTATGTGTGTGTCATATACTCTTAATGCTGTGTGCTTGTCTTCAACTCTGGTTTACCAGTTTCCTCCTACATTATGTCCATTTTGTCTTTATTCTGTTGTCTGATGTGACTATCCAATTTTGATAATGCATTTGCTTTTATGTCCATATTACCATCTGCAATATTTTGCAGTATGTTTTGTAATGATCTAAAATATTTACATCTGAACTGTTTCAAATTGATAGGTATAATTTCCTTTTTGTCATACAAGAGACTTATTCCTCGAGTAATCCATGGTTACCTTGTAGACTTTGATCTAATCTGTGTTAGTTTTGAGGGAAAACAGTTTTAAAATATGTTGAGGAGATTACTTATGAAACTTTTATTTCTCATTCATGCTATGAGCTCTGTAAACATCATTCTAATCACATGTTTTAACAGTTTTCTAAAATGCACAATTTTTTTCTTACTGACAATTATTTTAAAGACAAAGTTGGTAGATTTTATATCCTGATCAGTATTAACTTCTACCAAAAGAAACTGCATCTAATGGTTTGAAATTTTGGTTATTACTGGTTTTAAAATAGCAGGTGATCAAAATGTCAATATAAATTTGAAAAGTTCAAAAACCTTGGAATAATGTACATAGAGAAGTAAAAACTGACAAAAATGTTGTTTGTAAATCTATCGGACCTAACTGCGTGGTCATCAGTCTAAAAACTGACACACATGCTTGTAATGACATGGGGTTTTATTAGAACTACATCTATTGTTATATGGTCTTTGAGGAACTGCGGGATTCTGGTTTTGTAACAGCCACCATCACAGGTAAAAAGTACGCCGATATGTTACAGAATCGCATCATCCCCAGCCTGGCTGATAAACACCTGCTGAAATGTATGATTTTTTATGCAGGACGGCGCTCCACCCCATATTCCATATTGCTAGGTGCATGAAAGATCTCTTGTGTGCGTGGTTTGGTGGTGATAGTGTGCTCAGCCACCATTTTCATCATGCTTGGCCTCCCAGGTCCCCAGACCTCAGTCCGTGCGATTATTGGCTTTGGGGTTACCTGAAGTCGCAAGTGTATCATGATCGACAAACATCTCTAGGGATACTGAAAGACAACATCCGATGCCAATGCCTCACCATAACTCCGGACATGCTTTACAATGCCGTTCACAACATTATTCCACGACTACAGGTATTGTTGAGGAGTGATGGTGAACATATTGAGCATTTCCTGTGAAGATCATCAACTTTGCTTTGTCTTAATTTGTTAAGCTAATTATTGCTTCTCTTATCAGATGAAGCGCCATCTGTCAGACATTTTTCGAACTTTTTAAGAAGCTGCCAGTGGTGGCGAAAGCTTGAATGTTTGTGTGTGTTTTATGTTTCTATCAACGAGTCTGTACTTTGAGTAAGTCAAACAATCTTTATTTTATATATATATATATATATATATATATATATATATATATATATATATATATATATATACGTAAAAAATAGATGAACACTTACCAGGCGAAGGGGCACAGGCAGTAATAGCAACAAATAAACACACAGACACACACACACTCAAAAATGCTAGCTTTCGCAGCCTAGCTGCTTCATCAGGCAGAAGGGAAGGAGAGGGAAAAGGAAATGATGAGGGATTTAAGGAAGGGGGTAAGGAGCCATTCCAATCCCGGGACAGGAAAGACTTACCTTGGGGGAAAAAATGGAAGGTAAATAAATGCACATACACCCACACATTTACACAGACACAAGTACACTTAGGCAGACATACTGTAGAACTACAGTAGTTCTACAGTATGTCTGCCTAAGTGTACTTGTGTCTGTGTAAATGTGTGGGTGTATGTGCATTTATTTACCTTCCATTTTTTCCCCCAAGGTAAGTCTTTCCTGTCCCGGGATTGGAATGGCTCCTTACCCCCTTCCTTAAATCCCTCATCATTTCCTTTTCCCTCTCCTTCCCTTCTGCCTGATGAAGCAGCTAGGCTGCGAAAGCTAGCATTTTTGAGTGTGTGTGTGTCTGTGTGTTTATTTGTTGCTATTACTGCCTGTGCCCCTTCGCCTGGTAAGTGTTCATCTATTTTTTACGTATATTTTTTTCCTGTTAGGAATTTTTCCTCTATAATATATATATATATATATATATATATATATATATACACACACACACACACACACACACACACACACACACACACACACACACACACACACACAATTGAGGTGTGTTTGCATTTGGATATGTGAGTGTGTGTTATTTGTTTACCTTCCTTTTTTCCTTTAAGGTAAGTCCTTCCACTCCTGGGATTGGAATGACTCCTTTTCCACTTTCTTAAAACCTGTATCCTTCCCTTTCTCCTTTCTTTTCTTGCTCTTTTCCTGAAGAAGTGACCAATGGTTGTGAAAGCTTGAGGATAGCCGCGGGATGTGAAAGCTGTTATTAGTGCAGCTATCCTCCTGATCTGGTACAGAAGCAAATTTCCAGAGCCACTTCCTCATACTGCCAAATTCAGAACCTTCCACACAAGATGCCCAGAAGTGCCCCTCTTGTCACCGGATACTTTCCGGGACTGGAGCGGACTCTGAATGTGGCTCTCCAGCAAGGATACGACTTCCTTAAATCCTGCCCCGAAATGAGATCCATCCTTCATGACATCCTTCCCACTCCACCGAGAGTGTCTTTCCGCCGACCACCTAACCTCCATAACCTCCTAGTTCATCTATATGAAATCCCCAAACCACCTTCCCTACCCTCTGGCTCCTACCCTTGTAACCGCCCCCGTTGTAAAACCTGCCCTATGCACCCTTCCACCACCACTTACTCCAGTCCCGTAACCTGGAAGGTGTACATGATCAAGGGCAGAGCCACTTGCGATAGCACCCACGTGATTTACCAACTGACATGCCTGCACTGTGAAGCGTTCTATGTGGGAATGACCACAGGCAGACAGTGTTTGTTGGTAATGAGGATCACCATGTGGCTAAACACGCATTGGGGCACGACCAGCAAATCTTGGCACAGTGTTACACCGTCCGGGTTATCTGGATACTTCCCACCAACACCAATCTTTCAGAACTCCGGAGATGAGAACTTGCCCTTCAACACATCCTCTCTTCCCGTTGCCCACCTGGTCTCAACCTCCACTAAATTCTAATTCCCACCCACCATCTTTAACATCTTTGCCTCGGTTCTGTGGACAGAGCCTCTTCCTGAAGTGGTATCTCTGTCCAACTTCTTTGGTTTCTACAATTGTCTGTCTAGGTGTGTTTGCGTTTCGATATGTCAGTGTGTGTGTGTATTTGTTTACCTTCCTTTTTTTCCCCTAAGGTAATTCCTTCCACTCCTGGGATTGGAATGACTCCTTTTCCACTTCCTTAAAACCCATATCCTTCCCTTTCTCCTCTCCTTCCTTCCTCTTTTTCCCGAAGAAGCTGCAAGTGGTGGCGAAAGCTCGATTGTTTGTGTGTTTTTGTGTGTGTTTTATTTTTCTGTAAATGAGCCTGTACTTTAGGTAAGTCAAAAATCTTTAAGGAAACTTTCCTACTGGGATAATAAATATAAAAAATAGAAAACGGATGACTTACCTAAAGGACCAGCTGGTCGATAGACACAAATATAATCACACGCAAACAGACATACAAACTTTCGCAACCGTTGGTCACTTCTTCAGGATAAGAGGAAAAAAGAATAAAAAAGAAAAAAACCCATATCATTCCCTTTCTCCTCCCCTTTTTTCCTCTTATCCTGAAGAAGTGACCAACGGTTGCGAAAGCTTGTATGTGTGTTTGTGTGTGATTTTATTTGTGTCTATCGATGAGCCGATCCTTTAGTATAAAGATTGTTTGACTTACCCAAAGCACAGGTTCACCGATAGACACAAAAAAACACAAATAAAAACACACACAAACATTCAAGCTTTCGCAACCGTTGGTCACTTCTTCAGGAAAAGAGCAAGGAAGGAAAGGAGAAATGGAAGGATACGGGTTTTAAGGAAGTAGAAATGGAGTCATTCCAATGCCAGAAGTGGAAGGACTTACCTTGGGGGGGGGGGGGGGAAGTAAGATAAAGAAACACACACACACACACACACACACACACACACACACACATCTCCACACCCAAACACGCCTAGGCAGACTGTGTGTGTGTGTGTAAATATATCAATGGCTGTCTTTGAGCCCTTTGCTATCCTAGTCGGAACTGTATGCTTCCCTCTAAAGACACCCGAGTGTACTTTCATTCATTCATTCATTAACCTTTGGCTCAGATAAGAATTTGAGTTTACCCTGCGAGCTTTCCCTTTGTTGTATATTCCTGAATAAGATCCATAACCCCTTCACATTAACCAGATGGATGGACCTTCCTCAGAGTCCATACCACTCTAGACTACATATAGGACACTGCAAAATTAGCAGCCAGTTTCCCCTCACCCGCAACTTTCTAAAGTATTTTGAATAATTATTTAATCAAAAAATATTAATTTCAAAATGGTCATTACAATAAAGTTTCATACTTAAAACATTCACACTATATTTTAAATGGAAAAAATAACAAATGTGTGAATCACTGTGTTACAGAAGTCCACATTAGAATGTCAATAATATATTAAGAATATATTGCAACTCACCATAAAAACAATTGTTGAGGTGCAGACAGGTATGTAGGAAAAACTCACACAGGGTCAGCTCTAGAAACTGATCAATGATAGGGAGCGGGCTAATTTGGGAAGGGTTGTTGGGAGCATGGAAATATCCCCTAAGTAAAATTTATTTTAACATAGGAGAGTTTAGATACTCGATAAACCACACAAGAGGTCAACTTAGAAGAGATAAAGTTTCCTTAATTTTTTTCATATTGGACATGACCTGAAAGTGAAACCTGCATTTTACATTACTATGAAAAATATCTGTAAGGAAAAGCACTGCATATTTTTGTCTTCTGCCCAATCTGTCATGCTCATGCATCTCCGATTCTTTTTACTGAGTGTATGTCAATGGTATTTTCAATGCCTACTACATCTCCTTTTACATTTGTTTCTGGCTTTCTGCCATAAGCTGAGTGTGCTAGCTCTCATGGCTAGTCTGTCACTTTTGTTTGTATTTGCCATGATTACATTACACTGCTTGTCTAATTTGTTTGATAGGTTGATAACCTGTTTAGATTTCATAGCATTTTAGTTCATTCTGCTGATGGCAATACTTCAAAACTTAGAAATTTTAATTTGTTTTGACCAGAGTAGAATTTGTCTTTCAACTGGCTATTACACTGAAAATCTCAGATCCACCTGCAAATGCAAAAAGCGAGCAGTACACAGAGGTGGCAGTTGGAAAAGAATTGCATCATAAGCAGGAAGACACAGAGCCACATCATACTGCAAAGCCGAGCCTCATTTGGCTTGCCTATGGAGAGCCCTGCTGTACACATTCCTCCAACACCTTTTACCAATTAGTCTCACCTGTTCCTCTCCTACAAGCCATCTTCCTGGATGTTGAGCCACACATCAAGGATGGTTACATCAGTACATCTGTCCACATCAAATCTACCACCACCAACAATACCACTACTTTGATAGCTGCCACATGCTTCCTACCAAGAAGTCCCTCCCATACCATCCTGTCACCAACAATCGCCGATCCTGTAGTGAAAAGTATCTCCTTTCCAAATATTCCAAATGTCCCACTCAGGTCTTCTGAGACCAAAATTATCCTCTAACCCCTGTCAAGAATCAGATCTCCCATAGTTTAAGCTTCAGGTACTACATACCCCTTGCCAACCACTAAAAAGCAAACCATAATGGAATGGAGCAAATTAATCACATTCTCTGTAATGGTGTTGATCACATCTTGTCATACCATGAAATGAGGAATTATTCTCCTCACCCTTTTAAAGTGGTATCCCACCACACACCAAAACTATGTAATATCATTGTTTATCTCTGCTTCACTCTTACTTTCAATGCTTTCAGTTGGGTCAGGGCAACAGACGTCCACTACCACTTACTCCAGTCTAGTCTTAAATGTATACTCCCCCCCCCCCCCCCCCAAATAGAGAATGATACATGTGATAAAAACCGTGTCATCCAAAACTTGCTGCAGCTATTGTGCTGTTTTCTACAGGAGCATGAGAACTAATGAGCTGACTGTCTACACGAATGGCTATGATTGAACTGTTAAGTACAAAACAGTGGTTGTAGCAAGTTTTGTAGATGACATGGTTTGTATCACATTGTCTATGGAGTGGTAGACATCTAAGACTGGACTGGAGTAAGTGCTAGTGGGTGGCTGTTGCTCTGACCCAACCCAATGCATTAGGAGCAAGAGTTAAGTAGGGATGGACAAAGATATTACATAGTTTCGGTTTGTGGTGGGGTTTCACACAAAAAACTCTACTTTTTCACTTTGTGGAAGCAATCAGTGTTTCACAGCCTGTGGCATTTTGGATCCTTCCAAACAACATCAGTTTTTTTCTGAACTCAACAAGTAGGACCTTACCTAGAACATATCCTTTGTTTATGTACCTGGCATCAACCTTTACTATCCTGTTCTCCAATCCACTTTCACCCTTCTCTGTTATTCCTCCAGCACTACACACATCCCTTGTATCTCACAAATGCCCTGTTCACTTCTGTTCCCTCACCTTCCTTACCCCCCCCCCCCCCCCGACACCAAAGAAGAAAACAACTTTCTGATCAAGCAGCACACCATCTTCCAACTAATTTTAACCTGCCATTTCTCCCCAAGCCCACACCATGCAACCTCCATATCCACACCACCAAACCTAGCAGAATAATGTTCACATCAGACATATACGTGTTTGCAATCAAGCTCCAGTACCAGAAACAATAACCATAGTCCTTGTGTGATTGTGGGTTTCTCTATTATGAATTTGGACATTGTGTAAAAGCATAACCTTTTAGCAGTTCATTCTCATTGTGCATGCCTGTGGCTCAATGCCTCTATATGTGGTGAGTAGTAATTTCCCCTTTTCATATTGTTGATACTGTTGCTAATTATCAGGGTTGGGAAAATTACTTTTTTAAAGTAGCTAAGTTACAGTCAAAGTTACTTTCCTGAAAGGTAACTTAGTTACAGTTATAGTTACTACACATCTAAAGTAACTTTATCAGTTACAAGCAACTTTACAGTTACTTTTAGAAATTTTAACTCATTTGTAAATCCATAATAAAGCTTCAATAATGAAGTACATCAATACATACAAAATTAATAATAATACATAATAATCGCACTATTGAATAAATTGTCCACAGCATCTTCTATCTCCTTGCATCTCAATTTCAACGTTGGTTCATTTTGCAAACGTTTCATCTCATGAAAGTTACATTTCATCTTGTTTATTGTTCAAATCTCCGTGAAATGACACTCTTCCGTGCAGGAGTGGATGCGTGGCCTAATGCATCATGCTACAGACTGGGCAATCGCTCCCACCAGGAGTCAAATCCTCCATCGGGCATGTGTGTATCTGTTGTCCTTAGTGTTAGTTAAAGTAGATTTTAGTTCTAGGGACTGATGACCATAGCAGTTTAGTCCCATAGGTATACAAACATTTGAATTTTATTAACAGTCTGTGGAAGCTGAATTTGGAAAACATTTTTCATTTTTGTAACTTCACAGAGATGTCGCCATCAGATTTTGAAATTATAATGAATATTACAGTGCCAGTCGTTTCAAAGAAAGGCACAAAGTTCAGAAAAACAACTCCTGTGAAGAGAACACACTTTGTTTCTTGGCAAAAGGAAGTGTCTATGAAACCCTTGCATATTTATTCCACATTTCGAAGTCAGCCATATCATTAGTGTCCCTGCAGTTCGTAAAGCTTTGGATGAAAGCTGCTGTAAATGTAATTCAGTTATATTAATAGCACTGAAACATATTTAATTGGTCATATATTCATTTAAGTTTTCACATTATTACAAATCGTCATTTTCAATGAAGGAAGCTTCTTTAGCTTCAAAGTCACTCACACTACAAATGAATGTGATAAGGGATCTGCTTCTGACGATCCCCTTTTCACATCCACATTTAGTACACACTGCTGCCTCAGACTCATTTCTGCTTCATAAAAAATGCTGTAAAAACAAAATGTTGCCATCGCTCTTTCATTGGCCGGTAAGTAACATAGCTCGATAATGACTATTTCCAAAATAAGATAAAGAATCCTGTTGTTATTGCTACAGTGTAGAGAAAGACTTAATTGTTTTATGTACTTCACATACGGCTGGTGTCAAACAATAAAGCAATTTTCTGTTGGGAGCCTTGCTTCTTTTTAATTAATTTTATGGCATCTAATATTTCACACGCTTCCTCTGCCTCTTATTAGGTGACAAATTCTTAAGTGTTGATTCTTGTCTACTTAATTCCATGAATGAACACATGGAGAGAGAACATGTAATTTGATAGATACACAGAAAAACTGAACACTACCGCTGCAAAGGAGCATTTAGTGCTAGCAAGCCATGGACATTGTTTCTTTACCGACACTGCCACGGAACTCAACTTTTTGTCAGTATTTTGAGAAAATCAATACCATAGTCAAGAACTAGCAGCGAGCAACGTTACAGAATTCGTTCCAAACTCACTGTAAACATGCCTTAACACCAACGAGCAAGGAAAAAACTAACTGTACATGAATTCTTAAGTTCGCTTTGGAGTTTCGACTTCTTTAAACACTTCGAACACTTCATCATAAACTGGCCAAGGCGTGTGTGTGTGTGTGTGTGTGTGTGTGTGTGTGTGTGTGTGTGTGTGTGTCCTTCCTTCTCCATGTCAAAAGATGTAGAAAATAATCGGAGACTGCTTACGTGTAACACGTAGGTGATTGTTATATACTCATTATTGCGTACATAATTAAAAAATAAAAATGTTATGGATGAATGGGTACTATTAAATATTATATCAGCACTAAATATATAATTCATACATTTTCAACATACATTGTTGAAAATATGTAATTTAGAAATAATTTCTTATCTCTCTCTTGACTGGATTAAAAAAGACTGGTATTCTGCAGTCTTGAGATTCTTACAAGAAATATGTTACGCTACTAGCGACAAAAAAAAAGGAACGATACTTCCATTAAATTATTAACCGATAAAAGTAACTTAGTTACAGTTAAAGTTACTTTGGACAAATAATAATGCCATTACCGACAGTTACCTTTGAAAAGTAACTGTTACTAGTAATAGCATTATAAATAATGTGTTACTCCCCAACATTGTTAATTATAATCACTACTTTTCATTGGGCGAGTTATTCCTACAGATATGTTCCAAGCTATATTGAAAATGCAGGTATTCCAAAACACTAAGCCCTGATATACATTTTAGGATAATCTTAGTCAACTGAAACTAGTCACTACATTTTTAAAGTTTTATAATGTAAATGATTTTTACATGATTAGGCTCTTGTCCTTCAGGATGGATTCTTACAGAGCAACTTAAAACTACTTATACTACTAGTTTATTCTACCTTCCAACAGATAGCAGTAGTATACACATCATCCAACTGAACCTTTTCATTGTTTAGATCAATTTTCAGCTTTCATTGTTGAGTCACAGCTGTTGAGTGCACATGAGAAAACTTAATTTGCTAAAAATGAATTTTCTGCTTGACCTCCTAATTGATGGGTAAGTATAACATCTCTGTGCATGAATATAATAGTGATATAACTCTACAAACATTCTCACTGAATGTCATACTACATAGTGAAGGATGGTATGGGTATTTGCATGCAGACTGGAATGTCAGTGACTGACTGTTCTAGCACATCCTTCTGGAAGAGCATTAGCTTTATGCATACAAAAATCAGAGAGAGTGCTATTTGACATTTCTCTTTTCTTGAAACATAATTATACACGTTTATACAATATTTCAGCAACTACTTTAACTACTTTGCTTACGATTATTTATCATCTGTTATGGTCTTCAGTCCAGAGACTGGTTTGATGCAGCTCTCCACCCTACTCTACCCCCATCAATCCTTTTCATCTCCTCATAAGAACGGCAACCCACATCCACTTGAATCTGCTTACTATAGGCGTCTCTTGGTCTCCCTCTGCGATTTTTACCCCACACACTTCCCTCCAATGCAAAATTTATGATTCAATGTGTCCTACCAAGCGATCCCTTCTTTTAGTCAGGGTATGCCAAAAATTCCTTTTCTCACCAATTCTGTTCAGTACATCTTCATTAGTTATGCGATCTATCCACCTAATTTTCAGCATTATTCTGTAGCACCACATTTCAAAAGCCTCTATTCTCTTCCTGTCCGCACTGTTTATCGTCCATGTTTCACTCCCGTCAGGGCAACACTCCACACAAATGCCTTCAGAAAAGACTTCCTTACACTTAAATTAATATTCAATGTTAGCAAATTTCTCTTTTTCAAAAATGCTTTTCTTCCCATTGCCATTCTGCATTTTGTATCCTCTGTACTGCGACCATCGCATGTTATTTTATTACCCAAGTAACAAAACTCCTCTTACCACCTTCATTGTTTCGTTACCTAATCTAATTCCTTCAGCATCGCCTGATTTTCTAAGACTGCATTCCATTATTTTCGTTTTGCTCTTGTTAATGTTCATTTTATACTTTCTCTTCAACACACTGTCCATTCCATTCAACTGCTCTTCCAGGTCCTTTGCTGTTTCTGACAGAATTACAATGTCATCAGCAAAACACAATGTTTTTATTTCTTCCCCCTGAACTTTAATCCCTATTCCAAATTTTCCCTTGCTTTCCTTCACCGCCTGCTCGATGTACAAATTGAATAACACCGGAGAAAGGCTACAACCCTGTCTTACTCCCTTCCCAACTAATGCTTCCCTTTCATGCCCTTCGAGTCTAATAACTGCGGTCTGGCTTTTGTACAAGATGTAAATAACTCTCCTTTCCCTATATTTTACCCCTGCTGACTTCAGAATTTGAAAGAGTGTATTCCAGTCAACACTGTCAAATGCTTTCTCCAAATCTACAAAAGCTAATAATGTAGGTTTGCCTTTCCTTAATCTATCTTCTAAGATAAGATGTAAAGTGAGTATTGCCTCCCGGGTTCCTACATTCCTCCTGAATCCAAACTGATCTTCCCCAAGGTCAGCTTCTACCAGCTTTTCCATTCTCTTGTAGATAATTCGTGTTAAAATTTTGCAACCATGACTTGTCAAACTGATGGTTCTGTAATTTTCACACCTGTCTGTGCCTGATTTCTTTGGAATGAGGATTATTATATTTTTCTTAAAGCCTGAGGGTATTTCGCCTGTCTCATACATCCTACACACCAGTTCAAATAGTTTTGTTATGGCTGGCGCTCCCAGAGACTTTAGTAGCTCTGAGGGTATGTCATCTACTCCTGGGGCCTTGTTCCGACCTAGGTCTTTCAAGGCTCTGTCAAATTCATCTCTCAGTATAGTATCTCCTATTTCACCTTGATTTACTTCCTCTTCCCTTCCTACAACATCGTCTCTAAGTTCGTTTCCTTTGTAGAGCTGCTCTATGTACTCTTTCCACCTTTCGGCTTTCCCTTCTTTGCTGAGAACCGGTTTCCCATCTGAGTTCTTGATATTTGTAGAGTTGCTTTTCTTGTCCCCAAATGTGTCTCTCATTTTCCTGTAGGCGGTATCAACTTTTCCCCTTCTTATACATTCTTCTACAGATTTGCATTTGGCATCTAGCCACTCCTGCTTAGCCATTTTGCACTTCCTGTCAATCTCATTTTTTAGTCATCTGTACTCCATTGTGCCTGTATCATTTACTGCATTTTTATAGTTTCTCCTCTCATCTACGATTATTTATCATCATTCAGGGTGTATAATTTTCATTGTTTGTTACTAGTATAAGAGAATTGCAAATCAAAATTTTGTTACTTCTGCTTCATAAATACCTATAGCCAATTTGACAATTTATTTACTTCCTGTCATCTTGTGTGTGATTTGCATTTAAGGAACATTGAGGCCACAGGTACAGTAAGGACCAACAGAATTGGTAAAGATTGTTATCTAGAGAAAGAATAAGACATGAAAAAGAAACCCAGAGGAACATTCCACTTCAGATCTGACATTTCAGCCAATGTGTTAATGGCCTCATGGAATGATAACAGCATAGTGACAGTGGCAACCAACTTTGATACTATCAATCCAACTCATCCAGTAATGTGATATTCCCATCAGTGGAAAAGGTGGATAACAATTAACAACCAAGACTCATTTACCGCTACAATACGTTTATGGGAGGAACTAATAGACTGACCAAAATATTTCTCTATATAGAGTGTCTATCAGGGGAAAGAAATGATAATTCCCAATTACTGCTCATTTTGTCAATGTCACTGAGCAAAAGGCATGGTACCTCTACAGGGAGGATTGTGGAAAACTGGACCACATAGCATTTCATCAAAGAATTGTCACTGCAATTGTGGAAATAAACTGCCACATTGCAATGCAAAGAGGAAGACCATCTAAAATGGCAAAAATTTATTCCAGATATGACAAGCTATAACATTATGTTACAGATTTGCCTATAGTTCCTGTTTCAGGGAAGAAGAAAGAATTCCACTGTCACCAACGTAAAAATAAAATCTACAACAAAGTGCAATAAATGTAGTGTACCACTTCATGTTTCTTGTTTCGTATTGTTTCATACAAAATAATAAGACTGTATTGACCTGATACTTCAATTACGACATGTGTCAAGTGAATGTCAATTCGGCTGTTGTCCTTCCAGAAGGATGGTCCATTTTTTAAAAACTATGTAAATAAGGATTGCAAAACTATTATGTATGTGTAACTTCTATTATAATTAAGTGATTGATAACAGTTCTTGATAAAATCCAAACAAAAAATAATTCAGCCTTATCTGGGGTAAGCTTGCTGTTGCAATGGACTGAGTGTGGCAGCTTCCCTCGTCATCTAAACCAATAACGTAACTGAAGTTTGTTATTGTTTCTGCAACCTCTGACAAAGTTTAGGTGAATAGTCCTGTAACAATGTGGATGAACTATGAACTACATTTACCTCACTGTCCTTTGAATGTCACCAACAATAACTATGCACCACAGAGCTCTGCAATACTTGCCCTTGAGCGTTTGCACACAGTCTTCCTTTTGGATGGTGTTCAAAACCATCATGCTTTGTAGGATGTTAGGAATATCGTCAAATATCTTTCCTTTCAGCACGTTTGAGGCAAAGGAATAGGAAACAGTCTGGAAGACTCAGATCTGTCAAATATGATGGATGTTCAAGGGGCACCACCTCTTTCTTTTGCCTTGAACTGTTTGAGGATATTGGCTGTGTGTAGACGAGCATTGTTGTGCAACTTTAACATCCACCATACTCGTCAGATCTCAATTCTGCAGACTTCTTCCAATTCTCTCGACTCAAACTCAATGGGAAAGGAAATTTAGTAATAGTCCTGAGATCCAACAAAATTTAACAAAGCTTTTGACCACCATTCCAAAGGAAGACTTTGTGCAAAGTTTCCAAGGATATGTATCACAGAGCTCAGAGGTTAGAGGTGCATAGTTATGGGAGGTAACTATGTTGAAGGACAGTAAGGTAACTGTAGTTCATAATTCATGTATGTTATTGTTACAGGACAATTCATTGAAATTTATTGTCAGAATCATCTTGATGTTGACGACTTTTTTTGTCCATGTTTGCTTCATAAATATTTAATTTTGTTGCTTCTGGATAATGAATTGACAAAACCAGTGCTTTTCTCGAGGCAGATCCTTATCCAGAAGCAACTAACTTAAATATTTATTGTCAGAGGTTTTGTGACAGCATCCCAGAATAGTCATAGCTCTATAGATGGCTACTGTATTTGCCTGCAGCAATTTGCAGTTATGCAAGCTGTTATCAATTTTGTTTTGCCACATCAGCGACTCACAATTATTAAAAATAAATGTACAGTTTATGAAATTATCATAATTATGATCAATCCTTGGTGTGTGGGTGCGTGTGTGTGTGTGTGGGGTGTGTGTGTGGGTGTGTGTGTGTGTGGGGGGGGGGGGGTGTGGGGGTGTGGGGGTGTGTGTGTGTGTGTGTGTGTGTGTGTGTGTGTGTGTGTGTTGACTGAAATGTCATACTAGTGTTTCCACTCTGGTCATTTAATGTACTCACCTGCACAAATATAGCAAATATTTCTAAACTGTCCAGCAATTAGCAACATTCACATCAGTATATAAACAATTTTTTCTTTTCTCCTTGCATCTCATATGATAGTTTGTTCCTAGATTTAGAAGTATTTTCTGTTATTTTTTAACCCTTCTGAAGTAAGAGGGAATCTCTCTGTACCTGTGCTTCCTGATGAGAAGCTTGCATTTCTGCAATAACTGGGAATGAGTAGGTCGGCACAACTGGAGTTTCCAAAAGTCGTCTAATCTCAGCTTAGGTAAACATGCCCTTCCTGGATTTCCCCCAAAAAGGTAATGAACCTGCAACAAACATGAAATGTAACTGCAGAAAGTAACAGACAACTTTAAGTTCAACAATACAAGCCACAACTTTATATTACCTTATTAACATGATCATAAACTAACTGGTGAGCAAACCTTGGACAGGGCTCTAAATGCTGCATTTTATTCCAGTAGCTTTCCCCTGTATTCTCATTTCGGTATATGCAAGACCTAGAATTAATTAAATATGTTCTCTTGTAAACACAATGCATTTCACCTACAAGGAGTCATGGTACTTTTCGTAAAATTTACCATGTTACACTCACTCACCATTTATTTTGATGAATATAATATACCCAAAAAGAATTCTGAACATTGTCATCTCTCTTCTCTTTATCTTTGCTGAGTCCCTGAAAAGTGACTGTGTATGAGTGCTAATTCACTATTCTGTGGGCCATGCATTCCAATCTCCACTGGCTACCTTATTTAGATAATTTTCAGATTATTGAAACATTGTACAACACAGTATTGTGTGAAATATGTATCACATGTATTAGATCATAACCACAAGCACAAGAATATGAACATGTGACTGATTTTTAAATCAAACATATAAAATCAATAGATAACAACTTGCCAATAAAGATGATTGCTAAGCTGCAGACAGGCAGGTAAATTGACAATCACATTTACACAACTTAAATTTTCACCCATGGACTTCATCCGAGAAAGAAATACATCCATTCACACAATCACTCAAGATGTCACTCAAGCACACACAGTCACAATCTCTGGCCACTCCAGGGCAACAAGCATCTTGATCAATATATTGTTGCCCTGTAGCAGCCAGAGTTGGTGGTGGTCAAGTGTGCTTGTGTCATGTCAGTGACTGAATGAATGTGTTTCTTACTTTGATGAAAACCATGAATGAAAATTTAGGTTGTGTGAATGTGATTGTCTATTTTAGATGCCTGACTGCTGTTCAGCAATCATCATTACTGTTACTTGTTATCTATCCTTTATTATTGATATTGTATTACTTCAAATATCGAACTGTGAACAATGTGAAGAAAATAAGAAGTTTTGTTCATAGGTATTCTCACAGTTATAAATTATTATTCAAAGGAAACTGAAGGCCTCACTACTTAGAAAATCAAACTTCATGTATCAATAGAAGTGTTATGTTATACCAGTATTTTAATATTACTCACTGATAACACATATATTTCATTTAATTCAGGATCTATGGTTGCACGTTGTGTGAAACCAGCAGCTGGTATGTTTGATGCTTCCTTCTTTGTGCCTTCACTTATAATGTTAACTTCATGAGTATCAACATTGTATGTGAAGAAGTCATTCAAATATTCTTTGCTTCTCTGACCAGCAAATATGAACAGTTGGCGGTAACTCTGGAGAGAAATCAGAACAAAATAAATACAAATCTCATGAACACAAAATATACCAAAACTAATTACAATTAAAAAGACAAAAATTAACAGCAAGAAATGTGAATTGCTAAATACTCTGGTCTCCATTATTATCATTAAATGTAAATAAATTTCAAAATTATAAAGAGTACCTTCATAGAAGTAAATACAGTTTCAGTGTCCTAATTATGTGTATATTAGTTTAATAGGGCAATAAAGAAAAATATAAATTAAACACAGAAATTTTTTCTACAAATATTGGCAGACTTTTATTTGGTACTAGGCCTAGGCCACTTACATCTCCCCTCACCCCCACCCCCTGCCCCCCTTTACAAATCATACAAACTGGTAAAAACTGAAAAAATTATTCAGTAATTTTTTTTTTCTTTTTTTTTTTTTTTTTTTTTTTTTTTTTTTTTAAAGAAATCATACTCTATAATGATTCCCATTCACACCAAATATTAAATGACTTATGAAACTATCTGCTAAGAAAACAACACATTTTCTCAAACAGAACAATGGAATGTCTCAGAGTTACGTTAAAGAGTACATTTGAAGTTTCATAGTACTTATGGTCCAAAAGGTTTACAGGAAAATTCAAGCAAGACCTCTGGAACTTCATTTTGGAATTTTGAAGGCCTATATAAGTTGTGATGACCATCCATCAATTACACATGTTACAATGTTTGTATGTTCCTGTTAAGATGTTCAAATGTTTGTAAAGCTTATGGGACTTAACTACGGGGTCATCAGTCCCTAAACTTACAAACTACTTATCAACTACTTACGAACTAGGACGGCACAAATATCCATGCCCGAGGGGGGATTCGAACCCCCGACCGCAGTGGCCGTGCTGACCGTGACTGGAGCGCCTCAGTCACCTCGGCCACCGCGGCCGGCCTGTTAAGATGACTACATCTGCATCTGAAAACTGCAAATCGAATTCAGAGCCATGTCATTTGTTAATCAGATGCGCTTGTGTGTTAAAAAAAATGGAAGTATGAAAGAAAGGCATTAACTTATCTGATGAGGAATAAATTAAGTGAAAATAGCAGACTGGAGGAATGATCTTCCTATACTGTATAAAAATAACACTCCAAAAAAAATGTCTGATTTACCACACAACAGGTTACATTGTCAAAAAGCTTAATAAACAGAACAGTTGTGTCAAGTATGCTCAAACCCTTGTGAGTGAAATGCCACCTGATGCAATAGCTACAAACTGTACTGCCGTAAACAACTTTGAATCAATAAATGGCCTTTCTTATTATTAGACTTATGCATTTGAAAGCGTCTTCAACATTCTTTTACAGGTTGAAGAGGTTGAAGCACTTCTTGAAAGGAAATTGTCTTCCATTTCAAATCTATTGGGTGATATATTTTATGAGTGTTTGAACAACACCGATGAAATTGTTTTAGGAATAGGCAATTTAGAATGTTGTGTGGAACATAAATGTCATTTCGGCCGTAAATTAATTTTCCAGTTAATGAAGAGCCACTTTTTCTTTCGCACAAAGAAATCAGCAGAGAGCTCCTATCAATGCAGTTTGTATCATCTTTTACATCCTATGTTTTAGTCGGTTTTATTGATTGGTATGTTCCTTTGTTAATTTTTTGCATGTTAAGCTATAGACCAACTTTTAGCATCGTCAGTTTATTTCATTTGCTTATTATACATGACCCAATATTTATAATTGCCTTAAAGAACATCAAAGTTTTATATTTTCGCAATAGTTCACTAATCGTATCTTAATCTTGTCAAATACAGTTGAAAACTGTGTAAGATCCAACTAGTGCGTATACAGACATGTTCCTCTCCCAGCACTCAGCGATGATGGAGCCACCTAGTGGCAGACCCACGTAAACTTGTGGAGTGCCTACCCTACTACTTCTAGACACTATAGAGTTAAATTTGAATTACCATAGTTAGTTCATAAAATCGTTCTTGTGAAGTATCAAGAATTAGAAAGCATTTATATTTTATTTGTTATACAGTAATTGTAATACTTTACCATGAGTGAGAAGTGTAGGCTCTGCCATAGGTTCGTGAGTAGTGGGTTACTAAGTGAGGTTTGTAGTAAGTACTTTCATTGGGGGGAGTGCAGTGGGGAAGACAGTGGACATTCTAGGGAGATCCTCTCCTGGAATCACAGATGATGTAGCAAGAATAAGTTAACAGAGCAACAGGAGTTATGTGCCCTTCCGGTGCAGTTTCAGAATACAGAGGAAGAATTAGATAGGTTGAGGAGGGAAACTGGCAGCTCAGAGAAAGGTAATTAGGTAGATGAGGTTTCTAGACAGCTGCACATTGCTTGTGAACAATAGATCTGACCAAATGTCAAAGTCAAGTGATGAGAAGCCTCCTGTAGCTTTCGGTGTAGTTAACATGCAGCAGACCTCAGCTGTTAGGAAACCCATAACCATAGCAAAGGCTAATAGAAAGGAGGAGGTTCGGCTGTTAGGCAATTCGCATGGCAGGGCAGATTGTCAGCCGGCGGTTGCAGAAAGTGTTGAGGACAGAGTATCAGGTCTCAGCATTATGAAGCTTAGTGCACGCTTGGATCAGATAGTTGTTTACATAAGGGAGTTGTGCTGGAATTTTTCGAAAGAGGATATGATAATGATAGTGGATGGAGCTGGAAATAGCCCTGATAGGATTGGGGAGTATGACATAGGTAGGGATCTGCAAAAGACAGTTACTGAAACCGGTGGCACAAATGTGCAGTTCTTGGAACTGTTTCAGCGTCACGATCAGACATGATAATACAGGTAGCAGGCATATTAACCCTTTAATGCATAGTGTAGCTGATCAGCTACGTATCTTATTTTTTCCATTATCTCTTAAACTGATGAACATTTTACCACAAATTCATTTGTAGCTGCTTGTATACATAGTGTTACATATACTAGTAGCTCATCCTAGAAATTATAAATTGCAGGTTGCTACTGAATCAGTTTGACAGTTAGCTGCAATTCCCACAACATGCAGACTCTGAAGGTAGTTCCTCTATCATTCATAGAGCACTTTTGCTCACATATTGGAATCCCACACAACATTCAAAGATGTTACCTTAGTGTAAACTGTGTTGTTTATTTCTTGTTTATCTGTCCTGTCCCCTTCCTCATTGACTGGCTGACCCACACTAGCAAAAGAATACCCATCCTTTAACAGCAAAGTCAAAGATGCTACAGAAAAAATTTAAACAGGAAGTGGCTCTTTGCCTCTTCATGTAATGGTCACGAGGTTAGTGAGCATGGAAAGCTGTACTGGTGTAAAACCAGTTTTTGTATCACACACTTCTCTCTCTCTCTCTCTAAAAAAATCTAATATCCCTCTTTGTCAGCTCAATTTCATTTTCTAAATGAACTACTGTGTGCAAATTTTTAAATTATTATACGACGAGAGAAAAATTCAATGGACTTCTTGCTTACAGTATGAGTAGTGGAAAAGGCTACTTGTCTAACAAAATTATAAAACTACAATCTATTGCTGGAAACAGATGCACAATGAATACCTTGTACTATATAGTATCAAATATAAATTGATGAAATTACTTACAGGATGGAATAGCATGGAATGACCGACTCTGGAACGAATAGCTGTATAAGGTGCCCCATCTGGCCAACAGGAATCGTCACATAATTTCTTCCAAGTGTTAGTAGGGACATGATATGAAAAAAGGCCAGAAAATATTGGTTCCACTGGTCCCACAAGGCCAATAAATCCTGGTCGATCATCCACCATGCTGATAACATTACATGATTATAATAACAGTATTTGAATTAAATGTGGTAATGCAATACATACTGATATACTTAGAAAAGAAGTCAAAACACACATCTTTATGTGAGAGCGTTGCATTATAAAACTCAGTGTAACTCAATTCAGTATCTTGAATCTATTATTTCATGCTCAACAGCAAGAAGTTCATAGATGTAGCTATAGACAGTAAACTTTAGTTTTTATTTTTACTCCTCCTCTTACTACTACTACTACTACTGCTGCTGCTGCTGCTATTATTAACCTATTAGAGGTAATTAGTTATAGTAATGTTTTACATCATACAATGTTTAATTCACAATTTTGTTGTTATTGACTAGAATGGTATAAATTGGAATAACACAATGAATACAAGTCAAACAAAAGACCAACAAAAACAAAGAAAAAATTACGAAAAAATGGAAAAAATATGAGCGGAGAGGAGAGGAGGGCAAGTACAATTTGCCCAGATTGTGAATCAGCTGTTAAAATCAAGCAAGTTATGCAGAGCTTCATCTTGAGCCTCAAGTTGTTATACCTTGATTGTGGCCACTGTTTGGTGGTAGCCATTCATTCTGATGGCCAGCAGGTTGATAGTCATACAAATATAAAAAGATTTGCAGTGATTGCTGATCAGTTGGGTGGCCCTGGACTTTGATGGGGTATGATATGTCTGTGAAGGAACTGGACTGTGCAGGTCTTGCTGTGAGACCTTCCACAGGAATATGATCCCTGTGGCAGGGTACTGTGGCTAGGAATGGCATAGGCATGGCCTAAGATGGTATGGAGGATGGGTGGGCAACAGAACACCACTTCAGGAGAGTTAGGGATGACCTTTGACAATGTGTCTCTCAGTCCAGGGCAGATAAAAGAATGTGAGAGCCTGGCTGGTGAGGTATACCTGTCTGTGAAAGCTATTGTGAGACTTTCAGTACATCGAGTAAAGAAGTTCTCGTCACAACAAATACACCATCAATGAGTGGCCAGCATGTACGATAGGGGTTTGTTGATATGGAAGGGATAAGCAACTGTCATTGGTTTGTGGGTTTAATATGGACAGAAATGTGGATGGAGCCACCAGTAATGTGGCTGTTCATGTCCAGGAAAGTAGTATGCTGAGCTGAGCAAGGCCAGGTGAAGTAGAAAGGAGTATGTGAGTTGAGATTGTGGAGAAAAGAGGATAGATTGTTCTGTCCTGAGACCAAACCATGACCATTTGGAACCCTCCAATGCCAATCTGTTTATGGGCCAACTGGAGGAAACCTCTCTAGCTTCCCAAAACTCAAACCCTTTAATCTTGTTTTACCCAACCTCCTCTCTGCACTACCTCATCTTCTCACCCATCTGCTTCACCTGGCCTTTCTCAAACCTGCTCACCACCTCCCTGGGCATTTATCTTCTTCTTATTGGTAGCCCAATCCACACTTCAATGCATATTAAACCAATAAAGCAATGATAGTACATACATTCTGACATTTTCTCGTCCTCCTTTAAAGCAAGTGGAAACTATATATTTCTTACTTTTCCCAAAGACATGCAGCTCTGTATGAAAATATGATTGCATCTTCCTGGGTAAAATATTCTGGAGGTAAAATAGACTTCCATTCGAATCTCTGTGTGGGGACTACTCAGGAGGATGTTGTATAAAGAAAAACAAAGGGAATTCTATGGATTGGAGTGTAGAATGTTCTATCCCTTAATTGGATGGGTAAGGCAGAAATTTTCAAAAGATAAATGGATAGACTGAAGTGATATATGATGGGGATTTATATTCTATTAGTACAACAACCAGACAGCAGTTACAAAGTCAAAGGGCTTGAAAAGGTTGTAGTGTAGGGGAAGGGAGTAAGACAGGGTTGTAGCCTTTTCCAATGTTATTCACTCTGTGTATTGAGCAAGATGTGAAAGAATGCAAGGAGAAATTTTGTGAAGGCATTCAAGTTCAGGGAGAAGAAATAAAAACATTGTGGTTATCCAAGGGCATTGTAATTCTGTCAGACAGCAAAGAACCTGGAGCAGCAAATGAACAGAATGGAGATTGTTCTGAAAGGGACATAAAAGGTGAACATTAACCAGAGCAAAACAAGGATAACAGAATGTGGTTAAGAAAATCAGTCAATGCTGAAGGAATTAGATAATGAGGCAATAAAAGTAGTGGATGTGTTTTGTTATCTGGGCAGCAAAGTAACTTCTGATGGCAGAAGAAATATAAAATGCAGAATGGATATGGGGAGAAAAGTGTTTCTGAAGAAGAGAAATTTGTTGACATCCAATATTAATTTAAATGTTAAGAAGATACTTGTGGAGCATGCCATCTGTCCCCCCCCCCCCACACACACACACACATACACACACAATTCCAATAATCTCTCAACCCAAATAACCAGCTGTCTACTAACACCACAGTGCACTTGAAAAATTGACATGTATCCGTCATCAATGTTTTGATTAGCTGTCATATTGCCATAAAATGTGAAATATCCTGTCCAAGAGCCAATCCACTGCTCCTACAGTGGCGTTTCATAGCCACCTGTGAAAGCAGACACATGATTTGCCAATTGTGCTGCAATCACTGCACATCTTTTTACATTGGCATGAATACCAAGTAGCTGTATGTCAAATGTATGACTACCACTAAACTGTGGCAAAAACAAGGTAGATTTTAATCCTGCTTTACAATACAGCCTAAATGGATCTCCCCCTCCCCCAAGAACTTTTTGTAACTGCACAGGTGGTAGCTATCCTTACTGTGTATTCTCTGCTCCCAAAATTATCTAGGCCTCAACCTACAACAAACAGTTGGCCCATACACCCCACAGTTACCACACCCTCTATCCTACACCTTTCTCAATACTTGTCTTTTTGATCACCATCTGCACCATATATTTATTTCCCCCTTCCACTATTCCTTAATTTTGCTTCTCTCCCATCTCTGCCACTGCATTCCTAGACTGCATCTCTTTCCATCATTGTAGTGCCTACATGCTCCATAAGGCCGCATCATATCTTTCCCCACCCTTGTCTAACATCTTTCCCCACTCATCACCTCTAAGTTCCTCCCACAGCAGAGCATTACTCAGAATGCAGCAGTCATAGAAGACAGTTTGTTAGTGAGTTGTGCCTGTATGGTTGTACGAGTGGGAGTGAGTGTTTTGTGCTGACAATGGCTGTGGCTGAAAACTAATTTTGTTTGTGAGAGAGAGAGAGAGAGAGAGAGAGAGAGAGAGAGAGAGAGAGAGAGAGAGAGAGAGAGAGAGAGAGAGAGAGAGAGATTATTACATGCTTGTCTGTGGTACCATGATCATCTTTGTGGTTAGTTACAAGCTGTAAATGCCATGATACTGGTATAAATTATCTTACACTATACAGTAGCTAGCTATTCACAATGATGAATTTCAGCTTTCAAAAAGTTTGGCTTCACATAAATCAGGAAGCACATGTAATATATGCCAATCTCTGTGATTATAATAAATGTGCACATAACTAAGAACAGCTTATGTGAAAGAATCACGATCCGGTAGTGTTTGGTTAGTGTTGCGTACAAAACATACCGCATGTGTTTCGTTATAGTAGTACGTGTATTGTATTTGATATGGTTATCAAGTGAGATGAAAAATGACATAAAAAAGGATAGACCTATGAATCTGGATCTGAAAAGAATCCTGGAAAGGAATTAGAAGAGAATTGACCAGTTGTGGCACTATGGCAACTGCAAATGGTTCAAACAATGTTGGGCACTCAGGAGACAAGCAGCTCCAATGTGTGAAGTGTCAACTAGTGAATAATTTTAATCTGACTATAGTAACATGTTTTCTGAATTATGTACTATTCTTTGGCGAAATTTCCTATTTTCGTTTAAAATCAACATGGTTGTCTATAACCTCAACATCCCGGACAGCTTGTAGAGAGATCTGATCATTTTTTTAATTCTGCTTCATAATGGATTCATGAAGTGTCAAAGAATATGGCAAAGTAATATTAACATGAGTTTCATTCAAGATTTCAGGAAAAAAAGATACAAAACAAATAACAAAAGGAGAAATAGGAGGTAGTAGATCATCATCATCATCCTCCATCATGACAATGAGGAAGAATAATCAACAATGTTCTCCCACAGAAGAGATGAGCAGGAAGGAAAAACAACAACCATGCACTACATCTCACTATTTTAGTAGTGATGAATATATTGTGTAATCACCATCTAACCTAGAACATGTGATTTGGCCGCCTCTTCTAATTTCTCCATACACTTTCATCTATGTATTATCTTAAAGACATGGATCATCATACCTGGCTTGAGGTGTGAGAACACGACCACCAAAGACATATATAGTTCTCTGCTCTATATCCATGCACATCTGATGATCAAATATTAGTTGAGGGCCTCCCATGCTACCTGTGTCTTCAGTTATAAGAGTCCATCTATTGCTCTCAATATCGTACATGTAGAAGTCACTCTGTAACAAATTGTTTTTCATCAACCAGAATATTCCTTATTTTTAATGTGTCTATAAAAATATACTGGCAATAAAACACAACTGTGTTAATATGAGATGTAACTTTGTGAGTAGGCTGAGGTACTGCTGAATACCAATGCATTAATACTACAAAGCACATAATAAACTGTAAGCCACATCCTCCTATTTTGTTATAAATGCCTCAGACATACTACATCTTTCTTCTGTGTTGTATTCTGACAACATTCTACATCTAATTTCACTTCATGATGTCCCTCTATACTTTCAAAATAAGGTTAGTAAAATTTTAATTTCAGGGCAACTTCAGTTTCTTTAACTGTATCATGGATGATAACCTTTTATGAAGAAAACTTGGGGTAGGGGTTAAACAAAACAGTAATGTGCTGTAGCTTACATTATTTTTGGTGCCGATTTATCCTGGTACCTAAGCAGGCATCCTACACAATTTATCTTACATTCTTAGCAACATTCATGTCATAAGAGGTCTTACCTCGAAGACAGAAACCAACACTTAAAAATAATTATAACAAATATTGGAAACAGAAATAACTGTAGCAAAAATACCCACAGTTTATATTACACAAGAACAAGAGAAACAAAAAAGACAAATTGCAGGGCAATAATGGCAGTGATATATGCATGTAAAAAGGGGTGGGTGGTGATGAAAAAGTATAACATGATATAACACAAGTAATGAGGGCAGGGGAACAGAAGATGCGGCCACAGAGAAATGAAAGAGAGAGAACTGAGTTAACAAGGGAGCATTTGTTGTACTGACAGAAGCAAACCGGCCCCACACATTTTTTTTTCCTTCTTCCCAGGAAAAGGGATTAAGTTGACAAAAAATAAATGCTTCACATGCCTTACATGCAATGAATTCTGGGCAGAGTATTGTGTTGCTCATACCAGAGGCAAATGACAGCAATAGAGGATGAGGTTGTGGTCTTTCATTTCATTTAATTACTGCTAAAATGTACATCAAATCTAATTTGTCATAACATACTAACAGATAATAATATAATCGAAGTGCGGCAGTCAGAGGTGATGGTTGTATGACTGTGTTGTGTGCCTGTGTGATTGTGTGAGTGTTCTGTTTTCTGACGAAGGCCATGGCCGATAGCTGAATGTGCTGTATGTGTGTGTCTTTTGTATGTACCTGTCGCAGCTCATCACCACGTCTTTGCGGTGAGTTGTAAACTGTCCTCACTATATTATTAATACTAACAGATGAAGTTGAACAGCACCTGATGGATATCATAATACACTGCCAGAATAATAATAATAATAATAATAATAATAACAACAACATTACAAGTATCAAAATACCCTGTGATGATTGTACCTGGAATAAGGTGGGGTTTAGTCGACTCGTTATATCAACTCAAAGAGTGTTAAGACTGGAAGGGTTGGTTCCAGAATATAAATTTCATAAATCTTCAAAAGTGACATTGACTAATTGTACATTGCATGGTTGTATTGGGCCCATACATTAATATGATATTAATAGTGATTAGTGCACCTGGAAAGAAGGCATCACTTTTCATCTGATAATGGCAGATGCCACAGGCAGTATAATAGCTGTACCGACAATGGTTTCAACATCGTCCACAAACAGATAATGTATGACATTGCTGGTAGAGTGTCAACTGTCTGCACTCTTTAATACAGTATGTTTACAGTCCATAAGGCTCACTGTGATATGAACATGTGAAGCAAATAGAGACCATGCCTCAGAGAAGCCCTTGTGCTTCCTACAACCAACTGAGCAGGTTTGACAGAGGTCAAATTGTGGCCGTCCAAGTACTGACGAGCTCTTCGGAGAATTGCCACACGTATTGGACTTGCTGCATCACTTCTTGTTCAATGAAGTTGGTTGCAGTAGTCATGACAACATTCTCACACCTATAGACTAGGTCGTGGATGTCCAAACAGCACATATCTACATCTACATACATACTAAGTGTAGTGGAGGGGTACACTGTACCACTACTAGGCATTTCCTTTCCTATTACACTCCCAAATAGAATGAGGAAAAAAGAATGCCTATATGCTTCTGTACCAGCCCTAATTTCTCCTTTCTTGTCTTTGTGATCATTACACAAAATTTAAGTAGGCGGCAGGTAGATTGATCTACAATCAGCTTCAAATTACAACCCTCTTAATTTCCTCAATAGAATTTCTTGAAAAGAAAGTCCTCTTTCCTCCAGCAATCCCCATTTAAGTTCCTGGAGCATTACTGTGACACTCGTGCATTGGTCAAAACTACCAGTAACGAACTTAGCTGCTTGCCTTTGAACTGCTTCTATGTCTTCCTTTAAACTGATCCGCTGTGGGTCCCAAACACTTGAGCTATAATCAAGACATGGCCGTGCAAGCGTTTTATATAGATTAAGTGTTGTATGTGTGTGTCTTTTTCTACATGCCTGCCACAGCTCTTTGTTGTGTCTTATGGTGAGTTGTAAACTGTCCTCATTATATTGTAGTAAACATCCAACACGTATGAGCAACAACACTGTGTCGCAATCCTAGAACATGGTGGATCTAATAAAATAGTATCTGTCCACACGAGGATTTAAGAAGTGCTACTAGCAGACTTTGGGAGACAAATGTGTAAATATTTACTGCTTTTATGTTATATGTCAGTTCAATGTAATTATTCACTTTAAAAGTAGTGTGAAGCAGCAAATGTGCCTTCAATCAATTGTAACTAAATGCTGCAGTTCAAATTCTACTTTGTTATTCTGCATACAGTGAATTACTAATTAAGTTGTATTTTAAGTAGTGTTGTTCCTGTGCTGTAATATTACAGGGAAAGTGATATTGTTCAATTGCACAAAAATGTAAATTTGTATGCTGGAAAAAGTTTAAATAAATCAGTTCAAACATGATGAAGATTGGGAATGAGTTGTCATGCAATAAATATGACCCTCTAGGCAGCCTATAACCTCTAGAGGATGCATCCCCAAGTGGTGGATAGCAGACTGCCTCCCAGATATGGGTGGTTGGAGGGAAATCAAATTCCTCCCTGGATCAACAGGCAAAGCAGCGTCTGATCCACAGTGGACAGCTGTAGACATTTTGGAGGAAGGCAACTAAATACCACCTTGATAATTCCTAGAGATCCACACAGATATATTCATTTCTAAATGTTCCAGAGTTTTTTATAGCTCCCCAGTCGGATCTCCAGGGGAAACAGTTCTGAATGGGTCTACACTAAAGATGAGCACAAGGGGGATAATAATAATACTGGAACATGGAATATTCGAAGTATATATGAAGCAGGAAAACTAGCAAATGTTGTCCAAGAAGTGACATGGCTAAGTATTAATCTAAGAGGTATAGCAGAAACTTGATTGTCTGACAGTGGAGTGTGTTCTACAGCTTGACATACACTGCTTTATTCTGGGAATCAAGACCAAAATCATAGAAGAGGAGTGGGCATTAGTCTCTCAGAGTGCTATTCTATGAGTGTTGTGAATTTCGTGCCACTTTCAGATGGAGTTGCCTTGCTAAAATTCAGTGCCAAACCAGTGAACCTCAATATTATAGAAGTATATGCACCAACTGCAGATCCAAATGAAGAAGTAGTGGACTCTTCCTATAACCAAGTCAAAGAAGTAATTGCCCTTACAAACCACTGCGAAATTAAGATCATAATGGGAGACTTTAATGACAAGCTGGGAAATAGCAGATATGAGGGTCTCACAGGGCCATTTGGTTTCAGAACACGAAATGAGAAAGGTTATCGCCTGCCAAGAAGAAAACATGAAAGCCACTAATACGTGGCTCACATTACCATCTCAACAGCTTTATACAAGGAAATCTTCAGCTGACAACAAAAACAAACATAGTCAGTAACCAAATAGACTATATTTTAATTAATAAGCTTTTTGGAACTTCAGTAACAAAAGCATCCACTTATCTTGAAGCAGATGAATGATCTGA
Organism: Locusta migratoria; assembly: GCA_026315105.1. NCBI lineage: Eukaryota > Metazoa > Arthropoda > Insecta > Orthoptera > Acrididae > Locusta > Locusta migratoria. The sequence goes on from CM048748.1 coordinate 117,259,486, forward strand.
CCATACACTACTAGTACCTTCTCTAGAAGAAAAAGAGCTTGTGTATATATAACAAGTCAGCAAAGGAAGATAGATGACAAAAAACTCAAACAGCCTGAAGGGAGAAGTGAAATTAGCAAGGACATCAACAATAGAATAGTGACAACTATCAAACTGCTTATTGATCAAGAAAACAGCACCAAAGTATAGGAAGAGATTAAAAACATTATGCTAACCACTGTTCAAGATAAAATAGGATATAAAACACGAGATCAAAAACAGAAATGGATGATTGATGAAATTCTTTCATTGACGGATGAACGCCAAAAGTATATAGCCCAGCCAAATCAAACTAATTACAATAATATACAGAAACTTATTATGTTCATAATTAAAGTTGCGAGAAATGAATGGCTGCAACATGAATGTGACAAACTTGTAAGCTTGCAAGCTTCACATGATGATTTTAACTTACAAATGTTAAAAGACTGCTGGGATGTCGGAAGCCCGAGGAGGGGGGGGGGGGGAGGGGGGACGACGACAAAATTTAGAATCCTCGTCCACTTGGAAATACAAGTAATACTATTAAAAAAAAAAAAAAAAATGATAAACCAAATGAAAGAGGAAATCAAAGTCAAAAACCAATAAAGCTACAGGACCAGATGAAATTCCATTCAAACTTATAAAAATTCTTGATGAAGAAGGTATCAAAGTCCTACACAAACTCTTTAACAAAATTTATGACACAGGTCACTACCCCGCCCAATGGCTACTACCAACATTCATTCCCTTGCTAGGGAAGAGGAAAGCAAGAAAACATGAAGATCACTGTCTCATTAGTCTTATGAGCCATTACTTGAAAATATTTGAGATTCATTCATCAAAGGCTATACAAAAATTTTGAGAAAATCATTGGTGTGAGACAGTTTGGATTTAGAAACAGTTTAGGCACAAGATAAGCCATAGTTGCACTTCAAGTTCTAGTACAAAACTGCTATGATCAGGGTAAAAATGTAGGTCTTTGTTATATTGACTTTAAGAGTAAGCAACACTGAAGTATTGGAATGAATAAACAAACAATGAGAAATGTTGACAGTGTTTGAAAGAAGAAAAACTGCATACATTGGACACATATTATAGGACAACAAAAATAAGTTCCTGCAGTTAATATTAAAAGGGAATACATCGAAAAAGAAAACAATGGCGAAGAAGGATATCCTGGCTAGACAATATCAAGCAGTGGACAAGAATAAGAAGCGTAGACAAGCTGTTACATACTGCACTTCACAGAACAAAGATGCATCGTGTGGTTGCCATAATCTATTAATGGATAAATAGCAGAAGCAGAAGATAAATATGACACATGGAGAATACAAGTCAAAGCAATTTTTATCCATCAACCCACTAAGCTGTGGCTTAAATTTAAAGCCATGTATGCATCCAGAGGATCTGACTGCAAGCTAATATTGCTCGAATATCTCAATTGTTCTACAATTGTTCTACAATTTTTCACATATTTATATCTTTTGTGGGGGCTTTTGTGAGATTACCACCCAATAGAAATACTGGTAATTAATAGCAGTTGATAATTAAACAGTATGAAGTTCACTGCAAACATTGACCATGCCAATGCACTAAATGTTACAAAATTTTAATCTTAGTAATTATGGTAGCAATGTATGTACGCAGTGGGGTGACAACATTTATAGTTAGGCCATAGGTAGAAATTCTCCACGTTGAGATTTGCTGTGTGCTTGTAGCTGACGGGAGGCCAGCGAGCAGGCCGATGTTGGTGGCTTGTTCCAACTTAGGATTTTACAGTTCGTTTCCGGTGAGGGGAGAGAGGGACAATGGCGAGTGCCAGGCACAGTGCAGTGCACAAATATTGTAATACTACTGGCATTTGAAGTAATACGATGCAGTTAGGAACCTTTAAGGCCCTCATTACAAAATAGCCTGCTGATAAATAAACAATACATTAGCTGATATAGTCACATCTAACGTAATATGTTTAATTGACAATGAAAAATAATAAATTACCAACGAAGACAAGACAGTTACACAACTAGCATGGCAATGTTTGTTTATAAAAATAATATATTACCTATTTTTCATTTTATTTTCAATCAATCTTTTGTATTTTACCTTGAAATATTCAGTTAAATCAGTTATCTGTGATATAAGAAATTGCACGATTATGATAAACAGTACAAAGGATGTTTATACTAATATAAAAACGTAAGAAAATATTTGTTTAATGTGTAGTGTAATTATTTTGATTTTAAGTAAAGTTTTAGAAATGTATTGGCTGAGCGCTGTACGTTGGCAAATCGGTTACAACAGCTTACATGGGGAAGTTGATGACGTAGGGGAAAAAACCCCGGCAGTTGAGTTTTAGCGCGCGCGCGCGAGGGCAGGAAGTGAGGACTCCAGAGAGAGAACGTGGTGAGCTGGCCGGGCGGCGTCGCTCTGCCTCAGTCGGCATGTGGATCTTGAGGTGGTGACTTGAGTTTTGTGTGTGGCAATCGCCACGTGTGGTTGCTCGTCGTAGACTGCACCAAGTTAAATCGAGTGCTACTGTGTGTTTGTGAATAATTAGCCGGTGCAACAAGGTGTGCATCGAATTAAAGTGACTGTGATTTGTTAATGTAACACGTGTCGTCGCATAGGCATGAACATAAACGGTGTTTGAGACAGCCACGTGGTGTGAAATCAATTCGCGACAAATATTCATTTTGTCTGGGGGCTCACGAGCTATAACTTTATTTGGTACATTTACCGACGTACAGACGCGACAGCCACAGGGTTCAAGTATTGTGAAATAAACAACATAAAGTGAACTTTCACGTGTTTTCTAAAATAGTAGTTAGTACACCCTTTTCTCTCATGAACTTGAACTTATTATGAATTTGTTTTGTTAATCATATGCAGGGAAGGAAAGCTGCGAACGTGTGATATCATCCCCTAGAAAACGAGTCAAACAGTCGCAATAACAGTTCCAGTGTTTTTGCATGTTTAGGAATCTGGTTCGCAGCTGGTGGTTGTGAGTTTCAAAAATTAATCTTTCCCTATTTTAAACTCTCACCCCGACATTCACCCTCGCACTTTGATAATCTGTCATCATGCTCTGAAACGGGACACATCATACCCAAGATCATTCCAAACACCCCTAAAGTGGTGTTCCATCAGCCACCCTACCTCCACAACATCCTAGTCTATCCCAACACCATTTCCAATCCCAACTGCTTACCATAGGAATCACATCTCCGTGGAAGACCTTGATGTAAAACCTGACCAATCCCTCCACTTAGCACTTCTTATTCCAGTCTTGTCACAGTCTTATCCTACGCCATCAGAGGCCGTGCCACTAGCGAAAGCAGCCATGTGATTTACAAGCTCTGCTGCAATAACTGAATAGGGTTTTACAGTGGCATGAATACAAAGAATCTGCCCATCAGGATGAAAGGCCACCACCATACTGTGGCAAAAAGAACGGAGGACCACTCTTTGGCACAGCATGTGGCTGAACACAACACACTTTATTTTAATGGCTGCTTTACAACACAGGCCATATGGACCCTCCTAGCCACCACACCAGTTCTTGCGAACTGTGCGGTGGGGGTTGTCCCTTCAATAAATTCTGCAGTTCTGCAGCCACACTGGCCTCAACCTATGATAACTTATCATCCCTACACCCCATGCCTAATATTCCCACCCACCCCCCTAATCATCTTCTTCCAAAATCCCTAATATTTCAATAACCCCCTAATAAATGTATTCAGTTATTTAAATTATTTTTAATATTTTCAATATTTATGGTTATAAAATATAACTTTTATTTTTTATTATTTTTATCATTTTAAATATCTGCCTCTCTCCCTACACAAACCTTTACATGTCACTTTCCCCTTCTCCCACCTCTTCCCTTGCATTGCATGCTAAATCTCTCATTCTTGCCTCTCAGAGCCTTTACAATACATCATGCAACATGGAACATTCCACCCCCACCCTTACCCAACATCCTTCCCCCTTGCCACTTGCTGTCTAAAAGAATGCAGCACAAGGATTCAGAAAAACATTTTTCTGATGAGCTGTCACAAGGAAGAAGAGTTTCTTCAAAATAAATTTGCAAACTGCAAACAATCTTGATGAAGCTCATTAATGTTTCTTCATCCACAGTTCTGTGACTAACATTTTGCTGCACAGATTTTGTTGTTGTTGTTGTTAGTACTACTACTACTACTACTACTACTACTATTATTACTATTAGAGTTTCAGGGCACACAGGTGATGTCTGTGCATCTTATATGTGACAAACGCAAGAGAATCTAATGCTTGCAAACAAATGTGCAACAAAATCAAATAGCCAAAGTGATATACACATCACAAACAGCCAGTCATACCAGTTCCATTACACTGTAACACTCCTTACACATGGTAAAACTGTGAACCAATCCCATTTCAGAACTGAAGATTGTCGACAAGAACCACATGCCAAAACTTGAAACCAGTATCAGATCAGTGCCAAACACTGTCGACAAATGTCACATGAAGACTTAAGAGAAATTGAAGACATATGAGAAATCTCCTTCAGTCTACTTGGTGGGGCTAGAGTGAGAGCAAACAGAGTTGGTAACCATTGACAGAAAAGTCTTTTTTTAACGCAAAGGAGTTGTTGACAGATGTTTAGGAATCTTATTCTAATTAAAAATTCAGTTTATATAATTAAATCCATTCAGCCAGAAAATGATAAGGCATACTGTAATAAAAGAATGAACATCTTTAGCATTGTAGGATTGCTGAAACGTTAATCATTTCATACAAAACATAGCAGAATGTTGTTTCCAAATGACACAAGCATTCATTGGTCAATATGCCTCATTACATGTAGCTAAAGTCAACACTATCATCATTTTGAGCTGCACCCATCAACATAGCTAACTAAATCTTAAATTTTCACAACTTTAATTTTTGGCCACAGCCTTGATCAGAAAAACACACACATACATTTACAGGATCACTCTGATATAATCAAGTAATGACCACCAACTCCAACTGTTCCTGCACAAGAAGCATTTTTTCCCCTCCCGCTTCTTTAAAACACAAACAAACACACACACACACACACACACACACACACACACACACACACACACACACCTACCTTTACAGCCTTCTCTTTATCGTTTTCATGTCCCTTTCCTTTACTGTAGTCCAAACTACAGCTCACATTTGCACACAAACAGAGCCTTTACACTCTACCATACAGCAAACATTTTATCCCCACCCTTTACCAGCATCCTTCTCCCTCCCCTCCCCTCCTCACTCAATGTCAAGATGCATTTCTGTCTGTGTCTTGTTGATTGTCTTGATGGTGGGTTGCTACCAATCCTACATGACTGATATTCCAATCTGGACTTGACCAAACTTGTTGTTTTAATTGAAGGGCTGTTTGGTGGAACTCCATGTGGAAAGTGGATGAAGAGAAAACATGATCTATCTTATCTTCGTACATTTGGTCGACCAACTGTCATCTGACTAAACTGGCAAAGGAGGAAAAGTTCAATCCTAAAGGCTACAAAGAGAGAGTTGATAGCTATTCTGAATGAAGACTATTGTCTGTGAATAAAGAGAGATCACCAGGATTCACATGTCAAGAAAGGTGAGGCTGCTTAATCACAATAATTTTGAGCCTGAACTTCCATGAAAATGAGCTAAAATATTATCAAAGAGGTGACATCAAAATGAATTCCATGGGTGAAAATTTCAATGGTGATTTGACTGTAAATGAGAGACATCAGCAGATGAACAAGTCTGTGGCTTTGGTAAAGACAGCTTGCAATAACTGCAAGCCAATAATTAATATTGATCAATGACTTTCCAAGTGTGAAGTCAATAATTCTTCAAGTATCATATCTGCTCAACAACATGTGAGGTGTAGATTCACCTGTTAAGTCTCACTTGTCTCCCAGATACGTGGCACAAAGACCTCTTAAATAAAAGAACCAAATAGTTTGTGCATGACACTAAGTCTAGATTATATTCTAGCAGACAAGTCTTTGATGCTGACAGCATGGTAGCATTGTTCTATTGCCTAGCGATCACAGGTAGCCAGCCAATGCCAAACCACACTATAGCAGGCAGATGACCCATGTTGCCACTCGATAAGCCAGAAGCCTGAGTGTCTGATATATATTAGTCAGTGCCCACTTGCAACCAGTGCTGTTGTTTCGTCCTTCACTTAGCAGAACTTCATAGTTCATTTCGTTTTGATTCTTGTAGTGATTATTTGAGACTATGTCTAGTGCAACTTGTAGTGCCAGCCCAACACTTGAAGAGAAATACGTGGTTAACAGCCAAGCCCATGAATTCATGTATTCGATGAGGAACTACTTCAAAAGAGAGAAGACCTTATTTCCTGTTGCTCAGCTCATTAACACGGCAGCAAAAGCTTTAGAAATATGCAAGAGCACTGTTGTAACTGTACGGAAAGAACAGTACAGTGTAGACTGTGACAAGAGTGGCACAGCATGACTCCACGCAATGGGAAAGAAAGCGGCCAAGGAAGAAACAAACAATAGCTTTGAATGATTTCCAGAAAGATGCTACTCGTCGTTACATATGCAGCTATTATAAGAGAACATCCCTCACTTTCAAAATTGCTCTTGACACTTGAAAAGCATGAAGGAGGAAAGAAGACAATTGAAAATGAGATCCCAACAGTGATTTGAGTGGTGTTTTCAAGTTAACGTAACTACCACACATTCAGGAATTTAAGAAGAGGACATGTCATGAACCTATCATCAAATGACCAGTAATTACTTCATATTAAAACTGTTAATACACTGATAAATTATTCTATAGCCCATTGGCTCAGTACAAACATGCAGTATCTCTGACATCCACACTCCTGAAACACCACCTTCATGACGTATGTCGTGAATTACATTTCCCTTCCATTCCCATCATTTCTTCTTCCCTTCTCTCCCACCTGAGGAAGGAACTGTGTTCCGAAAGCTTGTCTTTTTTCGTCCCCTTTTCTCTGTTTCTCCATTTGTGTAACTATCGGTGGTACAGCATAAAGCTAAGTACTGGCCAGCCAATCTCTCTCTTTTGAAAAATAATTTATCATCTCTAAGGAGAATTTTCATCATTAATCGAATCAAGAAGAAATTCAAGTTAAACAGCAGCTAAAAGTCATAGTTGCAGCCTTTTTAGCTCCCTGCAGAAAGTAGTGAGAAAGTGTTTTATCATAACAGGGACTGGAGCTCCTGGTTTTCAAAGCAGAACTTGATTCATTGTAAATGTATAACCGGAACACTATCTTTTTCTTCACAAAGCTGAAAACACATTCACATTTTGCAGTTCTATGGAGAATGGAGAGAACAGAGAGCATTACTACTCAAAATTTACTTAAGAAGTCCACCGGCTTGACAAATTCTTGATATTTGCGCCCAACTGAAATCACTTGCAGCTTCTTGATTTGCAACCAAAGTGTCATCTACTCGAGCTGTGAACTGCCTCTTCAGCTCATTCACCACCTCATCTGTGGTTTCATTTTCTTTCTTGTATAACTTGATAGAATACTTTTCAAAGAAAAAATGAATGTAAGAAATCTGTGCACCTTCAATTTTGTTTAGCCTAGCAACTTGAGAATGTTTTAACACATTATCCTTGAGTGGAAACTTTGTGATGTAGTGGAGACACAAAATGAAATGGATCCCAAAATATGTCACATAAAATTGTAAGACAAACAATCAAGGCAGTCAAACTTCCTTAAAATATGTCAAAAACTTAAAAGGCCAAAACATTCCAGGAATGAAGAAGAACATTTACATTGTCAAAGAATTTGGAAAGCAGAGCCTGTTAAAATCAAAGATTCACATGGAAGAACTATTATCCCGGCTTTAAATTCAATTCCAATGACGACACAAATATCACACTGTTAAATACAAATAACATGAAAGAACAAGTTATTGACTGTCTTAGATTTGCTGCACGCAAACAGTCAATTGTTTGGAAATGGCATGATGATTGAATGTTGAAGTTCCAAATTTTTGTCCACGAAGTCGTAAAATAACACTATCCACATGTAAAAATGTATAATACTGTAATTTCTGTAAATTTTATGGGTAAACCATAAAAGTTGACAGGTATGTAACATGTACCATCTAAATTCACAATTTGAAATATGACTTGCTTTTTGTTTTTGTTTCTGCTGCTAGAGAAAGTGGGTAAAGGCAGCAGGGCGAAGTTCAAGGTAGGTCACATCTGGCAACATTGCTGTCTGCCCGCCTGAAATGTCAGTATTGGCCACTCGTCTCATGGACTACAAAAACGGGTTTTATCAGATGTGCCTCACAAAGTTTGGTAAGACCTCTCTTGCTCACTACACACACAAATGATCTGACAGGCAGGGTGAGGTGTAACCTGTGTGTGTTTGCTGATGACGCTGACATGTGGGAAAGTTCCATTGTCAAGTGACTGTAGAACAAAACAAAAGGACTTGGACATCATTTCTAATTGGTATAATGACAGCTTGCTCTAAATATAAAGAAATGCAAGTCGATTCTGTAATTTTCTAGTACAGTATTAGATAATGCATTGCTTGACACGGTCATGTTGACAAAATATCTAACATAACTTTGCAAAATGATAAGAAACGGAACAAGCTTGTAAGTCTGGTGATGATGAATGGTCAGCTTTTGATACTAGTAGAATTTCAAGGAATCTAGTTCAGCTATAAATAAGACTATACACAGAACACCAGTGCAGTCCATTCTTATGAACTATACTAGTGTTTGGGATCACCACCATCCAGATTAAAGAAAAACACAGAAGTAATTCCAAGGCATGCTGCTATGTGGAAAAAGCATACATTCTTGCATAATACTATTGATGCAGAGAAATTTCTGATAAACTACACAAGGGCATTCAATTACATTAAACTGTGGCACATGAAAATATGTGTGGGATTGGAACTCTAACCCAGATTCTCTCCTTTACACAACTGGTGCATTAACCACTTGGGCCATCCATGTCTGCTTCCTGTCCAACCCATATTCTCAACTGTCAAACATTACTGATGTGGTATCCTCTGTCCACTTTCCTTCTTGCTTGCAACCTTTCCCTGTATTCCCACAAGGGGTTGAACTACTATTCTGCATCCCCACTGAGACTTGTTTGCCCGTTGAGGCATGTACACAGTTATATGTTAAAAGCCTGTTCTTTTAGAAACAACCATGAAAATAAACAATTCATAAAACTACTGAGAAAATTTAAAGAACCAGAATATGCATCTCTGACTGCAGAATGCATACCTTCCAACCTTCAAAATGTAAAAATCAGGAGATCCAGTATAGAAAATTGGGAGATTGTTCAAAAAAAATCAGGGGAGACGTTCTATCAAAAACTGCAGTGCACTGTACTATAAACGTTAATATAACTGATTTTAGTCTTTTCCTTTAATCTCATAACGCTACATAAACTTGCGTTAATCCAATTGTTGATTACATCCTTATATTTTGTAGCAAGTCCAGGTAAAGTGATTGATTTTTTTTTATCCAAACAAAAAAGTTCACAGCTGTATATTTGTGCTATACTGCTACCTGGGAACATGTTATGGAACAAATGACCTACATAGTCATCGTATTTAATTGGTAAATCGTACTCTATAGTAAACAGTGTAAATAAGCACTCTGCATGTATCACATGATCACTTTCAGTTTTTTCAGCAATGTCAGTCTTTTATTGTTACTCACACACTTTTCATTCTCTCTGCACGTATTTTGGTACATTGCTTTTTCCACGATCTGATGTAGAAATATCATATGGACAAAGAGTAAAAAATAGAAAAAATGTTCCGAAGACTGCTTAAAAATTGATTATATTTCTTGACATACTGAAACACATACCACTGAATTGAAATCCCATAATGACGTAAAATAGCTGTTTACACGAAAGTTGCCTTTCTGCAATTCGCGTATGAAACTGATGCCCGTAACTACCAAATCAAAAGGTTGTCAGCGTTTAAAACACCACTGAAGTGATTTCACTTACGTACACTGCCAAAACATCGCATTCAAATAGAGCACATCATCAAAACACTACATGTGTATTTTGCAAATACGCGCAAAGAGCAGAAACAATCATTATATAAGTGTACACACAACTCCTAATTTCTACGAATTTTGATACGTATTTATTTTTAACTGATAAGTAAACAAAGGACTTTTGACCATTGGCGGAAAATCGAATCTTCGGTTTCAGGACAAAAGCTAAAAATTGGGAGAAATAATGGCAGAATGAGAAGACGAGAGAAAAAGTGAAAAATCGGGAGACTCCCGCCTAAATCGGGAGAGTTGGCAGGTATGAGAATGATTCTACTGCTTTGAACATACATTTTGCTCACATACCATGATGATAAATGGCAGAGAGTTTGTTCCATTTGGAAGTGGTACAGAAAAGAAATATGTATGTAGATGTACATTTCAAATAAAGTCAGCTTTCCTGAAAAGTTCCCTCAAATAACTATTTACAATAAGCAGAAGGACAATTTTGGTAATATGGATTATAGTGAATTCTTTATTAATAGAAATACACTCTTTTTGCTACTAGAGTTGTTCAGTAAATAATGCCCCACAATATTTTCTCAGAACATATTTATTGTTAAGAGCCAGAATTCAGTGTTGTTCGATGAAACATGTTGGAAAAGGTTCCTGAGTTTATTCACAGTCTTCACTTATGCCTTTGAATAGATGGTTGACAATCTTGTCATCAAATCCAAGAGAGTGACTCCATCACAACCCAGAAGGCTGACACCATGACTTTTAATGCAGAAGGTGTTGTCTTGAAATTCTTCTTTTGTGCTAAATGAGGATGATGCGACTCTAAGGACTGCCTTTTTGTTTGTGGCACAAAGTGGTGCACCCAGCTTTCCTCCCCTGTAACAATACATAACAAAAAGGTCTCTCCATTGATCTCAAATTGCTCCAACAATTCAAATAAAAATAGCCTTTCTTTGAATCTTGTGGTCCACTATGAGCATTCATGGAATCCATCGTAAACCTCTTTTTGAATATCCAAGAGTCACGATCATTGCAGACACACTTCCAATGATGACCGACAACTGTAAAGCCAATTTTCAAATGTGAGGCAACAGATGGCACAAAAATGGCATTCGCACAATTCAGCATGTCTGAAGCAGTGCCCAACTGCACTCTCAACTGCAGTGTGCCATACACTGCACACAAATGTTTATAGATATTCACCGCAGGTTTTTTTTTTTTCTGCACACAAGAGTTCAGTAAAAGCATGCTGCTTGTAGTGCGAGTCATATGCAGACACCACTTGGATGCAAGACTACGGCTCTGCCATCTGCCAGATCGCTTCAAAACTTCACTGGCACACAGATTATCACATGTGAAACACCAACAAGGACTTTTGCATATGTATATTAATGGCTTTTTTTATGTGGGGGCATTACTTATTGGACAAAACTCTTTCTTTACATTTTAAATTATTGTATGAACTATTTCAGCAGTATTTATTGAAGGCAAAACAAGTGACAAGTTGAATCATACCTTCAGATTTTCTGGAGTCCTGTAGTGTGTATCTAAGTACCTTCCCAATGTAAATATTTGGCGTTGTTCAGGATCCAAGCACACCTTATGACACGATCTCGCACTGGGTCCTCCCTATATATAAAGGAAAATGCTGTTATCAGAATAATGCAGAAATAAAAGCACTAGAGTCTGTAAATTGCTGGACATTTACAATCAATATTGCATTCACTACAATAAATTGCCTATTGTAACTGAAGCAGTACTGTACTCGCACACATTACAATTTTCTAACAAAGGGCCGCAGCACAAATATGTGAAGCAGAAGTGTTTCAAAAGCTTTATGCTTCACTGTTCTATACCTTATGTCTACTCTAAAATTTGAATATAAATTTCAGTTACTGGATATCAGAACTGACTATTGTGGGCAAACTCCTTTTTAAATAATAAGTAATTTCTTACTGGAGCACATTAAGTGTCGTTATACTATTTAAAAGCAACAAGATTGTTTGCATGGATATCTTCCACAGCAAGTATTGAATTATTTATTATTGGTTAAGCCGGCACCTGCATACAATAATGTCATATGTAGATAAGTAATCCACTGACAACGCCATGAAATAGAAGAAGGCAAAACACACTTGGATGAAATAAAGACCCTCAGCAGGAAAAGGATCTTTTATTACCAAAAACGAATAATATTTAAAACTAGCTGTGTAATTATTTACAAAACAAAATGGCCATGATTTATCTCAATGTTCAGAGCTCTAGTCCCCCAAGTTAAATTCTGTTCTACCTTCTATAAAAATACTCTAAACTAGTTGAATGTGGAACAAAGTTTGAAAAGTTCTTTTTTTAATTGTGGTTTTATAGGGCGCACAACTGCTGAGGTCATTAGCGCCCAACACTGCCCATAGTAAAATCGAATCAGGGTTAAAACTTAAATGGCTTTCGCCATATTTGCATGATGCATAAAAAGTAAAACACTGTCAGCAGAATGCGGATGATCAGCTAAAATATCAGACATTTCAAACGGTAAAGAAAGATCATGGCGGAGACGATTAAAAAACGGACATTGCACTAAAAGGTGGTATACAGTAAAAGGTACATCACAGTGCTCACATAAGGGAGCAGGATCACCACGAAGTAAATACTGGTGGCTATAATGGCAGTGGCCAATACGAAGCCGGGCCAGGACAATCTCCTCTCAACGAGAGGGTCGAGATGACGTTGACCAAAGATCAGGCACCAGTTTAATGGCCCGCAATTTGTTCCCTGACAGGGATTGAAAAGGGGGGGGGTATATCGACACAGTCTAAAAGTTCTTCAGACACTTAGTAGTTTTTTTCTTCAATTTACAAATCTACAATGCCACTGTATGAAGTAATTGTTCTATTGAAAGGAGCAAATGTTCTTATTTCAAAGCTAAACCTTCAGAATTTATTAATAAAACATGAAGCAAGAGCTTTAGATTATGGGACAAAAAGAACAATGGAAGTTTTTGCTTTCTTTTTAGCTCTGGCTTTAGTATTAGATAAACAGCATGAATAAACATAAGCTCACACTTCATTCTAACAGCAATGCTTGTAAATCGTGAAGGCTGGGCAGCAGCAGTATCACGTTTGCCAAGTGCAGATATAGCTGAAATAGCAGTTCATATACACCATGAAAATACCTACAAACATCGTTGATGACCACCTGGAGAACATTACAGATCTCTGTATCATTTCAACAAAGAAAACTTAAGTGGATATGAAATCATTTCCAAACAGACAGGGGAAAGAAGAGGTGGAGCACTATCATCAGAACAGAGGATGTAGTTGATCCAGGATTCAGACGTGTTAGGATTCTGGCATGTCAGGATTATGGCATATTACAGTGACTAGTGTTTCTAAAAAGATTACTTGTGGATCAAATTTCCATTATCAACAAATGATGTGTTAATGGGTAAAAATGAGTGGCTACAAAAGTGTAAATTTCCAAGTGATATTGGTGTAATTGACTGTACCCACATGCAAATTCTGAAACCTTTGCAGTATGAAAATGAATGTATCAACAAAAAGGGTTACTGTAGTATAAATGTGCATGTGACATGCAATGTAAAGGAACAGTTGACTAGCATTGAGGCTAGCTGAACATGACAAGTATGGAGAAATTTAAGTGTCTGCAAAGTGTTGAGTTCTTTTGGGTGATTAAGTCCATGGCCTAGAGATCTGGATGATGACCCCCTATCTCAATTCACCTGAAGAGTATCACAAATCATCCAACAACCTTTTTTTTTAAAAAAAAAGGAAGAGTCATGACAGAGCACTGTTTTGATCAGCTAAAGGGGCAATCTGTTTTGCAGTATGTGTGCAGAATTTCCTCACCATATGTTCCAAGAAATATAGTTTGGTGCTTTATGCTGCATAATGCTGCAAAACATCAGCAAGATCAAGATTTTGTAGACACTGCACAGGATTTACATGACAATGGTAATAATTAAGAGGGTCTTTAACGGGGGGGGGGGGGGATTTCTTAGAAGACAACAAGAAACTGCATCTTTAATACAAAATGCAGGATTTTATTTACGAAAAGGTACAAAACTACTAAATGTTGAGAACAAAAGTAATAACACAGTCTACAGAACAGCATGTATATCGAAACTATTTTCATTTTCTTCCTATTGTAAATTGTTTATATTATTCATTTTTGCACACAGAAGATTCATTAACATAGCTTCTTTTCCCATTTGCCTTCTGGTCAATTTTAACTACTCCAACAGAATCAGCCTATGTGGTACTGAGTGCCTTGAACTTGCCTGTTTCTAGTGATGTTCCTTTCTTCAAGGGTGATTGCCTGTTGTATGAACTAGATGGAGAGTATGGTGGGCACCACAAGGTGTAACATCTGTTCCTCGAAAGGAGTATGTATGCCAAAGATGTATACGGCAGAACGTAATGCACATTTGCATTTTTATGAAGATGTAATTTTCAAAGGAAACAGCAGAAATTTTCCTTTGCAAAGGGTTACAAAATGTTGGTGGCCTACAATTAGCCATGGCATTTTACATTACCACCACTAAAACGAGGTAGTAGTAGTAGTAGTAGTAGTAGTAGTACTTATGATACAGAAATAAGGAGAGAACATTTTCACTATTCCTGCAAAAACAAATTTCCAGTATATCTATACAAGGGGGCAGTGAATAATTTTGTTTGTCTCATAAAAACTGGAACTGTATATCATATTACCAAATGACTCCAAATACTCTACTTGCCAAAGTGTTAATGTGGCCAGTGTAACCGCTAGTGTCACTACCTCTTATCAGTTTTCCTTTTTTGCCTGATTTCCATGTTACTAACTTTCTTTAGCAATTTTTTTCTGTTAATTTTGATACTGAGATTAGCTTCAAATAAATGTATAACATTTAGAGCTGCTTCCTCTTTCTTTCTTTTTGCTTCTGAAAATTGAAACTTCTCTAATAATTCAGGGTATCTTTCTAAAGCTGTGACTAAAATCAAACTTGTGCTTTCTGCACATACTGAGCTTTCATCTGAATCTGATGAGGGCATCTTCAATTAACAATTCACAGTGCTCACGGGAAAAAAAATTAACAAAACGAAGTCTCATGGCAAAGAAAACAATGATGAAGCCCCCCCCCCTTACTAAAGAATGGTTGCTGACAATGCAGATGATGCAGACAGCAAGGAGATTTTGATTTTATCATTAGAATTAAAAGGTAGGAGGAAAAAGAAAAGATTATTCATACAATCAGAATTTAAAGCTTCACTTCTACCTTTTGCTTCCATGTGAATGTTCTTACTTCTACCTTTATCTTCCAAGCTTTTACTTCAGTTTTATTCATATAGCCCAATGTAAGTTTTGTGACACTAATTTGATATAAGCTGCTCCTGAAAAAATATATGAAAGATTATGAAAGGTTTTATCCATGACTACAGATTGGACTTTTGAGTTTAGAGCAAGTAGATACCACTTGTCGAAAGAAGGCTTCGGTATGCCAGATACAACTATTCATTTAAATCTACATAAATACTCTCACATTGAAGTGCAAGGCAGAGAGTTCATCGAACCAATTTTATGATATTTCTCTTCCAGTCCATTCTTTAATAGTGCAAGCGAAAAAGGAACACCTAAATCTTTCTTTTTTCAGTCTTATTTCTCTTATTTTATTGTGATGATCATGTCTCCCTATGTAGGTGGGTGCTAACAAAATATGTTCGCATTTGGAAAAAAAGTTGGTAGGCCTAAAAGAAATTTCTCAAATAAATCTTACCGCAAAAAGTAATGTCTTTTTTTAATGATTTCAATCCCAACTCGTGTCATTTCCATGGCACTGTATCCCATATATCATGATAATACAAAACAAGTTGCCCTTCAATGAACTTTCTCTAAATCATCCATCATTCCCTTTTATCCATTGTGTGTTGGAACTTGCGACTGTATCTGGAAATAAGTTTCAGAAATTATTGTAACCAGTCACCTGGTTGCAGTAATTTCTGAAACCTAATCCATCATTCCCACTGGGGGGGGGGGGGGGATACCACAATGGGCAGCAATACTCCAAAAATTGGATGCTTAAGTGTAGTGTAGGCAGTTCTTTAATACAACTTTTGCATCTTTTAAGTCTTCTGTCAATGAAACATAGCCTTTGGTTTGCCTTCCCTACAATATTTTGTGTGTGTTTCTTCCAATTTAAGTTTGTACTTTTAATTCCTTGGTATTTAGTTGAAATTATAGTCTGTGGATTTGACTGATATATGGTGTAAATGAAGTTTAGTGAATTTCTTTTCGTGCTCATATGGACGACTTCACACTTTTCATTATTCAGGATAAATTGCCAATTTCTGCACCATGCAGATATCTTATCTAAATCATTTTGCAGTTGCTTTTGATCTTGGGTGACTTAACTAACTGATAAACAACAGCATCATCTATGAAAAGTATAATAGAGTTGGTCATATTATCTCCTAAATTTTTTATAAAGATAAGGAACAATAGGGGTCCTATTTAACACTTTCTTGGGGAATGCCAGATATTACTTTAGTTTTCATTGATGACTGTCAATTTCTGATACGAAATACAGTATCAAAAGACTTCCACAAGTCTACAAATATGGAACCCATTTGAGACTTCTTATGAGTATGTGGCAGGGTTTTGTTGTTGAACTAATATCAGCTTCTCGCATTAAGATTGAGTTTCTGTAAAAAAAATTGCTAGTCTTGGAGATTTTGTGTCTGTTTAAATTTGGCATGCTTTTTTTTTTTGAGGGGGGGGGGGGGTGCACGCTTTGCAAGAGTGATTTGACCTGTTTTGTGTTCCACAGAAGGTCAGCCCTCTCTTTTGCTAATTTTTTTGTATAAATCTCTCAATAGCCATCAATATTATTTCTTTGAATGTAAGCCACATCTGCTCTCCTCTCACATTGTTAGTTTCGAAAGACTAGAGACTGTCACTCAGGAAAGTGTTGATTGAAACTTTATCTGCTTTTTTAAATAAATATATTTTTCTGTTTAATTTTGGTAGATTTGGGAAATCAGATATTCAGTCTCATTACAATAACTCTGTGTTCACTAATCCCTGTCTGTTTTGATGCTCTTTATTAACTCTGGATTATTTGTTGCTAAGAGGTCAAGTGTGTTTCCACAACTGTTTTCTATTCTAATGGGTTCATGAACTAATTGATCGAGCTAATTTTCAGAGAAAGTGTTCAGTACAATTTTGGAAGATGTTTTACGCTTGCCTCCAGTTTTGAACATGTAATTTTGCCAACATATTAAGGGTAAGAAAAAGTAGCCACCAGCTGAAATTGTAATCTTTGGGTATGTTTGTGAAATTTGATCCATGCTTTCTTTGAATATTTTTGCAACTGAATTGTCTGAGACATCGGGTCAGTAAAAATAACCAATTATTAATTTATACTGGTTATCAGGTATAACCTCTATCCATACCAACTCACAGGAATTATTACAATTCACTGCAAGAAAACCACTTGTGACAGCAATAAATACGCCACCACCTATTTTACTCAATCTATCCTTTCTAAACACCATTTGTCCCTTTGTTAAACTATCAGCTTAACTTATTTCAGGCTTTAAGAAGCTTTCACTACCTTTGACTTGTACCCTTTCAGACTGAAACCCTTTGTGTGTGTTCATGGGGCCTTCTAAAAAAAAAAAATGCCCAGTCCATGCCACGCACCTCCTGCTAGTCATGTAGCTGCTTCCCGCATGTAGTGGACTCCTGATCTATTCAGAGAAATCTGGACTCCCACCACCTATTGCTCAAGTCAAGAAAACCCCAGCCTACACAGTCACAAAACCGTCTGAACCTCCAATTCAGAGCCTGCACCCGGCTCTATACCAGAGGCCCACAGTCGGTTTTGTCACCTATGCTGCAGATGGTAAACTCTGTTTTCATCTTGCAAGTAGTGTCTTCAGGATTACATGAAGGTCTGCTGAGAAAATTTAATAATTATCGAGAAGGCAAATCATGGTAACACAGTTGGGGAGTCCCCATTTCGAACCCTAGGTGTATACCACTGTAAAGTTTTAATCCCTATCTAAAACTGTAAAAAAACTGATTGAAAGGTAAAATCTGAGGTTTCAACTTTCTTGAAAGTAGTCAAATCTAAAACAAGTACAGGCCTGTGGAGAAGTAAATGTGAAAATCTGCTCCAACCTTGACATAAAACATTAAAATCCACCACTCCCAGATCTAAAAGGTAATCCCTTATGGGGATCCCATTAGGCCTCATCACCCATTGCCGATTATGAAAAAGCCTTTCCAGTGGAGTATGAGCAACAGCATGGTATGTGGGTTTGAAAGGTGTGGACTGCAATTTGTATGCCTGGCACACCTTGAATAGCTACTGTCTGATCTATAGTGGTGGCTCCACAGTCTCAGCACAGTGACTTGGTACACAGTTGTTCTGAATGCCCCAGTTGCCAACCAAATTCCTTCATGCTGCACCAAGTCCATCATCTTTAAATAAGATGGCCTTGCTAACCCATACACTGTGAACCCATAACAAAAGCGAGACTGCACACGTCATTATAAAACTGGAGCAGACAAGTCCTGTCTGCTCCCCATGAAATGTAGCTAAGGCATTTTTATTGTTGAGTGCTATGAGACACCATTTTTTCAACTCTTAAGTGTGGCAACCATGACAGTTTGCTGTCAAAAGTGAGACCCAGGAACTTCACTGTGTCTTAAATTTAGAATGGGTCCCTAATTTGCAATTCAGGCAAGTTTATAATTGAAAGAGTACAATTTAAAAAGAACACACACAGACTTCTAGGTCATAAACTGAAAACTACTCTTCTCAGCCCATTCATCCAAACATCGAAGAGATAGTTGCAACCGACATGTTGTCATGCTAGGGTGACAAGAGCAAAAGACAGAAGTCATCCACAAACAGAGAACACTGGACAGGGCATTTAAAAATGGATGTAACACTGTTAATGGCTATGGTAAAAATAGTCACACTTAAAACACTACCCTGACAAACACCAGAAAGGGCATCACCATATCAGTATCTAAAATAGCGCAGAAAAAGAAAGGACTTGACAAAAAATGATAAGACATAGGCTATTGTGAGGAGTCAGTATCATAGGTCTTCTCAATATAAAAAAATATACCAAAAAGGTGGTGCCTTTGTAGGAAAGCTAGTGTATAGCTGCCTCCGGGAAGGTCAGTTTAACCACAGGAGGATCAGTTCTCTTGACTCTGCACTGAAAGCAACTAAGGAACTGCCTTGATTCTAACATCCAGACAAGGTGGCAGCTGACTATACACTGTAAGGTCATTCCCACATAGCTAGTGAGGGCAACGCAACAATAACTATTCGGGTTTATAGAGTCCTTTCTAGGTTTTAAAGGGGAAATGAAAATCACTTCAAGCCTTGAGTCAGGAAACTGACCTGACAGCTAAATTTCATTAAAAAGGGTGAAGATTTCTTTATATCAGTACTGTAAAAGGTAGTGTAGCATACTATAATTTATCTTATCCTAAGCAGGACAAGTGGCACGAGTTGAAGGTAGTGCAAATTTGAGCCTCCACAAGAGAGGGTTGTAATCTTCATTATTAGGGGATCTCAAGACTAAATTGCAATTGCCTCAATCCATAAACGACCTGCCATGTTAGAAATCAAGAGCCTGACTTGCATTGGAGGTGATGGTGACAAAATATTCCACTATAGTCTGCACAATGACTGGGTTGGTCTATAGGGTGCCATTGCCAGGCACCTTCCTCCTCTCCCCGATATCCTCCTGCTGGTCTCCCATATCTGTGAGCGATATCTCTCTTAAGGTTCTCCATATTTGGTCAGCTTTTGAACCTAAGCAAAGCTGCATGCCTTGCCCTTATTACAGAATGGCATTCATCACT
Source organism: Locusta migratoria (assembly GCA_026315105.1). Lineage (NCBI taxonomy): Eukaryota > Metazoa > Arthropoda > Insecta > Orthoptera > Acrididae > Locusta > Locusta migratoria. Next base: position 117,279,411 of record CM048748.1, read on the forward strand.
AACAAGGGACGCACCGCCTTTTCAGTCGACCTGAAGAGTGTGGAATGAATACTGGAGCGACATGGCGGATCATTTAGGTGGTATGATCCACTATAATAATGATGATGATGAAACTGAACTACTCAGCTATAAAAGGTCCAGTCCACCCTGCTGACCACATATTGTGGTGATAATTATACAGGCTCCATTGCATCTGACTGGTGAATCCAGATTGGAAAGTGATGACTTCCGTGAAAGTCACTGACCACTTCCCACTGAATAATAGAGGCAAGAGCTGGAGAGCTAGGTGAAAAATTGATGGCAGAGAATAACCCTGTTGCAGTGCAGATGTGTGTGTTCTGACCTGCATTCAATAAAGGCACACTACTGGAAAAAGAAGCCTCTCAATTGCCCTAACCCTGGGGCAAGTGTTTGCAGAGTCCAAAATACATAGTGTGCATTAAATTCACATTTAATGGCCAATACTTTGCCAGATTCCTTGTAGACTCTGCCATAGGACCCTTCACCTAAATTTCATATGATGTCTAATACTTTTCTTGTCAAGCTTTCTTCCAAGAGCTACTTCAGTTCATGACACTTTAACCATATGTGTACTAATGGCTTTGCAACTCCAAGAAATAGACATAGTTAAGAATGTGATGGCAGCAACAAAGAACGTAACCTCAAGTGAGGTTGATTATGGCGAAACTGTTGCAGGTCACAACATACACAGATTCAGTATGCAGAGAAGTTATGTTGGGTGACAGTACTTTTTTCCGAATGAAAGGTGCCCAATGTCCTTTTCTGTACCTCTGAAATGTAAATAAAAAGTTTTGTGATGATTAACTAATTAAGGTGTGAAAGTGCAACAAATGAACAAACTCACATGCAAAATATAAATTTGTATTGCATGATATATCTTTCCATAACTGAATACCTCACGTATTATTCTAATTTTCCCACTGTATTGTAACACAAAATGTTATTAAAATAATGTCAAACTCAAAAATAGAGTAGACATACCTCTGCCTCAGTGTCTTTGGAAATTAATGTCCACTTGCGTGAAGGAACATGATATGTCCATAGGTCACTGAGATCTTGATTTCCATCCCAGCCCCCGAAAAGGTAAATTGTCTCTGTGAAAGGATCCATACACATTTGGTGTCCACCCCTCATACCTGGTTGTGATTCACTGTCAGCTGGCTGTATAGGCTGCCATACTGGTTTGTACTCTTGTTGTCTGATGTAGTGGCTGAACAGATTACCTGCTAAATTAACAAGTAAAATTTAAATGGCAAAAAACAGTCAACATTTTCTTATGTACATATAAGGCATCTGCTAAACTTTAACAGCAAGCTGCCAGACTGGACATACAGAGATTGTCTGTGAAAGAAAGTTCTCAATTATTTTTTAAATGAAACTTATGTTCATTGGCACTGAGTAATATGTATGAGGAAAGCTTAGAATTGTCAATGCATTTTTGCATGTGGTGCGCCATCTTCCGTATGACTACATTGTAGAACTCTTCCGGTGTACCGCAAAGGTAGCTTAAAACCTTTTCTTTCAGCTGCTCTATGGTTGTGTGAAATGTCTCCTACCTAAATATTTATTCAATCCAAAGTCACTTGGGGGGGGGGGGGGGAATTCTGGGATGCAAAGTGGCTGTGTGACAGTATCCCTTCCAAATTTGTTGAGGATATTAGTTCTGACAATGGCAATGTGGGTACAAGTGTTATCCTGACAGAACTGCACACCCTCGTGAGTGTGCCTCTCCTGTTGTTTTGGATCTTGCAGAAAAGGTTCAACATTTTACAGCAGCAGTCCACACTGATTGCTGTACCAACAAGCAGGGATTTGCACAATAATAGCCCCTTCCTGTCAGAAATCACTCACCATCAAATTGCTGGTAGACAGTGTTTGTTTTAAGTTCTGTGTTGTGTAGTAGACCCAAATCCCATTCCCAGTGACAAGTAAGCCTGAAGAAATTTGTGAACTGCTTCCACACGTGGTTGTTTGTGGTCTTCTGTGAGCATCCACGGGACCCACCATGCACAAGCCTTAGCATACTTTCAATGTTCATCAATATTTTGTCAATATAGTTTTGCTGACAACAGCGATCCCAAATCATCACAGTTTGATTTTTCAGCATTGCTTCTTCAACCTTTGCAGTCACTTCATCCAAAACCAATGGTTGTCCGTAAAAATGTTCAACATGTACATCTATATGTTGATCTTTGAATTTTTTTACCCAATTTTTGCACACGTTGTTCATAGAACTGGGAATGAACATCTACTGGCACAGTCTTTTTTCCACCCCCCCCCCCCCACACACACACACAATCAGAGAAGCTTAAGTCATACTAGAAGTGAGACTCAAGTGGACGCTCTATCTCTAATGGCTGCGAAGCAAAGGCTCAGCCTGACAGTCGGCTTATTTGGAAGGAAAATGGGAGAGGGAGAACTAAGCTACACACCAGTGTTACCAGATCCCATGTAATAGGGTTTCTGGTGACTGCAAGCTTTTGGGAAACTTTATGAACAAATGTTGTACTAGCAGCAAGCAACAGTCGACAATGTCAATCTTGTTCACAGATATTATGTCTAACATAATAAGATTCCTAGCAGGAAAAATTAAATATAAAAAATAGACGAAGATTATTCACCAGGCGAAGGAGCACAGGTGTAACAGCATCACAAATAAATAAATGAACACACACACACACACACACACACACACACACACACACACACACACACACACACACACACACACAAACGCAAGCTTTCGCAACCCAGTTACTTCTTCAGGCAGAATGGAAGGAGAGGGAAAAGGAAAAGATGAGGGTTTTAAGGAAGGGGATAAGGAGCCATTCCAATCCCGGGAGAGGAAAGACTTACCATGGGGGGAAAAATGGAGGGTAAACAAATGCACACACACCCACACATTCACACAGACACAAGTACACCTAGGCAGACATACTGTAGAAATTCCTGTTAGATTTGTGGTGTTAACATGTAGTTCACAGTACAAGTATCAACATCATTAAAGTTGAGTCATTCACACGGGCCTAAGACTGAAAACGTTACTGAACTTTCAAACAATGCCTTATTCACAAAACACACACACACACACACACACACACACACACACACACACACACACACACAGAGAGAGAGAGAGAGAGAGAGAGAGAGAGAGAGAGAGAGAGAGAGAGAGAGAGAGAGAGAGAGAGAGAGGGGGGGGGGGGGGGGGAGGGAGAGAAGAACTGAAACAAACATATAGATTTTAGTCACAGATGCTTCAGCCCAAATGTGGGCAGCAACTGCGTCTGACATCAGTAGAAATCCACAGTGCCTGTGGGAGTAAGGATGAGACTTGAGATCTAACTAGTAGAGGTAAGTGGGAGTAGGTAGGCATGGGAAGGTAGTGTGCTACTTCTGAGAGCAAGCAGTGACAGAGCAGGACTGCCACCTGCAGGGACATAACAGGGCCACCAGGAGTGACCTAGGGAGAGAATAGGGCATCCTGTGAAAGCAAGAAAGGACACTTGAAGGCTGTCTGTGAGAATTACCATATGAGATCCCAAAGCATCTCTCTAATACTTGTGTGGATTGAGCCTACTGGTAACAAATCTTATGCCTACCTCTCAATTGCTGATTGCACAGTGATCACAGTAGCATATATTTAAGTCATCAGGTGTTATTTCTGCCACTGTAATTTGCAATGTACCCATACCCACTGGCGTGATTTACCAACAGTCTCTCCAGTTCATTTTGAAGATGTCTGGATGGTTTACAGTCAAAATATTAGCAGCAGGCAAGAGGTCAATTATGGGTGAATTCCTGACTTTTTTACATGAGAAAATGAAGATTCTCATTAAAACAATGTGGACATCTAAATGTTTATTTGATAGCACACAAAATATGTTCAATCATTTATGCATTCATTTCACTGATAGGGATTTGTTTCTGCTACTAGGTCCATTTGATTAATTTGATTGACTACAGCATGAAATCTACCATTAAACGACAGAACAAGAACTGCAGCAGCCAAGCCATATATCACATAGCTTTTGTATACAAGTATCATAATGTCATTTACATAATTTTTAAAGGTTTTACCATTCAGAAACAGCTTTGAATTGAAATTTAAGTATAAGAACAAAAACTAGGTATGCATGATATTTTGAGATTTTGTATCAAGGAGAGCAATGTATATATAGAAAGGAGGAAGAATGAGAACAATGTGCAATGCTTCCCTCCTACAGAATTGAGCAAAATTACAAAAAGTATAATAAAAATAAAATATGAGACATAATTAGAAATATAATGGCTATAAATTATAATGACTTATAACATAATGGGTACAACATTTCATGGGATACCAGACAAAAAACTGGCCAACACAGATTTAAAAAATGTGGCATGCTAAACTTAAAACTTACGTGATACTGAGTGTTCCATGAAGTCTTCAGTGCCCTCGTAGTCTCCTTTATTAACTAAAATTTCATGTAACTTGCTAAGCAAAGGGTCCTCCAACTGTATTTGAGTGTGCCTCTGAAGAGCTTCAAATGCTTCATTATAATTCTGTTGGCGAAAATGTTTCAGACACAGTCTCACTACTTCTCTCTCCTTGTACTGTAAAGATTAGACTGTGTTAATGCTATGGCAATTAAATAAAATAAAGGTAAAAAATCAAAATAATTTTGGCATACATCGTTTAAGACATCAGTCAACATTTAAAATGGCTATACACTTGTCCAGACAAAGTAAGCTAATAATGTGTTTCGTTTGTCATAGGTATGATGAATTTTAAGAACAAAAGCAGTCAAAAAGTTAGATACAGAAGTGGACTTGTTTACAACCCCTGCAACAAAAACCTAAATTTTAATACCCCAGACCAATTTATTTCAGTTATGTAAAAGAAATTTCTACTTTTCAGTCATTAGCATCTGTTGTTAACAGCGTCTTTTACAAATAATATGAGAGCTTCCTGACTCCAATAAAACAGAACTGTAAGACTGATCTGTCCAACTTATTATTATTTATAATTATTTAGAACTGTTGTCAGCAGCTGTCATTACTGGATACATTAATTACTAGTAACCCCCAAATCATAATGAAATGAGCTTTGAATGTATAGTCACCATCAAACTGAGGGTAAAAGCAAGGTGTTCCATTCTGTGATACAGCATGCAGCTGAGCGTAACATGCCCGATTTCAATTACCATCTGTCCTCTTCTGCACCATCAGTTCTTCTGAACTGTGCTGATTGGAGTTGTTCTTACAACACAGTCTATGGACTCACAACCCCCGGCCTCAATTTAAGATAGCCTACCTTCCATAACATAACTCTTACACCTAATAGTAACACCCACCCCAAATCCTACACCACCTCCCCATTCATGTCTGCCTCTCTCGAACTGTCATCTGCCTCTTTCATCCCACCCTACTCCCTTTACTGTATTCCAACCAGCATCTTGGATTCCCACCTAACAGTACTTTCACACTCCATCAGGCAGTGTGTCCCATACCATCCTCATTAACTTCTGGCAGTCTGGCTCTAGAGGCCAAAGATGACATTCATCAGTCAATGATTTGTGTGTGACTAATTGCCACTCCGCCTCTCTCTCTCTCTCTCTCTCTCTCTCTCTCTCTCTCTCTCTCTCTCTCTCTCTCTCCCCCCCCCCCCTCCACTAAGATTGTTCTTCTTCTGGAGTAAATAGCCACGGAGCTCAGGGTTGTCAGTGGATTTAAAGTTTGTCTCTTGGAGGCATATACAAATCGGTCTACTGTGAGTCAATAAACGGAGTTCCTCCACATGCATCCTGAAACCCTGTGAGTTCCACTGCAGTACTGGGGCCATTTATCGGGGAGGTTGGATCTTTACCCTCTCTCTTCTGAGACGGAGACACTGAACGTGGTGGAGGTCCAGAATTGGGGTAAGAGGGTTGCCCCCGAGGGATATCCAGCTCCACGAGGTCTGGAGCAGGGTCAGACAAACAATTAGGTGGGATAACTTCAATGTAGTCTGAAAGGTTCATGACTGTTTTTGCCTGTGACTGTGTTTTCCTGGTAACCTTCTTTGGTTGAGATGGCTTGGTGGTGGATACAGAAGACATGGTTGCAACTGTGGTGGTGGTGGTGGTGGTGGTGGTGGTGGTAGCGGCGGCGGCGGAGATGGCAGGTTCTGCTGCAAGAAGTGCCACAGGCTCTCCAAAGGCAGTATCTGTATCTTTTTCAGCTGTTGTCAGTGGGGCTAAAGAAAATGCAGGTTCTGTGGCCTTGCACATGCACTGGCAAGGCATGTGTTGGTGCCTACACTGACAACCTCTGTTTGTGTGTAGTCATCAGCTCTGGCAACTGGCTTTTGCAGTACTGAAGTGAAGGAGGTGGTAAACGCAGCAGGTTACATGGCCTTGAAGGTAGTCTTAGCCTCTGCATAGGAGAGAGACTGAATTGTTTTGATTTTCTGTATCGTCTTCTCCTGAAGGTAGACTGCACAGTCCCTACTCCAGACTGGCTGGTCACCCAAACAGTTGACACAGGTCATAGGTGGAGTACAGTCAAACCTATCATGAGCTGCTTTCCCACATTTGCCACAGGTAGCTTCTACCTTGCATCCTAAGGTGGTGTGCCCAAATCGCTGGACTTAGCTCATGGAGTTAGGGACATAGGGCCGTACATTTAAGTGCAGAAAACCCGCATTAACTTTCTCAGGTTGTCGAGGGCTATTGAAGGTAAGGATGAAGGACTCAGATGGGACGAGTTCTTCATCCACCCTTTTCTTCATATTCTGCACATCGACTATGCGTGCCCATTCTACCTTCAGTTCATCCACTGGAATGTCAATCAGATCTCTACAGTAGACTACACCCTTGCTATAGTTAAGAGTACTGTGTACCTCTGTTTCAATTTGATACTCCCCAAGACTCTTTGCTGTTTGAATGCCTGTTGGGAGGTTGATGTTTCCACCAACAGGGTGCCATTCCTGACCTCAAGGTACCAGCAATTCCTTCGAGATCTTAGTTGATATAGATACCTTCTCAAACAATCCTTCCTTCTCTTCACGACAAGAAACACATTCTGGTTAACAGCCTGTGTTCTGTTACTCTGAACATCATCATCATCATTATTATTATTACATTTTTTTTTTTTTTTTTTTGTAGAACCTAAATCCGGAGGACTGGGTACCTGAGCCCTCTTTTTTGATTGGGTGTTGGTACCCCCAGTGGTACACCCATCCCACTGGACAAATTAGAATTATTCATCTTGGTCCCATGAATTGCTAGGGAAGTACGTGTCCACCTAGACAGAGCCTTGCGTGCCTAGGTAAGCCTTATACAACTGAGGTGCAGCAGTATCCCCAGATGTTGCTCGCTAGCGACTGTTGCACTTCAACAGCCATGGATCCCATCAGCACGTAGCACACCTAGGAATTGAAGGATTTTTTTTTTATAGAGGTTTGTACCATCCTCGCAACCTGGGTGGTCAACCCAAGATCCCCATTCCCTGGTACACACAACATTCCACCTTCGCACCACACGGTGGTCGCTGAAGTGTGCCCAGAGGTTACGGTGCCTACAGGACTGGCGGCACTTACCAGTCCCCATCTCAGGACCCCGGGATCGCCAAGCCCGTACTCAGGAATCATCAACAATAGACTATTTTAATTTGTTACACGTTTGCCAAGGACCAAAGTTAGAAAATGCTCCATGTGTTCTTTAGTCATTTGTCCATTTTTGCTTGGCTCCACATGAATGTTAGATGGACAGATTGCTTCAAGTTTCCTTAAAACATCTGAACCGAAAGTGTCTTGTGTCTATACCACCACTAGTAGCACTAGCAGACGAGTGCAGTGCAGTTGCTTGTTGTTCTATGTATGGTTTCATGTGGTTCTGAGCATTCAAGGTCAAAGGTGTCTCTTAAGACACTTAGGCTTACTGAGACACACTGTAATTACACAGTCAACTTGAAAAGAAGACATTAGCGATAGTGTACGTACTCACAAAGTCCCCTGTATTTGTATGGCAGAAAATTCTATTTGATCACAGGGCACTGGCCTTTGATGGCTTTATTCAGTCCTACCAAGCCTGTAATGCCTTGTACAGAGCAAAAATTGCAACAATGGGCCCTCTTTCTTTCAAATTATCAATATGAATTTTTCTACAGGCCCACTACCTAACATTCGAATGCAGACTTGTTATCTCGTTTACCTGTTGGTAACGATTCTGTTTTCCATTCTTCCGAGGAATTATGATTTCTAATTGACGATCAGGAGCTTGAATGTCTTCAATCTTTTCCTTGAAATAGGCCCCCTATGTACAGGATGGATGGTAACTGCCTGAAGAATATTCATAACACAGTGGAGAGATGCTATTTTGCATAGTCACGCTCTTTTGTTCTTATACACCGACAATGATGACACTTCGGTTGTGATCCCTCATTCTCTTCAATGGGACATTTTGTCGTCGTTGCATCAAAGTCACTGGGACGTTGTTCGAATGAAACAACTTGCTTGCCATCATTGCACTTGGCATGGCTTGGATACCCAAATTCATGCTAGGACTTCTCTTTGCTCTGTCTGCGTGGAAAAAAGCGACTCAGCTGCAACATGTTTTTCCTTGGCCAACCGGCCCCTTCTTGTCTGCATGTTCAAAAGCCAGATGGAGAAACTTCGTTCCTCACACACTCTTGAGCAAGCCTTACACATTTTTGTCTTCTTATCACTCTTGCTGAGGGATGGTCCCTCATCGGCAGGACTTTTGCATGGCTGTCGTCATTAGCTGTTGTGGTCTCTACTGCAACCACAACGGACACAATTTGTTCCATGTTTGAAGTGGAAGTTCAAGGTTGACGACAAAGTTTTCTTTACAGTACATGGATGTAAATATCATTAGGAAGCGGGTATCACTGTTTTAGTTTTGGGTCATTCTACCCATCTGGTTCAGGGTTCCACTGGGCCATACAGGCGTTATCAAAATCAGTTGCATCACTTGAATTTTGGTGATTCTGCTGCAGATCTTTTGTTGGCAGATCCAGCACCTGTTAGAGGTCCTCATGAGGTTACACCCCACCACTCCTGTCTCCAAGTGCGGTGCCTACCAGGGCGATACCGATGACGTTGACATCACACCACCACTGCTGTTGATGGCGCCATCCCCAGTGAGGGCAACACTACCACGCAGCAACAGCAGCCAACACTGACTTCTCCTTCGGCGGAATCCATGGTCGTCAACACATCACTTCTGGTCTCCTGCATTATCATCGTGGAAGCACCTCCAGTTGTCAATTTGTCCACACCTTTGTCTCCTACGGCCATGTCGGTCCTCAACATGCAGCTTTTGTGCAGTTTTCCGGCTGGCTTTCCTGTGCACTCGCAAGGTGAATACTGGTCGGTGGGTCTGGTTGATATAAGAATAATAAGGAAAAAATAAAGTTAGGGGAAAAAAAGGAAAAAATAAAATTAGGGGAAAAAAAGGAAAAAATAAAATTAGGGGAAAAAAAAGGAAAAAATAAAGTTAGGGGGAAAAAAAGGAAAAATAAAGTTAGGGGGAAAAAAAGGAAAAATAAAGTTAGGAAAAAATTAAAAATAAGTAAAAATAAAAGTAATGAATTAAGTGGATTTTGTAAGTGGTTATACACAGTTGCAAGGAGGAAGTAGGTACAGGATAATGGGTGGGGAAGGAAGAGAGGGCGGGGAGATTTTTTTTTACTATTGTTCCTAACTTTATTACTTCCTTCTCCCCCCCCCCCCCCAACTTTATTTCTTCTTTTTTTTCTATTTTTATTATTCCTTATTATTCTTATCATTTCAAATCCCCCCCATCCCACTCCCTCCCCACACTCCTCTGCACCTCCCTCTTATCCTTTCCCACCCCTTCCCTTCACTGTATTCATTGCCGCAATTAAAATTCCCACCTATCAGAGTCTTTAAATTCCACCACACGATGTGTATATTTCCATCACCACCTTTACCCAGCATCCTTCCCCCTCCACTCTCCACCTCACTCACAGTGTAGCTTGTGTTGCTGGAGTGGCCGGACATGATATTTGTGTGTGTATAGTTGTCTGAATGATTGCGTGAATGTGTTTCTTTTTCTAACAAAGGCCATGGTCAAAAATGTAAGTTGTGTGAATGTGATTTTCTATTTTTGTGTCTGTCAGCAGCTCAGTGAGCCTCTTTATGAAGATTTGTTACCTATCCTCTATTATTGATATTCCTTTTGATTTGCCATTGTTAATACTCTGACAATAATTTATTTATATCTTTGTTATCTAGTAAGTGTGGAACTGTTGCAGATTATTTGGCTACCTCTGTCCTATTACTTTCTGACTCTGAATCCTACAGCAGGTTACAGCAGAATACACATCTTCATATGTGGCCTTATCACACTTAATACAGATGGCTTCTCCATCACATCCCAAGGTGGTGTGCTCCAATCACTGACATTTTAAAACAGCACATTTGGTGAAGGACATAGGACCATACATTTAAGGGAATCTGCTGTAACAAGTCCTGGAAAGTTTGCAGTACTGAAAGTCAGGATAAAATAGTCTCCATCTACCCTCTTCTCAATGTTTTGTACACATACAGGATCTATATGTGGACAAGAAACAAATTCATAGTTTTTCCTGGTCAAAAATACACTTTTTCCTGGGTGAAAATACACTTTTCCAGAAAAGTGACAATCTACTTTCCCTTGGAGCAGTAAATTTTATCAATCCTTTATATCGTCATAGAATTTCTGGAGTTAAATTTTTTTTATGGGGTCCGTGTTTATTATATACATACACATTTCACACACCGATTGTCATGCTGTTGCCAACTCTATATGTCACGAGACCTTTTTTTCCCTTTGTCAAGTATGTTCAGTTCAAATCTGCAGTTGTTCTAGCTGCAGTTCTTTTTGTATAGCATTTTGAAACTGGGACTTTAATCATGGACACCGCGCGCGCGTGTGTGTGTGTGTGTGTGTGTGTGTGTGTGTGTGTGTGTGTGTGTGTGTGAGAGAGTGAGTGAGTGAGTGAGTGAGTGAGTGAGTGTGTGTGTGTGTGTGTGTGTGTACGCATTCGCGCAGGTATGCGTAACCATAATTCTAAAAATTCCTCTTGCTATAAAAAAATTCAAGTTTTTCTCAGATTTCCGGGTTGTTCCAGGGTGTACACACCTTCTCACAATACCTTCTGGTGCCAAACTCTTCCTTAACTACTACTTTTGTAATATGTACCAGATTCCTAAAAGTGACAACCTCTTTGTGGAAATGAATGTGTCATGTAACTCCAATTCAATGGCATAGTCCTCAAGTCCTTAGCTTTCTGGAGATTTGATACTTGTTGGAAATTTGATGTTTCAACTGGCAGTTTGGCATTGTGAAAAGACTTCAAATTGCCAGCTATGTTCTCTTGACCCTTTTAGATATAAACGGTGATACCATCTCAAACCAGCCCTGTTTTTGTCTTAATTATTATTGACACACTCTGAGTTGTAGAAAGTGCTGACAGATACAAATTCCTTTTCCTTAATTCTGAATCAGGAGTCCTTTGCCTTCATTCCAGAATCAGAAGAAGTCGCTACCTAACAGTAAGCTCTGTTCTTAGAGTGGGTGTTGATACCCACCAGTGGTACATCCATCCTGCTGGGAGTTGAAAGATAGCTGGTTGATGGTTCCACTTTGGTCCCACGAAGAGGTAGGGTACAAACAGTCTGCTTCAACTTCTCAATATAGATGATCAATCCTCGTGGTACACAACATCCCACTGCTACACCACATGGTGGTCACTGAAGCCCAGAGGCATACGACTGGTGGTGCTTACCAGTCCACAGCTCAAAGACCCCCAAGTTCACCAGAACCATACCAAGCAACTGAATGCTCATTTCTCTATGGAGAGGACATGGATTCGCTATGCCACTCCCAATCCTGAAGTTGACCTGCCCAGTTCACTTCCCAGTCCAGTCCCATTACACATTTATGTTATCCCATCAGAGGTGAAAGCAATAAAGTAATTTACAAACTATGGTGTGCTGCACAGCTTTTTATAATAGTATGATTACCAACCAGCTATTAATTATGACAAATAACCACCATCAAAGTATGATCCAAATCAAGGTAAACCTGTGGCAGAGCAAGCAGCTGAGCATCATCTGTTCTATTTCAACAGCTACATCATACCTGAGGCCATTTGAAAAAAATAATTCATGATAAGTAGAAGCATAATGTTCTATTACAAAAATATGTTTTCTGGAAACATTTACCTATGAATGTAAATGGAACATTACAGAGATCTCCCTTCCAAAAAATCTTATGATTAACAGTAATTACTAAAATGAAATCTTAGGTACTGCATGCAACACTTATTTTGCTATTTACTGGTATTCAGTTAATTAAACCACATCAACTAGTGGACTCATCATGTTAAAAGATATATAATACAAACAAAGCAATGCAATTTTCTCTGCCACCTATAATGCAAGAAGGTAATGAAAGATTACTTACTGCATTGTACCAATCCAAGCAAGGTTTAACAACATCCCAGTCATCTATTCCTCGTAATTCCACAAACCAGATGCTGAAATTGAAGCTGGGTCCCCATGACTGGAGTGGCATTATTTTGATGAAACGAAATGGAACAGGATGATCTCTCACAGTGTGACGCAACTGGAATGTTTCTGGTGAACTGTCATTTTTCAGGCCACTGCAACAGAAATTTTAAAACTCGTATTAAAAACAAGAAAAAATATGTAGGAAATATATCATCACTTCTCTTGTTAAATAACACCTTTAGCAGTGCTGCAAAATTATTATCAACCTTACTACAAAAGAACTGATTTGAACTTAAAATTAAGTATTAATGTGTGATAATATTTTTGAGAAGGATAGGTTGACACACACACACACACACACACACACACACACACACACACACACACTATCATCTTTGATCACCGTTGCCAGACTGTAGGGCTCAGGACATCTGAGGCGAAAGAAACCAATGGTGAGAGTGAGAAGGCTGCATGGACAGGGAAGCTCGAAAGGACTGGATGGATGCATGGTAAGGGTGTGCGAATAAACAAGTTGTGTCTGATGTATAGGGAGGAAGGTAATGGAAGAGACTGGAGCATGTAGCGGAATGGAAGATGTAAGTGGGGCTAGAGTGTGGGCGGGGGAGGGGAGGGGAGGGGAGGGGAAGGGAAGGGAGGGAAGGGTGGTGGCGGCAGGAACTAGTGAAGGTTAGGCCTGGGAGACTGTGGGAGTGTAGATTTATTGTAGGGAGAGTTCCCACCTATACAATTCAGAAATGCTGGTGTTTGTGGGGAACATCCATATAGAACAGGCTGGGTAGCAGTCATTTAAGTGAGCCACATCATGCAGGGCTGCATGCTCTGCAACAGGATGGTCCAGCTGTCTCCTAGTCATAGTCTAACGTGGCCATTCATGTGACTGACACCTTGTTACTGTTCATGCCTACTTAGAAAGCTGCACAGTGGATGCAGATCAGTTTGTATCTCATGACTGCTTTCACAGGTTGCCCTGCCTTTTATGGGATAGGACAAGATCTTTCATCAAAGGCTGGTCGTTAATAGAGCACAACACATTACACTTTGAACATGTTTATTGCTAACACAAGCGTACACTCAGTACAGACTGCCTTTTGTTTGGAGTGCTTCACTATTTATACATAGAAAGAATTTTCTGGAACTTGCAAATATATCATACCATAAGAAACACGTAGAACATTCTAGAAACAGTAAATACAAAGAAAGACACTTTTTCTGCCCATGGCGATCTGTGATGCTAACCACTGCACCACACGTTTCGTCAGAAAACTCACAGCATTGCACCCCGTCCTGAGAGAACAGCAACCCGTTGCTAGGTTCCCTTTGGTGCCAGCTGCAGTGTACTGGATCTTTCATGGGTCATCTGTATGGCAGTTCCGAAGAATCCTTCCATTCTGTCTGCATGCCTTTGTGACGGTGACGATGACCGGCACCAGACCCTTTCATTGGTCATCTGTATGGCAGTTCCGGAGAATCCTTCCATTCTGTCTGCATGCCTTTGTGACGGTGACAATGACCGGCACCAGACCCTCCTGTCATGGCTTCATCATTATCACAACGGTCTTCAAAGTCTAAACAAGATGCTGTTTCTGTCTATCTGTTCTTTGGGATTGTGGTAAGCCTACATACGGAGAACATGCACAATGTCTCTTCGTTTTTATAGTTTTGACGACGGCTCATAATCCTTGATTTCATATGTGACGTCTGCCTGGCGGCGTATGACATGTTACAGACCAAAGTATCACTTTAGTAACTTTCCCAATAGCCAAACTTTCTGTAAAGGGGTAAAAATCCATACCAGATGTCCTGGGTTGTACATAACAGGTCGGTGTGTGTTGTTATACTGATGGCGGTCCTTGTCCTGAGCATCCAGTGTCCATATGTGAGTCAGCTGTCTTGCTTCTTTGACCCTGACAATGAGCTGTTTCACGTAGTCATCCTGAGTGTCGTCCAGAAGGAACAGGAACAGTGTATCGATTGTCATCTCCGCTTCAACATGAGATAAACAACATGAGGCCTGTGTTGTCTTACCTTGCTGTATTATAAGCAAATGTCATAACTGGTAGTATTATATCCCGATCTTTCTGCTCAATATCGACATACATTGACAGCATAACTGATAATGTCGTGTAAAAATGTTCTTTAAGACCATTTGTTTGAGGATGGTAAGCAGTTGTTATTCTGTGGACAATGTCACAATGTGACATTGTATTTGATACTAGTTTTGACGTGAATACTTTTACTCAATCAGATATCATCAAACACAGTGCACCATGCATCAAAATAATGTCTTCTACAAAGCATTTTGCAATCTCTGGAGCTTCTGCAGTTGGAACAGGTTTGGTGACAGCTTAGCGGGTTAGGAGTCAGTGCAGACTATTATCCATCGGTTACTGGTTGTCGATTTCAGGAACCTACCTAAAAGGTAGATTCCAATCCGGTGGAATAGAGCTACTTCAGGTGGAATTGGTACCAGATGACCTGAAGGTAACTGCAGCACATACTACTTCTCTGGCACGCCTTACAGTGACATGCATAGTGCTTGACAGATTGGTAGAGACCTTGCCAGTAATGCCTGTGTCTGATTCTGTCTAGGGTCTTCACGAATCCGAGATGACCGGATATTGGAGAATCATTTGGGGCCCAGTGGATCGTAGTTGCTCATATACAATGTCCCATTTATAAGTTGAAACAATCCTTTGGTTGGTTCTCCTTTCTCCAAGGCTTCTATGGTTTGTAATAATGCTGGAACTTCCCTCTTTTCCACTGTAATGTTACCTAACTCAATGAGGGCTCAAATTTCATCCATGTTCTTGTGTTCAGCTAATGGATTCTTCAAATGAGAGTCGGCATTCTTATGTTTGCGGCCATTTTTGAATACCACTGTGACATCATGCTCTTGGAGTCTTAAGTGTCTATCTTGCTTGTCGATCTAATGGATCCTTCAAATTGGTCAGCCAACATAAAGAATGGTGTCTGTCATGATGAATGGTTTACCGAATAAATACTACTGGAACTTGTTGATAGCCCAGATAACAGCGCGACATTCTTTCTTAGTTGTAGAGTCGTTTATCATGGACATTGAAAGAACTCTTGATGCATAGGCTATCACCTTTTCAGCACCTTCCTGAATTTGTACGAGCACTGCACCAGTCCCATAATGCTACTGTCAGTGTGAAGCTAAGTTTTCTCCTCATCTTCATTTAAGTCTGGAATAGCCTCCTTAAGTGCCTGGAAAGCTCTTTCTTTCATCTCATTGCAGTAAAAGCTGGCGTCTCCCTGCAGAAGTTCTTGAAATGGATGTGCCTTGTTACAAAAACCTTCTATGAAACGACGATAGTATGAGCACAGCCCCAAGGAAACTTCTCGCATCATAGATGTGCTGAGGAGTTGGAAATTCTGTGACTGCCATTACTTTATCTGGATCAGGACTGACACCATCTCCGTTTACCAGGTGCCCCACAAGTTTTATCTCTTTGGCAACAAAGAGGCACTTCTTTGGGTTGAGTCAGAGTCCTGCTGTCTGAACACACTACAACACAGTTGACAGGTGGCTTAGTTATTCTGCAAATGTCCTTGATAAAATGACAATGTTATCTGGTAACAAAGACATGTCATCCATTTAAGGTGTCAAAGCAAGTTGTCCATCATGCAGTCTGTGGCGTGCCAGTCACAGTCTGCACGGCCGCTGCGGTCAGGGGGTTGGAATTCCCCCTCAGGCAGGGATGTTTGTGCCGTCTTTAGTATAAGTTAGTTCATAAGTAGTTTGTACGTTTCAGGACTTTGAATTCAAAGAGGCCGACAGTCATAATAAAAGCAGTTTTCTTTCTGTCACCTTTGTCAAATTCAATTTGCCAGTAACCTGTCTGCACGTCCATGGTTGAGAAGTATGTAGCTCCTTTCAAACAGTCTACGTGTCGTCAATGCACGGCAATGGTTAGACATATTTGCAATTTTGTTCAGCCATCAACAGTTGACACAGAAACACCACATGCTATCCTCCTCCTTCATGAGGACCATTGGAGATGACCAGGGACTCTTCTGAAGGTTGAATAATGTCATCGTGCAACGTTGTCGGCAGTAACAGCAGAGCATGAGACTTCATCAATGACATCGAGATCACCATCCTGGACTGGTTCAGCTGTTCCAATAGACATTCCTTTAGCAATGAGTTGCAATTACTCGTGAAAATTAGTGATCCAAATTTCTCCTCGACCACCTGTAATGCTTAAGATAGCCACTGATATGTTATACTGATTAGCTTTTTGGGACCGACAAGCACTTCACTGTCCAACTGGTCATCTCGGCTGCTGACTGGAACTCTTCTCATTGTTAACTGGGGGATCTCAACAGCAAAAAACCTCCCAGGAGAATACATTTTACTTGTACACGTCAAAACGGCTTCCCCAATTTGTAGCTCATATCTTCCACAGTCAATGACAGCCTGGGCTGCCCGAAAGAAGACCTGTTGTTGATAGTTACTTTTTCTTGTGATATGTTCCCAACAGCTGGACGTATTTTCCATTTGCAACCTTCAGCACAGTTGCTCTTGTATCACAGAACATTATCTTCTTCATTTAGCAGTGGTAATTATTTGACAATACAGAGAAGGAAGCTCCTGAATCTACTACTACCCGGACAGGTTGGCAGTCGATGATGACGTCAATGAGATTTCCCCGAGATCTTAGTGACTGTCGCCCATGGAGGATTTTCATCTGCGACGGCCTCACGTCTGTAGATGGTCACCTCACCTAGTTTTCCCCGAACATAGTGGCTGGTATTTCTGTAAGGCGATGGTGAACGGCGGCAGCATTTTGGAGGATGACCACATCCAGGATAAAGCGACGGGCTTTGTCCCATAAGTTGACAATAATCATCTGCAGTCGATTGCTGTTGAGAGGACCGCTCCAATGGTTGACGACTTGCGGCATAATAACTGTCAAATACTCGTCTTCTATCCTTACAGTATTGTACAATACGTCCAGGAAGGCTACAGTGAAAACACAATGGTGTGTTGTCTTCTGTCTTCCAGATATCTGTCCTCCTGCGAGGCTTCACAGTTGGTGGGGGAATTGGTTGTAATTGTGTCGGTCGGTTCCTAAGCTGCAATTTGGTGCATGCGGCATAAGTCATAGTACTGTGCAGCCATTGTTTACATTGAGTGCGACTGGTGGGGCTGACAGGTGCTATGGTTTGAAATACCTCTTCCTCAGCAATGTAGACTCCCTCATGAAATAAAGGACTGACATCCATGGCCATAATCAGGCACTCGCTTGTCCTACAGTCCTGGCTGCCATAAACTGTTGTAATTTTTCTCTCACAATTTGTTGTATAAGAGAAGAGAAGCGAAGTCATGCTGGTGTTCTGCAACGATCATAGGGACTACATTTGAGAGTATGTCATACTTCTTTCATCCAACCATCCTCAGTCGCATCTCTTCAATTTTCTGGCACCAATGGATAACCTCTTGTGTTGTCAAAACATCTTTTAACAGAAGAGCTCAATAAATGTCTTCCGTGATGCTCTTCATCACATATGAACCTTTATCGGCCTCCAAACGTCTTCTCAAGTTCTGTCTGGAATTTTTTCCAGCTATTGAGCTTGTCCTCATTTTCAAACCACCGCTTGACCATCCATCCAGGTAGAAATATATTTTTGCCAACACATAATGTGATCCCACCTATTATACTTGGCCACTCGGTCGCATCCTTTCAGCCACTTGTTTGGATCCTGTCCAGCGTCTCCCGAGAACACCGATGGGTGTCTGATGTGCAGCTCGCTTACCGCTGTTTTGGCATCCATGGGTCTTTTGATGATAAGGACCTTCAAACAGAGGTAGTCAGTATACCCTTCGTATTCCGGTTCTTGCCCGTGTAGGTGATGGCTCTTACACTGCCTAATTGGAGCCACAATGATGATGACGTATTGCAGGATACCCAGCACCTCCACCAGAAAGTGTCACATTGAAGAGTGCAGGTGGTCCAGAATTCAAAGGCTGGTCATTAATAGAGTGCAACACTTTACATTTAAAACATGTTTATTGCTAACACAAACGTACACTCAGTACAGACTGCCTCCTGCTTGGAGTGGCCCATTATTTATACATGAAAAGAATTTTCTGGAACTTACAAGTGCATCAAATATAAGAAACATGTAGAACATTCTAGAAATAGTGAAAACAAAGAAATAAATTTGTTTCTGCTCATAGCGGGATTTGAACCGGGGACTGAAAGCACAGCGATCTGTGATGCTAACCACTGTACCATGCGTTCCGTGGAAAGACTCGCTTCAGTATTCATTGTAGTGCCAGCGGATCATCATGTTGATGTTGTCCTAGTTACGCATGAAGAGACCATAAGGATGAATCACAGGTGGGGGTAGAACACAACACTAACTATTGGGTCAGATTGCAACAGAAGGGTAGAGCGGTCTGCATTCCCACTGCTGCTACTCAGCAGTGAAGATTGTTTAGGTACTGCCAGCACAGATGAGGGAGCCAAGTTAACTGGATATCAAAAACCAGACCTAAAAAGCAGTACATTGCTACTATATTCAGCAGTTCGATCATTAGGGCAAAGTTCTGAATGGAGATGGACAATACAAAGCTGACAGATAAGCAAGACACAAGTCTTGGCGGCTGAAAGTTGGAAACCATGGGTTAGGGCCCCAAGGCTGCACCTTGGATATGAGCTCATGCAGCTGTCACTCAGCGACAGTAACAATAGTGAATCATAAATATATACAAAAGTCATCAGCACATAATGACTGTCATACTAGGCCATTAATGGTCACTAAAAAAAAGGGGGTGGCAGGCGGGGGGGGGGGGGGTGTTCAATACAGAACGTCCAGACCCCATTCTCTTGGATATGGGGGAAACTAAGGGATGCACCTGAACTAAGGGATGCACAAACTAGGACTCTGAAATAGCGGAATGACAGAGGGTTCTGGATGAAGATTTAATGTGGGCCCTGGGGACCTCACTCATGCAATGTCATGAGGATGTGATGTGTCCATGTTGTGTCAGGTAAACAAGATTATCCTGGGTGGAGCGGCGTTTATGAAAACCAACCTGGCAAGGACACAGTAGGCTCTGAGATTTGAGGAGCCAGTACAACCACTGACCGAACATATGTTTGTTACGTTGATGGGTTGATAGCTATCCAAATCAAGTGGGTTTTTCCAAGCTTGAGCACTGTAACAATGCTACTATCTCATGACTGTGATTGAAATACACCATCATTCCAAATGCGATAGAACATGGCTAGGATGTGTCACTTGGACTCTGCAGATAGGTGTTTTAACATCCGATTGTGGGTGCATTTTGGCTCATGGGCTGTGTAACATCGATTGTGGATGCATTTTAGCTCAGGTGCTGTGTCTGGGCAGTGTGTAAGGGCACTGAGGAATTCCCATTCACTAAGTAGAGAATTGTACGGTTTCACATGGTGAGTCAAAAAGGACAATTGCTTTCATTCCTCCTGCTCTTTCAGGGTGCAAAAGGCTGGCAGGTAATTCACAGACACACAACTCCAAGCCCACTGCTCAGCATCTGTATTTGTTCAAACTTCAATTCACTGAAATTTCAGGCACAATTAAAGGAATTTGGTATACATAGAGACATCTGATCTTCACCCACACCTGGGATGGAGAGGTATGTGATCAAATGGTAGACATGTACCTTCCCCAGCACTCCTGTTTGCATCTTCTGATTAATAGTCAGCCTCATGCACAGAGCTGTTTAAAAACAATGGGGTTCCCCAAAGGTGGGATGCTGCTCATGATGCTATAGCTCCCACCTGCAGCCTCTCATGGCCTCAATGATCTCTGGCAACCAACAGAGCCAAGGGAATCCATAAGAACTAGGGATTGGGCCATAGAAATAATAGCCATGGTAAGACTTCTGAACACCACATCTGTGTTACTATGCCTTGGAGACCCAAACATAGTGGCAGAAGTTAGTGTCCCAATTAGTCTTATTAAGAAGAGCCCATCTGGGCAAACATCCAGGGAACTGACACTAGGGCAGTGACAGCAAGATCAAAAAGTGGTCACTACCACCTAAGCCATCATGCACTTTCCAGTGTATAGATGGTGAAAGGTCAGGGCTCCATACTGATAGGTCGACAGCTGAGTACCTAGGTGCCAAGTGTCACACAGAAATGTGTAGCGGGCAGAGTATTTAAAAGGCAGAGGTCAAGTTGAGATAACAACAACTCAACATCTCTACCACGGCCAGTAATCTTAGTACCACCCCTGAGGGCTCAAGGGCGTTGAAATCATCAAACACTAGGAAAGGTGGGAGGTGTTAAAAGATCAGTGCAACCAGGATGGACTACTTCACCACCTGGGAGGAGATAGCCATTACAGATGTAAATGTCCACTTTAGTTCTTACTCTGACAGTTACAGCTTCTAAAGGCATTTGGGTGGCAACAGGTTCACTGTAGAGAGAGTTAAGGGTGTAGATACAAATTCA
Organism: Locusta migratoria; assembly: GCA_026315105.1. Lineage (NCBI taxonomy): Eukaryota > Metazoa > Arthropoda > Insecta > Orthoptera > Acrididae > Locusta > Locusta migratoria. The sequence continues at coordinate 117,300,423 of CM048748.1, forward strand.
ACCTCACATCTGTCAGACTGTGTGATTCCTATAAAAAACCCGATGGCCACATAAGGCAAGCGTTTGCATAATGGGAAACCACCACTGGAAACCCTATGATCTTTTGGTTCCCTACAGACATGTTGGATGAAGTGAACACTTCATCACTAGATTCACACACAAATCTTCATCAGACTGCAGGAGGAGATTAAGAAGGAAGATAATCCCCTGGACCACATTTAGAGACTTCTGAGTGTGATAGAGACAGTAACATCACCTAGCTTGTCACAGGCCATCAGAGCCCCTGACTGGGCTGAAGATGTTGCTTTTATCAGGACTTAGCCACTTCTTATCTTAGACGTACCTGTGACTTCCCCAAACTTATCTTCTAGATTTTCCACAAAAGACAGAGGCTTTGTTGATATGAATAAATCCCCATCAATTCAGGTGCACACACTGAATTTGGGTGAGTATATTGGCTCATCTCTATCTTCAGCCAGTGAAGGGTACAACTTGGGGTCATATGTAGTTTGCATTATATTCCATCCTTCCAGTCTAGAGGCAATGTTGACCACCAACATTTGATTTCATTTGTTTCAATTTGGTCACAAGGATAGCTAGGGAAATGGTCCATCCAGACAGAGGCCCAGATGCCTGGATAAGCCTAATACAACTGAGGTGCGGCTAATTCTCAGGTTGCCTGCTAGCAATTGTTCCACCTCAACAGCCATGCATCTCCTTGGTGCAAAGCAGACCTAAGGATTAAGGTTGTTTATAGAGAGGGGGTTCGACCATCGTCATGACCCAGGCACTTAAGCCAAGATCCCCAATCTCTGTAACATTCAACATTCCACCAGTGTGGTGTAAGGTGGTTGCTGAGGCAAGCACAGAGTTTACAGTATAGAGGACAGTTGGTGCGACACGGTCCCCAGCTCAGGGACCAGAGTTTGCCAAGCCTGTACCCAGAAAAGAAATGCTGCGGCCCCTGATGGGCAACCAAGCACCAGAGAGAGGTGTAATGTCCCAAAGTTTGTTTCCTTCTAGGGAAGACCAGTAAACCAGACCGGCACCACACTCCCAGAGGCAGCTGTATGCCAGTGGAAAAGAGACTGCCATTGTTGGTGCTCCAGGAAGGTAGACAGTCAAGACACCGCTCAAGAAGCTGCCCAAGTAGACAAGTTCATTGAGAACCACAATAAATTCAAAAGTCATCAACAAAGAGAGAAGGTGAGACACCTGGTACTCAACAATCTGTAATATGGTTAACTCCTACAGCAAATAGAACAACACTCAACACTGAACCCTGAGATATACCATTCTCTTGAATAATCTACATGAATCTCGGACTGGGACTTATGCATTATCCAGTCACTTTTTACACATAAAATTTGTTGGAAGCCTTTAGGAACAAACAGTGAGGAAAAAGGAGGAAGGGAAGAAGACATCAAATACTGAAGCAGAGGGGGGGGGGAGGAAAAAGGAGGAATAAGAAAGGAGAGATTGAAAAAGGAAATATCATGATCTATCTGAAATATTCTCCTTATCTTCGGTTTCCCAAAGGGGGTGTAAGACTGTCCACAAAGGAGGGGAAAAGGATAGTGGAAAGGTGGGCATGCAGCACAGAAAAATAGTAGTGCTGCAAAGGCTGGGATCCCATGGTAGCGAAGCATTTACTCACCAAAGAGTGATGAGCCCCCTGGGAGAGGCTGACGCGAAGGAGTTCATCAGCCAGGTATAGCTCATTTCGTTGTTTTATAGGGGACTAAACTGCAAGGTCATCAGTCCCCTGTTCCTAGCAAAGAAGTTTCATTTTCATGAAACTAAAACATAGAGAGAACATGGAAAAGGGAAAGCCTTGGCGGGTGTAGACAGAAAACCAACATTTCATTGAAACACAGATAAAAACACAAAAGAGATCAAATTAATGTTGCACGAGACTAAAAATTTAAAGGAGAATGTCATGGCTGGCAGATCACTAGGATAAAAAAACTGACAAGACAGCCATACTACAACCTCTCCAATCGAAAAGGAAGCGACTATCAAAGACCTAAAAGTACTGTAGAAATGTGGACCTGAGAATCAGGCTCCAGCACCTTCCATTAAACGGAATGGTAAAAACCAGCTGCATGAATAAAACATAAAACAGTATTAGCCATAGAGCCTTTGAAACCTAAGACTAAAGGTAGTGCATCTGGTAGATTAAAAGACTGCCTCAAGGCGGCTAAAAGCGGACAGTCCAACAGGATGTGGACCACTGTGTGTTGTTACTTCAATTTCAGTTATGGATTATATGGTGTAAAGTTCGCTTCAAGTCCATATTTGCAACTTCCTCTTTATCTTTGAAGGCGATTAACAATAAAACAAGGTCCAGCTATGATGTGCCTCTAAATTCCTTCAAATTATTACACTTCAAAGACATTCGTAAATTTACACCATTGCATAAAATAACTGCAGTACATTAGTTCTGTAGATTTGACATCAGGATATCATCAAGTGGGTATCCATGAGGATTCTTGAAAATATACCGCTTTTTTGTTCGATGGTACAGCGTACCAATACAAGGTATTTGCTAAATACTCTTCATCTACTGGTTTATCTAGAAATTTAGCTTTTGTCAAATGACCCTAAATATACTGTTTAACAGTACCTTGTTTTCTGTCATATGGTACTGGGTCAGATAACTCAAACTTAAGTTTTTCTTGGGTAGTCTCTGACCAATATTTCTCCTTAAATTGATTCTTAAAATCCTCCCAAGATTTAAATTCATCAGCAGAAACTGTCCCCCATTCTAGCACCTCCACCTCTAAATGCTTCAAAGTAAGGTATATTTTTAATGAATGTGTCCAACAACTAGGTAGATTCCTTTAGAAGGTTCTGATGAAGTGGTTAGGGTGAACCTCCCCTCCTGGTATAAGCTTCGGAAGATGTTTATAAGGATTCACTCCTGTTGTAATGTTGAAATTACTTTCCCTAGCACTTACAGGAGACACTGCATAGTTTTCACTGGGAACTACATCTTTATTTTCGTTTAATGCTGTTTGTGTTCTATGTAACTCTTCCCATTGCCTATCAAATTGTTGATTACTAAAACTAGGCCCAAACTGCTGACTGACTGCTGTTAGTGGGGGTGTATGAGATTCCGTACATTTTTTGTTTATTGATTCTTCTACCCTTTGTTCCCAATTGGTATCAAACCAAAAGGACAAACCCTCTTCATCCACTTGCTTTCCTCTCTCAATGTTATGAAGTTTATTCTCTGCCTTATAGACCCTTTCATTCAATTTCATGAATTCTACATTAGAGGTTTCTTCTAAAGCTTTGACTCTTAAGTCACACTAAGATACATTTCTATCAAGGACAAATTTTCCATAAATTCTTTACGTACCTCAACCACACAATAATCCCGTTCCTTAAGGCTTCCCAAAATCTCTTCCTTCAGGTTCTGTCTTTCCTTATCTAGATGAGCTCCTACTACTCTTGTTGCCAACTTGACTACATTGTCAGGTGATACTATTTTCTGTTTTAAAGTATCTACCTCAGCACTTAAAGAGTTGTAATTTTGCTGACATTTGTCTACATGGGATTCTATAACAGTTTGAAATTTTTCAAGCTTACTTTCTTGGTTGTCTAATCTGCTATAAACATCATTAATTACTGTTTCTAATTTCAGATCAATATTAGTTTCTAGTTTTATTAAGCTCTCCCTCAAATCTTTAGACTGACTGCCAATCCTGCTACTAATTTCTTTTAACATCGCTATTAACGGTAAATCTGCATAAGCAACATTCTCTCCAGCCATTATTTTGGTTTGTGATCTTGTCACTGGCATAAATTAAAACCCCTTCTACACACACTTGTACAGAATTTATACGCTCACCACGGAGTATGTCTAGAACCACAATGGCAGCACTTTTCAGCCAGTAGGTCGCAACTCAAATTCCTATGTGGCGTCTCTGTTTGTAGGCGTGATGTTTAATCCCGACAGAAACCGTTCCCACTTTCTCTTCTGTACTTCTAGTGCTAGTTAAGCACAAATCATTTCTTCAGTTGCGCCGAAATAATGGTTCACAGTTTTTGATTTCTGTGAGACCTCTTCTTAGTTGTTCACCCTCTTATTTCAAGTTAGTGTCCATCGGTCGCCGTACTGTATTATATATGTATCCAAAGACCGGTATTTCGTGTCCTGTCACGGTCGACACATTGTGTTGTTACTTCCATTTCATTTATGGATTATATGGTGTAAAGTTGCCTTCAAGTCTGTATTTGCAACTTCCTCTTTATCTTTGAAGATGATTAACAATAAAACAAGATCCAGCTACAATGTGTCTCTAAATTCCTTCAAATTATTACATTTCAAAGACATTCTTAAATTTACACCATTGCATAAAATAACTGCTGAACAACACATCATTTGTTCTGATTAATTACAACACTTATATTGGCAATTAGATACAATGCCAGAGTAAGTGCACATCTCTTTTGCACATATATCTCGACAGAGTCAAAAAGCAAAGCTTTCACACATAGAGTTGATATATGAACACTGAGTTTCTATATCTTTTACTCCACGATTCTCTTCTGCCCTCTTCTCTTACAATCCACTTTGCAATGCCAACCGCTTGACATATCTGCAACAAAGACAGATACTTGTGGTAGACACTCCATTGCTATGCCGCTAACACGCAAATTAACACCTTTAACTCAAGTTGATACTAGAAAAAAATTTAGTTAATACTGTAATACTACAACTGTTAGCAGGGCACTACAACGGCAATCTGGTGGGTCCTCTCGACGTAAGAGGTGGCCATGTGTTAACCATGTATACCCCATGCGTAGTTGGCAGAGTATAACAGACTCCCTGCAGGAAACCCACACAGAGAACTTCCACATGGCTGTAGAGGGCTTAACTGCACGGAGCATATTTGTTGCGTTTGAGTCAGCCAACTCATCATTCCAAATCCCAAGTACCTTCCGATTTTACACCATTTGGAGATCCCTTTCCTGGGGAGATATTTCAAGAATGGTTGATATGGTAGCCTGCTTGGCCAGGTGGTCGAGACGTTCGCTCCCCGAGATGCCAATGTGACCTGGGGTCCAAACCAAGACCACAGAGCAACCAAACTTGCCTAGACTGAATACAGCATCCTGAATTGACCCTACCAAAGGGTGTTTTGGAAAGCACTGGTCAGGGGCTTGAAAGCACTCAGGGAGTCAGTACAGATAACTATAGACTCCCTGTGGCAGGCTCCGAGATGTTCAAGGGCCCGCAAAATGGTGACGAGTTCCACAGTAAAAACACTACTCCCACATGGCAATGAATTTTATTCAACATGCTGACCATGGGCTTAGGCATACCCAGCACAGCCGTCGACTAGGGAACCATCTGTGTATACAAATTCCACATATGGAACCAATCAAGAACCGCCTGAAACTGGTGATGGAGAGTCGATGGTGCAGCAAGTTAGACTTGTGACACAACAACACAGTGACCAACACCGTTTTCCATTCACGCCTGATCAGTGAGAATAGTGATTATTTGCAAGTGTTTGAAATGCTAATAATTCCTGGTTAAAGAGAGAGCAAAAGTTAATCAGACGGTTAAATAGTTCATTTCTAAATATTCAGTGTTATCACATCAATTCATTAATTACTTTTGAGCTTGCTATTAGTACAGTTAATAGTTCAGTTACATCTTGATTATTGCTAAAGCATATGGCATACTCGCTGTTGAATAATTTCTGGTACTTATATAAACAATTAATTATTTGGAGCTGTAAATGGTAAGTATTAAGGTGAGAGTTTTGCATGATGATCTGCATGTTGCACTTGCGTGACTATTGCTTACATTTCACTGTCTTATATTCGACCCCCGTGTTAATGAATTATTTCTCAGTAATTAGTATATTGTCAGTGTCTTTTGTACCAGATTTGATGTGCATACACTGATTTCCTGCCCACCCAAATTTTACGTAATTTTTCACGTTGTTAATTAACTTTGCTGTTATTGAGATCCCACCAAATTATTTGCTCGTACAATGAGCTGGCAACCATAAATCAATAAGTTATTCATTTTTTTAAGATTAATCCATGAGTCCCGTTTGTTCCACATTTTTTTCATTTAAACATTAATCATTTTATTCCAAATTTTACTTTCTACTTACTTTATTACTATCTATCATCGTCGTTTACCAAAGAGGTACACCAACGTTCTGGTTATAATCTCTGCTACATCATCGGCTTCATTTCCTATAAGCTTTCCACCCAATTAAGATAATTAGGCACACAGGTCATTTTTCTAATTATCGTATAATAACTGGTGGTGTAGAATGGGTAGGTTTATAGACTGAAGCTGAGGGCAAGGAATGATCCAAGGAGGAATATGAGAATGGTAGGGAAAAGTGATGGGGATGAAAAGGGACTCAAGGAACAAAAGAAGGGAACGAACACGGACCACAGTTGGCAGATCTGACCTCGGCCGCTGTCATGGGGAGGGGAGTGCAACAGCTGGGAAGAGGAGCCTGCGATTCGGGTGGTAAGGTAAGGCATGAATATGGGCAACATATGAAGCCATCAGCTGTTGCCGTCAGAATTGCAGGGGAGGAACCCCAGCTTCCGCAAGAAGGCTTGTCACAGGACTCATACATAAGGCCCTTGTCGCTAAACTGATGCCACTGTAATGAACTGGATCCAAGACCCACAGTGCAGATGGAGCTGCAGAATCATACATCAGCCTGCTGTAATTTAGCCGTGACTGAATAATGGCCTTATACAGCTTCAGTAGACTGGGGTGATCAGCTCCCCAACCGGTGTGGCTGAGGCAGCAGATGATGTTTAAGTGTCGCCAGCATTTTTGTCGTAACTGGTGAAGATGTGGCACCCAAGTCAGCCAGGCATCAAAGAGCATGCCTAGAAAGCAATGTATCTCCTCGACACAAAGGGGTTCGTCATTCAGGAATAACTTAATGTCCAGGTGAGCTACCCGACTACAACAAAAGGGCACGATGTGGGTTTTCTGCACTGGAAATAGGAAACCATGAGCAGAGGCCCAAGACGGCCTTTCGGATGACTCCCTGTAGCTACCATTCAGTGACGCCAATGCTGCCTGAGCTAAAGTACAGGCAAAAGTTGTCAGCAAACGAGGAGGAAGAGAAATGTCCACACTGCCACAGCTAGAACGTTAATAGCAATTAAAAATAATTGCACTCTAAGAACGGAGCCCTCTAGGACGCCGTTCTCTGAAACACGAGAGGTGCCAATCTGAACTTTAAAAGAGTGGAGCGAGAGGTAGTTCTATATGAACATCGGAAGGGGACCATGCAAGCCCCATCCATAAAGTGTTGAGAGAATCTGGTGACGCCAGGTTGTCCCATATCCTTTTCGGAGATCAAAAAAGACTGCAACAAGATGTTCTCGGCAGGTAAAAGCTGTACGTATAACTGACACCAGAGGACTAGATTTTCAATAATACAACGGAAACCTCAAGTATCCACATAAGCGGTGACTCAGCACTGCATCTGCTCTACCCGCTCCGAGTCCAAAAGTCCGCACTGTAAGTTGCAGTGGGCAACCAATGGAGCAAGATCAGCAGGAGAGGCAACATCCAGGGGAAGATAAAAGGAAACAATTGGTAAATTCCTGTATTGTCAGGATGGGAACTGCCATAGCCTTCAGGGTCATGATGAGAGGCACAGCAGCACTGGGGATGGTGGCGAGGATGTAGACACAAATTCTGCCAGATACCCTGTCATAGATACAGCGATTTTTGTAATAGCCCCAATATCCACGAAGGGCTGAGGTCCTCTGCACAAGAAACCAAGTTTCCTGCGGAGCCACAAGAAATGCGAGGAAGCGGCACAACAATTGCTGTAACTTGGACAAACGGCAGAAAAAAAACCCACCACAGTTCCACTGCAGGATCATAGTGTCTCCTGGTCACTGAGACATCATGATGATGATGATGATATGTAGTGGGGTCCACAGCATTGTCTGCTGTTGCTGCCGGAAGAGGTGGAGTCTCAACGTCCATCGCTTCTGAAGACTTAGTAATAGCCAAGTCCTCGGGGGACATGAGAATCTCCACCTTGTCCTCCGAAGCAGAGGTTTGAGGTGGAGGCATGGGAGCCACCAGGGATTCTTTCTTCTTCTTCTTCTTCTTCTTCTTCTTCTCCCACTGATCGTTTGGTCTCTCTTGCTGGGATGGCTAGGTGGACTCATCCTCAGGGATTGAGGACACCCTGGAAGCCCTATGACCAGCAGTTGGTGGCTTTTGCAGCCACTCACTGGTATCCACTGTACCAGTTGAAGAAATGATAGGAGTAAGGGTTCTTTGGGAACCCTTCATGGCAAGAGGAGCCAGAGGTGGCTGTGGTTCTCTGGCTCAGGGGTGGAGACTGATGGCCCCTGTGGGTGCAGAGCTATTGCTCCCAAAGTAGTGACTTTGGGGACAACAGAAGAGGAGGCACCCCCAGACACCAAGGGGGCAGTTGTTAATGGTTGGGCCTTTGGGCCCAGCACAGTAGTTTGAACAGATGATCTTAACATGGATGGTGATGCAACTGTGGCATATGTGGATTTCATTCTGACAGGGTGAATCTTTTCATACTACTTCTTGGCCTATGAATATGACAGCCTGTTCAGAGGTCTTGTACTTCATTGTTTTGCATCCTTTTTCAAGAACTGTGTAGTTTTTGGAGCAGGGAGAGTGGTGCTGACTGCAGTTAAACACAGACCGGAGGAGGGAAACATAGAACGTCTAGACGAGGTGCACGTCCACTCTCAGCAGGTGGGGTTGGCATCACAGCGGGACGACATATGGCCAAACCTCCATCACTTGAAGCAGCGCATAAGGGGAGGAACATAGGGTTTGACGTCATATCAGTATATCATTACCTTGACTTTCTCGGGCAATAAATCATCATCAAAAGCCAAGATGAAGGCACCGGTGCCAACCTGTTGTCCTTCAGACTACTATAAACGTGCCAAATAAACGGCACTCCTTGCCTCTCTAAGTTCTTTCGGAGTTCTTCATTGTATTGTAATAAGAGATTCCACTGAAAGATAATATCCTGGACCATGTTTAGGCTTTTGTGGGGGTGATACAAATGGAAATGTCACCCAGCTTGTCACACGCAAGTAATGCCCTTTGACTGGACTGGGGACAACATCATTATCAGAACAGACTCGGAGCTCATCTTTAACATTCCTTATACCTCACCAAACTTATCTTCTAGGTTCTCTACAAAGAACAGAGGCTTCGTTGTAACAAACGGTTTGCCATCTGTTCAACTGCACACTAGCTTCACCTTGACGACGAGCCTTACGTTCTTCCCATAGTGTGGCCAGAGAAGGAAATGATTGGGGGTCATATGATGCTGCATTAAACGCAACTCTTCCACACACAGAGGTTGGTTAAATGTCCAGCAACATTACTCTGATATGTTGGTCCCACAAGCAGCTAGGGAACTATATGTCCATCCAGGCAGAGCCCCACTTGCCAGGGTAAGCCTAATACAACTGTAGTGCGGCATGTTCCTCAGAGGTTGTTCACTAATAACTGTTCAAGCTCAACAGCCATACATCTCCTTGGCACATAGCACACCTTGAGATTGAGGAGTTTTTTTGAGAGGTTTGTACCATCCTCGCGACCCAGGCGATTAAGTCAAAATCACCGGGCTCAAACGTACAAAGTTCCACCATCATGCCATATGGTGATCGTTTAAGCATGCACAGAGCTCTTACGTTGTGGCAGAATGTTGACGCGACAGTCCACAGCTCGGGACCCTGGGTTTGCCAAGCTCATACTTAGCACAATAATGCTCAGCCCCTGAGGGGCCAGGTATAGCTCTGAGTCCAGGTGCACTACCCAATGGTGACAGAAGTGTGAAGTGCATAACTTGTGTTTTAAAGGCAGAGAATTGGAAACTACATGCAAAGGTCCAAGACTCCACCCTTCAGATAGCTTCCTACAGCCGCCATTCATTGACAATAATGCTAGCAGAACTGAAACACATACAGAAGTCATTGGAAAACAAGTAAGACCATTAACTGCAACCATAAAGAGGAGAGCATAAGATAGAGTCCAGCATAAGTGGACCCCGTAGGCACCATTTATACACCACAGTAAGGATATGACTGTGCCAGGTGGTATCAAACGCCTCCCAAAGATAAAAAATTACTGCAATAAGATGCTTACACAAGGCAGAAGCAGTGCATATAGCTGACTCAAGTGATACAAGAATGTCAATATCAGAGTGGCCCTGGTGGAAACCGCCCCTATTATGGGACCAGGAAACTCTTAGCTTTAAGATCCACATAGATTCGAGGAGTTTACACAAAACATTGATGAGTCTGATAGGGTGGTAAGTATCAACCGCCAGTGGATCTGCACCATGTTTCTTCACCAAGATGATGCTATCCTGCTACTGGGATATAAAAACGCATTCTGCTTGGGGACGATTGAACAGGGCACACAGTTGACATTGAAAGTTCACTGAGAGGTGACAGAGAAACCAGCTGTGAAAGCGATCCAGTGCCAGAGAAGTATCAGGGCATGCAGCAAGGCTACTTTGAAACTCCCATTCTCTAAATGGGGTGTTGTACATTTCCGGGCAACACATGTGAAACAACCACCATTTACACTCTATCCACTCTTTAAGGGTGTGGAACTCCAGGATGTAGGCTGTAGCAGCAAAACTATGAGTTCAATGCTCTGCCTTATACTCAGTGATTGCAGCTGGGTCGATTACGAGGGTACCCTGAATGGAGAGAGAGGGGGAGGGGGGGGGGGACTCACGAGCAAAGGCGGGAACTGCAGCCTCCAGTCTTACATCGTGCACTATTGTGGTTTGATTAGTCATGGATATAAACAGATGAAAGCTTATGATTTGTCACTATTTCTTATGCTCACTTAATGTCAATAACATAATACTATTTACTACAGTGAACTTGGATCCAGAGCCATTTCAAAGCAATCGGACAATCTGGGAAAGGTTGGCGCCAAAGCACCAGTCGATGTTCCCGGATGGCCTCAGTTATCTCCAGTGTCCGCCAATGCACTGACTTACAATGGAGGGAGCCAGTGGAACATGAGAAAGTTGCCTCATGACAAAAACAATGGCCACAGTGACCTGGTGAACCGTCATGTCATTGTCAGTGGGAAACAAAACAGCAACGTCACCAGCTGAGGTGTAAGCCAGGCAATCAGCACTGCGGAGAGACCATCTGGGCTGATGGTCTGCGCGTTGAAAGTGAAGCAGAGAGAGAATAAGATGAAAGATGTGACTACCACAAAGATCATTGTGGACCCTCCAACTGAGATACAAGTAAAAGGCTCAGGCTACAAAGGGAAACATCAAGAGCCGAGAATGTGCCACACATAACCACACCACACTAAAATTCGTGAGAGCACTGGTGTTGAGAAGACAAAAGTCCAGTTGTGCCAAAAAAGTCTCAACGTCCCTACAAGGCCCGAGTTTTGGGTTCCATCCCACAAAGGCTGGTAGACATTGAAACCCTTCAATATTAGCCCTGATGCCAGGAAGGGCCAGGTTCCGCTGGACAGGAAACCAGGTTGTGTAGGGCTACAAGGCAGAGAAGTGGCCCAATAACTATCACAACTCAGCCAGGTGGTGGAGAAAACCACTGCAATTCCACTAAAAAGATGATGTTATAAGGGTGCTAGGAAGCCATGAATCGGCTAATGATACAGTTTATGGCTGAGATTCATCTTTTGCCAATGGATGAGTGCCAGTGGCAACAATATCCATTGTTCCTGAGGTTTGGGTGAGTGTTACCCCACAGGGGACACTAGGACTTCCACCCTACCCTCAATAAAGATGGCTGAGAAGACCAAGCAGAACAACAATCAGCTTTAGAAGCAAATGAAAAGGCAAGAAAGAATCCTCGAAATGAGGTTAGAACAGGCATGAGAACAGATATAGAAGAAGATGACAGCTACTCAAGAGGACTATTAGCAACATCTAGAAACCCAAAGCAAGAAAGAGCATTGGAAAATGGATGCTGGCGACGTCTGCTGGACAATGGAGTATTCAAAGCAGTCAGGTGAGGACACCACGTAGCCACTCACGCAACCACTTGGGCAGCAACCTACTGGAGCTGACACCTAGCGGCCACCAGGCCAACTCTTTCAGCAAAGACAGCAAGAAGATACGACACTCAACAACACGAGATAACAAATGAGTTGGAAATAGAAGTTGAAGGCAAAATTGAAGAAAAAAATTTCTTAAACCAACAAAAAATGGAAGACATGACGGAACATCTCACCGACAATATAAGAAATTTAATATATGAGAAAATCAGAACCAAAATTACACACTTAACTGGGCCTGGGGCCACAGCAAAAAAGACAACTGAGAATGTACTAGCAGAACCAAACCGAAAGGAACAATGCAAAAAGACTCCAACCTGCCAACTACACAAGAAGCCTTAATCAATGTCAAGATAGACGAAGAGACCACAACAAGTGATGATGCAAAGGGAGCAGACTTCAAGGAATCAACTGGCAATGAAAACATCAATGCATGGAATGAAGTCACGAGAAGGAAAGACTGAAGGAAGCAACAGGCAAAGACCCCAGTAGTTGTGGACACACGGGAAGAACCTCTAAAAGAGTGAGACTCAACAGATGGCGAACTCCAAGCAGCCGTATGCAGAGCATGGCTCTACATAGGACATCTCCAATGCAACTCCACACTGGAAAAACTTATCCAACACCTCTGAAAACTACAGGTGACGGAAATAAAAGAATGTGTGGAAGTAAAACCCAGAGGAGCACTAAAAGCCTACAAAGTAAGCATACCATTCAACTAGCTTCACAGAATCACAGAGCCAGAAAAATGGCCTGAAGGGGGACTAATTAGAAGATACCAGTTTTTTCACCCCCAAAGCAGAGGTGCTGAACTTCAAGAATAGCCATTTCTTCGGAATGTTGAAGGACTAAAAACCTCCTTAGATATGACTGAAGGAGGGCTCCTAAGAAGCCATGACATACTCATAGTGACAGAGATCTTCAAACAGACAACATTGAAATCCCAGGTTTCTACTGAAAACATATACCTGGAATAAAGAACAAAGGAAGACCTGCAAAAGGACTATTCTGCTCTCACAACCCAACGATATGAAGAACATCTTGTGTCTATCAACAAGAAGACACCATAATAATGGAGACCGAGAGAGTGACTTTCATAGGCTTATACAGTGAACCCCCACCACAAATATCAGATGTCATAGCAACAACGATGACTGCTCTAGAAAAGACAGCCCCAGGAAAAAATAATAATATAGAGGATGATGTAAACTGTAGACTAAGCACAACTGCAGAAGTAGGGAACTACTACAGATGATGGCTGAAGAGCGGTTCACACTGTTTAGCAAGAGGGAAGACAACATATACTTCACACATAATGGTAGATGCACCATAGACATAATCCTGTACAAAGGCAATGATCTCAAAGTTAGTAACACTGTCCAGTAACAACTACCTTCAAAATGAAAGTGCCTATATGCACACAAAAGGAAACAAAGCGCACGAAAAGAACTTCAGGAAGATGGATGAAAATAAGCTATGCAAAAATGGAGACAAGCATATCATCTTTGAAAACAAAATTCAGGAAAAGGACCTACATGCTGAAGCAACAGCACTAGAAGACATGAACAAAGCTGCAACCACCAAAACCAACAAGAGAAAGGTGAAGAGATGGTTTGATCAACAAAGCTATACAGTGAGAAACAGTCTTATCAGCCCTCCACATGGCCATATGCACACGAATACAGAACAACTTGATCACATATAGTAGAATCAGAAAAGAATACAAGAACCTCCTAAAGAGAAAAAGAGACGATTTAACAGAACTCGAGGCTAGAAGAATTCTGGAAGAAGCACTAGAAAACCCCTACATAACAGTAACAGACAATGGGAAAATATGAGGTGACAATCTGGGAGGCTCACTTCATGAACATCCTCAATCAGCAAAGGGTCACTGAAGAGACGATATGAAGATATCAGGAAATTCATGGCAGAGGAAATTGAAAACACTATATCAACACTGTAGAACAAGAAGGCAGCAGGCCTGGATGGGATATTCAACGAACACATTAAGGCAGCCCTGAAAGTTTTAATCCCAGCAATCATGGACATAATGAACTTATGTCTGTACACAGGACAAATCCCGGAGAGATGGAGAACATCAACAATTAGAATGCTGTACGAGGGAAAAGGAGAAACATATGACCCAAACTTGTACCGGGGAATTGCGCTAGAGAACAACCTCCTCAAAATACTGACCCACCTAATGAATATAAGACTAACAGAAGAAATCAACAACAAAATCCAAGAGGAACAATTTGGATTCAGGGAAAGCCAAAGCACCCTACATGCATTCAAAAACCTCCGACGACAAAGGAGAAAATAAGACTTCCATAAGGAAAATTCCTCACAGTATTCATCGATTTTACAAAAGTATTTGACAATCTCAACAGGACCATAACATGTGCCAAACTGGTGGAATACAAGGAACTAAGCCTCTTGACACACAACATTCTGAGCAAATACACTATCATAATCATAATATCAGACAACATAGCCACCTCACAAGAAATCAAACAGACAAATGGAGTGTTACAAGGAGACCCCGTCAGGCCCCTTTGTTCAATGTAGCCACACATGATGTGCTCCAGGCAATAAGTACTTCCGCTCTGTCGCTCAATATCAATATATATGCCGACAACATGGTGGTGGGATCATATGATATTAATGAACTACAGAAAGGAATAAATGCTCTAGGAGCATGGGCTTAATACAACAGACTGCAGATAAATGCAGATAAGGCTGTACACATGGTCTTCAGGAAAGGGGGGGGGGAGAGACATATCTGCAAAGGATAAAATATACCTTAAACAAGAACCCCTACGAACAACTTCAAATAATTGGGTGTAACGGTCCAGACAGCAGCACACTCATACAGAATCCATATGACAACAAATAGCGGCCGCAACTAAAGCCATCTACAAAATCAAGTCATTAAGTAAACTATCCCTGGATACAGCTATGGCCCTCTTTGAAGCCAAAATCATTCCTATTCTAACATACAGAATGGAGATAAAATGGGAAAAGTTCAGCTATGGAGACCTACTATGAATGGAAAAAGTGAAAGCCAGATTTCTGAAATCAGCCCTTGGAATTTCTAAATACACCAGATCAAGACTAGCTTACAAACTCATGAGAGAAACCTTTCTAATAGAAGACCTGACTTGGAAATTCAACCTGCACTACACAAACAATTGGTAGAAACTATGGTTAGAGAGTAATAAGAAAAAGAGGAGATATGGCAAGAGTTAAACTGTTCAGAGGACATGATGAACAAAGCATGGACCAGCACAAACCAGGAGCTGAGGCACTATACTCCATGGCAGTCCACAGCTACCATCACGTAATCTGCAGGATGAAGACATACCACATCCCAAACTTTGTGTGTATATGTGAACCCTGTGGAAAACATTGTGACCGATACCACATACTGACATGTAAAAACTGTATGAAATCGATCATGGACCACAGTGTTAAATAATGAATGATACTATGCACAATGTGTGTGCAATAAAGTTTATGATACCGTATATAGAATCAAAAGTCACAGATGGCAGTGGCTGAGATGCCACCAAATGTACTTTTTTCTTTGTTTTCTTCTTCTTTTTCCATTTCTTTTAGTTGAAATTGCTGGGAGAGCTCCTCTGACTTCAAGGACCAAAGAAAATCAATAAGCAGTTTGTGGTTTCTTCCATGTCCAGCAGGAGTCTGCATTCCCACTGGAGAAGACTGGGGAAGGCGAGTGTCCCAAGGGAAGCCTTCCTCACAAGACGGAATGGAGGAGGCTGTTGCTTCTCCATCACCAATGTCCCAAATGGCTGAGGTTGGGTTGCTCCCAGAATACGTGTTGTTGAAAGTAACAGAAGGAGGGCTCCAAATCATCAAGGGGAAGGTTTGAAGTACGGTGGCCCTTGGGATCCACAGGAAGAGGTAAAATTTTTGGTACAGTATTCCCAAGAGAGCAATGATGACGTGACAGCAGCAAATAATGTTACCGTAGGCACATGGTGAAATGGCTCATATTTCTTTCTAACCACAGTGTATGTCAGTCCGCCTTGAGCAAACACAAATGTTTTTCCCATTTCTCCCATACATGTTTCGCTGGCGTTGCAGCATCATCAGTGGGATGTTTATTGTCTGTCAAATTAACAGAGGAATGATTGTTACTTTTTTACATTAACAGTAAAAACTACAGATAATTGTGAGACTACTATACATTGTTTCTTATTTTTATAGGTATGCTAGGCCTACCTTAATACCACACGTTGTTATGTTTGTGGTTCTTCCACTCACAAAACATCATTGATAGTTTTTGACAGTTTGTCATCTGCAAACCAAAACGTGTGTATTTAATGTGGTGAATAGTTAGCTTGTAAATATTGGGATTTTTATGAAAATACAGGACGTAGTTTTTAGGTTTTGGTTTGATTTTATTGTAACTACTGCTTCTATAACAAAATGTCTAAGTGTTTATAACAAGTTTTTGTCACTTACTTTGGTGGATATGCGCTGTTTTTCGTGTTGTGGACAGGCACTGTGTCACTTTCACTCAATGTTTATGTTATGAAAACAAGATGGTGGGCAGTTGAATTCTGGGAGTAGTGTTATAAACAGCTGACTGTGGTGGGGGCGGGAGTTTTTGAATAATGTCGTTTTCGTTTTAGTGTGTGTGTGTGTGTGTGTGTGTGTGTGTGTTTATAGGTTTTCTGTCAGTTCTTTGAGGGCATAAAATATGGTTCCATTGCAGAGGGCTGTGTATTCGTTTATTATTTCTTTTCTTTCTATATGGCTTTCTGTATATGGTAGTTCTCTTTGATTGTTAATTTTTGTGGGAGGCTTTTGCTGTGTTTCAGAATCTTTAGATCAGTATTTATGTCAGTGGTTCATGTTTGTGAGGTGTTCTGCAAATGTGGAATGACTATTGAGCACTAAAAAGCAATAGTCATTCCACATTTGCAGAACACCTCATAAACATGAACCACAAACCAACTGACATAAATACTGATCTAAAGATTCTGAAACACAGCAAAAGCCTCCCACAAAAATTAACAATCAAAGAGAACTACCATATACAGAAAGCCATAATAGAAAGAAAAGAAATAATAAACGAATACACAGCCCTCTGCAATGGAACCATATTTCTGCCCTCAATGAACTTACAGAAAACCTAAAAAAAAAGCACACACACACAATAAAATGAAAATATTATTCAAGAACTCCCGCCCCCACCACAGTCGGCTGTTCCTAACACTACTCCCGGAATTCAACTGCCCACCATCTTGTTTTCATAACATAAACATTGAGTGAAAGTGAAAGTGACAGTGCCTGACCACGACATGAAAAACAGCGCATATCTAGCAAATTAAGTGACAAAAACTTGTTATAAACACTTAGACATTTTGTTATAGAAGCAATAGCTACAATAAAATCAAACCAAAACACAAAAACTACATCCTGTATTTTCATAAAAATCCCAATATTTACAAGCTAACTATTCACCACATTAAATACACACGTTTTGGTTTGCAGATGACAAACTGTCAAAAACTATCAATGACGTTTTGTGAGTGGAAGAACCACAAACATAACATCATGTGGTATTAAGGTAGGCCTAGCATACCTATAAAAATAAGAAACAATTATCTGTAGTTTTTACTGTTAATGTAGAAAAGTAACAATCATTCCACTGTTAATTTGACAGACAATAAACATCCCACTGATGATGCTGCTGCTGCTGCTGCTGCTGCTGCTGCAACGCCAGCGAAACATGTATGGGAGAAATGAAAAAAACATTTGTGTTTGCTCAAGGCGGACCACCTCTCCGGGGGACACCACCTTGACGAAGCACTGTCCGTGCGGGTGGAGAGGCTTGCGTATCTGCGTGAAGCAGAGGGCTATACCGAAGGTAGAGAACCTACTGCCGGAAAGGCCTCAGCTGATGGATCAGACTAAGAGTGTCCCACAACGTCCCGTCTTCCTTATCCTCTCCCAGTCCTTTCCCAATTCCTTTCCCAACCCAAGGTGTGATGCGATCCGAGCCGAGGGGTTCGTGGCACATGGGTGGATGTGTCTCGAACGGAGCCTCAGGGATACCGGGCGACCTCCCTGAGTAAGTAGCCTTGCACCATGTGGGGTTATCGTGGTGTGGACCATATAAATCCCCAAATCTCGTGGGACTAAGATGAACACGGAGAAAGAAAGTATTTTAAAAGAATCTGAGGGGGCAATCTGAGACATCAGGTACTCAGACATCGGGATCAGGACCGATGGAGTGCACTCCTACTTCTGAATCAGGGTCTAGACCTGAGCAAGAACTGGGAACCGTAACAGAGAAGTTGGACCAGATTACGATTAAGGCCTTGTCTGGAGCTCAGAGGAGGAAACTTCTCAAGGAACAGAAGCAAAAGGAAGGAAAAGAATGGCTTCCTAAGCATAAGTGGAGGGAATCAAAAGGGCTTGAGCCCAAGACCTCCAAAAAGAAACTGCCTCAGGTCAAAGGGGATACACAGACCCCCTCAACGTCAAAGACAGGTGGCAAGAGGGTTAGGGAGGAATCAGACTCCCTCCTCTCTGGACAAACGTGATCCTAAAAGGCTGAGGCAGGAAATAGGGAAACAGACCTATAGTACTGCTGTCTCGGTCTTTAGAATGGCGGTTGTCCAAGAAAGATACCCACTGGTGAGCATCACCTCGCAGCAGGAGTAGCTCGTGCAGATGGCCCTCTTTGAAGAGATTGGGGGAGACGCTGGTCCAGGACCCAAATTCAGGAGGGTCTATCTAGATTGCAGTGCCCTCATTTTTGTCTGCAAGGGGGAGCACTCAGCAGAATGGCTTAAGGAAAAGGTGCCCATGATATCCCCGTGGGAGGACGCGAAGCTGCAGGTCAAGACAGCAACCGAACTCATGAAGACCGCAAAGGTATCAATATGGGTACCAAAGATCCTTAAGGATGTCCATCCAAAGACCCTGTTCGAGAAAGTAAGGGTCCAGAACCCAAAAATCTCAACAGAGGATTGGAGGGTAATTAACCAAAAGGTCGTTCCAGAAGGACAACCCCTGGTGGTGAAGGTCAGAGAGAAGTCCCTGAAGGCAATGCGAGAGCAAGGCCTGACACTGTTTTTTTAGGGTTCTCGCAGGTCGCCGTCAGGGTAATCAAAGACCTTAAAGGCAATAATGGCAGCAAGATGGGGACTGGAAGTGCTGCAGATAAACCTGCAGCACAGTAAAGGGGCCACTGCTGCCCTGAGCCATCGCCTGGGGAGACAGGATGTGGACGTGGCCCTGATACAAGAACCCTATTTATACAAAGGGGGTGTATCGGGCCTCGGTGGTACTGGAGGTAAGCTGATTTATGCCAGAAATCTAAAAAATTCCAGAACATGCATATATGTTAGAAATGGAATACCAATGATGGATTTTTGTTCCAAGGACCTGGTGACCATCAGGATGCAGCAATGTGAGGAAGGTATCAAGAGGGAAATTGTTTTGGCCTCAGCATACCTTCCTTATGCAGACAGCTCTCCTCCTCCTCTGGAAGTGAGGAGACTGATGGAAGCCTGCCACCGGCAAGGTGACGAACTGTTGGTGGGATGTGATGCCAATGCCCACAATCTATCGTGAAGCAGCAAGGACACAAACAGTAGAGGTGAGCACCTTCTTGAATTTCTCCTATCTAACAACTTGGAGATCCTGAATAGCGGTGATGAACCTACATTCAGGGATAGTAGAAGGGAAGAAGTAATTGACATAACTTTTGGTTCCATGATGATGGGAATTTACGTCAAACAGTGACATGTGGTCCTGGAGCCATCCTCATCAGATCACATGTATATTAAATTCAAGGTTGAAATGGGAACCAGATAGACCATGGCCTATAGGAATCCCAGGAAAACGGACTGGGAGACATATAGGAGAGACCTTGACTTCAGCCTATCAGATATTAAAACTTCGATAAGGAATCCAGCAGAGTTTGAGGAAGTAGCAGAGGTTGTAACCTCTGCTATAGTGACCTCATACGAGGACAACTGCTCAGTCACTAAGAAGTGCACAAATAGGAGTGTGCCTTGGTGGAATAATAACCTGGAAATGCAAAGGAAACAGGTACGAAGACTATTTAACCTTGCGAGGTGCAAAGGACAATAGGCAAAGTATCATGAGGCCTTTGTCAATTACAACCTTGCCATCAGACGGGCAAAGGAGGCATCCTGGAAGGTATTCTGCGAGGAAGTGGAGGGCACGGCTGCTCAAGCGAGACTTCATAAAATCCACACTAGAGTACCAACTAATCCAGGAGGAACATTAAGGAAGGAGGATGGGGAGTATACAAAGACAGCACATGAAATGCTGGAACTGCTCCTCAAGACTCACTTTCCTCAATATACTCTGGGGGATAACTCAGACCAGAATGTGATTCCTGACAGACAACGGTTCTCAGGCATTCACAAGAAGGACTGGGATCTGGCCAAGGAGAGTGTCGATTTCAGTAAGGTCCGATGGGCGGTGGGAACATTTCAACCGTTCAAGTCACCTGGCCCCGATGGAATCTTTCCAGCTCTCCTGCAACAAGTGGGAGAAAATCTTATTAGATTCCTATGCAGGTTATTCAGGGTTAGCCTAGCAGCAGGAATCATTCCCAATGCCTGGAGGACAGTGAAGGTTATCTTCATTCCAAACCCAGGGAGAATTGATCATACCAAGGCCAAGGATATGAGACCAATCAGCCTGTCCTCCTCCATTCTTAAGACATTGGAAAAGCTGGTTAATGTGCATGTTGGAGAAAGGAGGTTAAGTAGGGTTCCTCTACATTCAAACCAACATGCATATCAACCAGGTAAATCATGTGAGACAGCTCTCCACCAACTTATTGGGAAGGTGGAGAAAGCACTACACTTTCAAGAAATAGCCCTCTGTATCTTCCTGGACATTGAGCGGGCTTTTACGAACACGACCTTCGATTCCATGGTTAGGGCAGAAGAGGTGCATGACCTAGGGACCACTATGTGTAGGTGGACTAGGGCCATGCTCAGTGGAAGAAAGGTAGAGGCCACCATGATGAATGAAAAAATGGTAATCAACACCACTAGGGGTTGCCCGCAAGGAGGAGGTCTTTCCCCTTTATTGTGGAATCTAGTGGTGAATGATCTCATTGGAGAATTAAACTCTAGGCAGTACTTTTGCCAAGGATACGCAGATGATCTTGTCATAGTAATACTTGGCAAATTTGCTGACACAGTGAAAAATATGGCACAAGGTGCCTTGGACATTGTGCAAGACTGGTGCAGAAAACAGGATCTGGGGGTTAGTCCTAAGAAGACTGTTGTTGTACCATTCACAAGGAAACATATCCAACACTCAAGTTGGAATCTAAAGCTTTTCAATGAAGCACTACCTGTGAAGGGGACAGTGAAATATCTAGGGGTTACCCTAGATGAGAAACTGACATGGACCCCTCACATTAGGAATATTTGCTCCAAGGCAAAAGGTACTTTAGTAAGTACCAGGAGAGCTTGTGGCAAAAATTGGGGCCTGAGCCCCAAGGGTATGCACTGGATATACACCACAGTGATTAGACCCAGGATCACCTATGGGGCGGTTGTGTGGTGAAAGAAGGTAGAACAGCAGTTGCTGCTAAGGAGCTTGGTAAGGTGCAGAGACTAGCCTGCTTAGCCATAACAGGCGGAATTAGCAGCACACCAACTGCTGGGATGGAAACCATGCTGGATATGCCCCCATTACACCTTTGGGTCAAGATGGAGGCGGCAGCTGGTGCCTACAGACTCAAATCTGTCAACAACTGGAACTCTTTGGGGTATCCACAATCACACACTAAAATAGTGAGTGAGGTAAATATAGGAAAGGTTGGGGAAATGCCAGCCGACTATATTATAACCCCATACTGCTTCAACAAGCCTTTCAGTATAACAATTGGAAGTAGGGAGCAGTGGGAGAAAATAGTTCGACACCGTATGGGGGATATTGTCTGGTTCACTGACGGGTCGAAATCAGACCAAGGCGTTGGGGCCGGGGTATACGGGGTGCACCCAAGACTGGAGTGCGTCATCTCTCTAGGGAAACTGGCCTCAGTATTCCAGGCTGAAATCACTGCCATCAGGGCATGTGTGGAGGAGAATTTGTGTAGGTGCTACAAAGATCATAGCATCTATATCTATTCAGACAGCCCTAAGATCACTGGCAGCTCCTGCAACAAGGTCTGAAATTGTTGCAGAATGTCACAGGGTTCTGGTGGAGCTAGGGGAAAGCAATAGAGTAAACCTATTGTGGGTCCCTGGCAACTCGGGGATCAGTGGCAATGAACATGCCGACAGATTAGACAGGATGGGGGCAGAGGCTCCATTTATTGGACCGGAACCTGTCCTGACAATCACCAAGGCAATAATTAAATTGGAGCTTCGTAACTGGCTCAGAAGACAGCACGTAGAATATTGTAACAAAGTCCATCAACAAAAACATGGCAATGTAATGATGCCAAAGCCTTGTTTTAAAAGAAGCTCTGCAATCCTGGGTCTGAACAGGAGAGAGATTAGACTAATGGTTGGATCGCTGACAGGCCATGGGAATTTTTAAAAAACACCTACACACAATGGGAATAACAGAAGAGGACCCTAAATGTAGGATCTGTGATGACGGTGATGAAACTGCATCACATCTGATCTTCGAATGCATTGCATTGGAGAGTAAAAGGCACAGAACATTTGGGACAACCAGACCCGAAGAAATTGTGTCTAATAAAGAACTGGTAAAGGGACTCCTTGCACTGTTCAAGGTCATTAGTTGGCTTTACTAGATATACAGGGAGCGATACCGCACAATAAACTTAGTTTCAGTGCGGGCAGTGGCGGGTTCGACCAAGATTGTTTTGGCTTCCCTGAAAGAATCAAATCAAATCAAATCAAATCAAGGTGGACCAAACCAATAAAGCAAATTTATTTTGTAAGCAAACACGGAGATTGAAGAGCTTTTAAACCTCAAGATGAATACTACATATCTAGCTTTTGTAGATTCGGAGAAAACTTTTGATAATGTTGATTGGAATACACTCTTTCAAATTCTGAAGTCAGCAGCGGTAAAATACAGGGAAATGAGGGTTATTTACAACTTGTACAAAAGCCAGACAGCAATTATTAGAGTCGAAGGGCATGAAAGGGATTTAAGTTCATGATGAAAGGCTATGAATGATATCCACTGACAACATTGCTATCCCCAACAATTGTGAAGAATTACACAATCTGTTCGAGTATGAAGGATCTCTTAAGTACAGAATAGGGATAGAAAATAAATACTGGAAAGATGAATGTGGAGTAACAGAAATGAAAATAGCTACAAAATTAACATCACAATTGGTGATCATGAAACAGATGAAAGGAATTCTGCTAGCAAGGAATCAAAACTAACGACTATGTATGAAAGGAGGAGGAGGAGATAAAAAGCACACCGTAACATGCAAAAAGACCAAGAGAAGATTACTAGTATCAGATCTATGCCATAATGTAAGAAAGAAAGGCCTGCGCTTTTTAAACCCAGCATTGGTATGGTAGTGAATCATGGACTGTAAGTAAACTAAGACAAAAGAAAACTGAAGCATTCAAGATGTGCCCTAAATTGGGATACTGAAAATTAGATAGGCAAATAAAGCACAGACTGATGAGGTTCTTTGCACACTCAAAGAGAGAAATGTGGGAAAAGACAAAGAAGGGACAGGATGACAGGGCATGTTTTACGACCTTCATGGAAAAACTTCCAAGGAAATACAGGTAAATATAGACAGTAAAACGGTAGTGAAAGACAAACTTTAAGAAGCATCTAACAAATAATTACGGATGTAAGTTGCAAGTGCTGTTGTGAGTGAAAGAACAAATGACCACATCAGATAACACACACTGGAAACCCTATTTGGCCATCAATCCCTCCAATCAAAGCTGACCTAATTCCAACATTGAACTGTGCCTGTCCCAATTTATACCACAATCCAACTGTGACTCCCATATTCTAAATAAAAAAAAAAAAAAAACTCTAGTCACTCTCCAAGAATTCCTCACTTCACACTTGGCACCAGAACCTTCCCCAAAGTCCCTTCTTAAGGATGCCATTCTTTCTACAGAAGGAATGACAGCCTCATATAATCTTAAAACATGTCCAAACCCAGTTTAACTACCTGCAGACAAGCATTCCACCACTGTTCTGATGAAATGAAGTGACTACATGACAGAAGGACTCTGTCACTTGTCAGATTCCTCCACCTACAAGCAGTGCCAGGACAAACACATTCAAAAGGCCAATACGACCTGCAATTCCTGCTAAAATCATATGGCCCTTCCCAGTACCTCTCCCCCAAATCCTTCTTCCTCATCCTAACAGCAATTCACACACATACCTTCGCATCCTCCAAAAAATCCACAAAAACTGTAATCGTGGATGACCAGTTGTCACTTGTTACTGTGCTCTCAACGAAAGAATTTCAGCCCTTGTTGACCAATGCCACCATCAAACTGTTCGAAATCCACATCTAGATACATACTCTGTAATCCACCCTAAGGCGTGTGTGGCAGAGGGTACTCAGTACCACTAGTTACTTGCTTTCCTGTTCCACCCCTCCACACATAATGAGGAAAAATATGCCTTTACACATCTGTATGAGCCCTACTCTCTGATTTTATCTTTGTGGTCTTTACACGAAATCTAAGTTCACAGCAGTAGAATCATTCTGCAGTCTGCTTCAAATTCCAACCTTCTAAATTTCTTCAACAGTGCTTGTCAGAATGAACATTGTATTATCTCCAGAGAATCTCATTTGAGTTCCAGAAGCATCTTGATAACACTCGTGCATGATCAAACCTACCAGTAACAAAACTAGCCACCCGCCTCTGAATTCTTCTCTCTCTTCCTTTAAACTGATCTGGTGGGGATCCCAAATACTCAAGATGGGATTGCACAAGTGTTTTATATGCGGTCTCCTTCACAGACAAATAACATCTTCCGAAAATTCTCCCAATAAACCAAAGTTGAACATCCACCTCCCCATGACTGTCATGCTGTGCAGCATTACACTTAGATATTTAACTGATGCAACTCCGTCAAGCAGGACTCTACTTACGCTGTATTCCAAAATAATGCAACTGTTTCTCCTACTTATCTGTGTCACCTTACTTTTTCCCACATTTAGAGCTAGCTGCCATTCCTCACACCACCTACAAATTTGATCCAAGTCATACTGCATCCTACTACAGTCATTCAATGACGACACCTTACTCTGCACCATAGAATCATCAGCAAACGGCAGCAGATTGCAACTCACTCTGTCAGACCATTTATACAAAAAGAAAATAATAACTGTCCCATCACACTTCCCTGGGGCACTCCTGACAATCCCCTTTCTTTGATGAACACCAGCCATCAAAGATGACATACTGGGTTGTATTTCTTAAGTAGTCGTCTAAGCCACTCGGATATTTGGGCACCTATTTCATATGCTCATACCTTCCCTAGCAGACTGTAGTGCGACACCTTTCAAAGATTGAAAAGACGAATGGAGACAAAACATTATGGCAACCGAGACAGTGGTAATAACAGAAAGTTACTGCAGAGGGGGTTAGTGCTGACTAGTGTTTACCATACCAAATGAATTGCACAAGCAGTCAGGTTCAGATAGTGTAGTGAGCAGGTACTGCAATTATCAACAATGTGACTTACCCAAAGCTATGGTATGGAGAGTCACAAGAACATTGGAAGAGGGGCAGACATAGAGGAATGTGACTGCGACTACTGGAAAGTGTGATTTCCAGGACCTGGACGTGATTTCAGATAACAGGCCAAGGTCGTCCATAGGTAACATTAGCCAGAGATGACTATTATCTCCGGTTAACAGCCCATCAAGACAGGAGGATGAATGCAAGTCAGTTGCAATGCACCTGCGAGGCAGCAACAGTACACAGAATATCAACACAAACAGTCCAAAATCACTTTTGGGAATGTGGCCTTCATGCACGGAGGCCAATGGAGTGTGTCCCATTAAAACCAAGACACCATTTAGCTTGTAGAAACTGGGCGGAGGAACATCAGGATTGAAATCATAATGAATAGCACCAGGATCCGTGCACAGATGAGCTAAGATTTTGGATTCTGACAGGCAGTCGTGATTCCATTATCTAGAAAGAACTTGGAACCGTGAACAATCTTGCTTATGTGCAGGAAACATGGTCGGCGACAAACGGTGTGGGCAGGAGTCAATATTGGAGAACGTACGAACCTGGATCATTCAGAATGGTGCTTTGACTGATCACAGGTGCAGAGACAAAATCTTCCAACCTTTTGTTGTGCCCTTTGATCATGCCACAGGAGATGGATTCCTTCTGGTGGACAATAATGCTCATCCCCACAGAACTGCACTGGTGGACAACATGCTTGAAGCCAAGGGAATTGAACAAATAAATGGCCAGCTTGTTCACTGGTCTTGAATCTTACTGAGCATGTCTGGCTTGCAAACGCATTGTAGTCTGACCACCACCACCACCACCACCACCAAGAACAGTTGCACAGCTGGATATTGCACCATGGAAAAATAGCCAAATATTGCTCGACAGCTGACTGATAACCTCAAATTGTCCATGCCATGCAGGTGTGCAAATGTACCGGCCACCCACGGTGATCACACACCCATATTAGAGGGCAATGAGAATGACTCACTATTATGGTAGCCCGATGGTGCCTCAATCTAAGTCAGAAAAAGACCAGGGAAGGAGAGGGAAAAGGGAATGTTGAGGGTTTTAAGGGAGTGGGTAAGGAGTCATTCCAATCCCGGCAGTGAAAGGACTTCCCTTAGGGGGGGAAAAAAGGACAGGTAAACAAACACACCCACACACATATACATGCAAACACACCAAGGTAGACAAAGTATGTAAAAAGCAAAGAAGTTGGACAGAGATGACAGTCGAGGCAAAGGCTCTGTCCAGAGATTGGAGGCAAAGATGTTAAAGATGGTGGGCGGGAATTTGAATTTAGTGGAGGTAGAGGCCAGGTGGGCAACAGGAAGAGAGAATAAGCTGAAGAGCAAGTTCCCATCTCCAGAGTTCTGAAAGGTTGGTGTCAGTGGGAAGAATCCAGATAACCCAGACAGTGTAACACTGTGCCAATATGTGACATGTGCTGGCCACGCACCAAGGCATGTTTAGCCACAGGGTGATCCTCATTACCAACAAACACTGTCTCCCTGTGTCCATTCATGAGAATAGACAGTTTGTTGCTCGTCATTCGCACACAGAACGCTTCACAGTGCAGGCATGTCAGTAAATCACATGGGTGCTATCGCAAGTGGCTCTGTCATGTACAACTTTCAGGTTACAGGACTGGAATAAGTTGTGGTGGGAGGTTGCACACGGCAGGTTTTACATCGGTGACGATTACATGGGTAGGAGCCGGAGGGTAGGGAGGTAGTTTGGAGATTTCATAGGGATGAACTAGGAGGTTACGAAGGTTAGGTGGGCGGCAGAAAGACACTCTCAGAGGAGTGGGGAGGATGTCATGAAGGATGGATCTCATTTTGGGGCAGGATTTAAGGAAGTCGTATCCTTGCTGGAGAGCCACATACAGAGTCCGATCCAGTCCCGGAAATTATCCAGTGAAAAGAGGGGCACTTTTGGAGTTCTTCTGTGGAAGGTTCTGGGTTTGGGGGATGAGTAAGTGGTTCTGGCAATTTGCTTCTGTACCAGACCAGGAGGATAGCTGTGGTGGTGTACTGGTTCAGAGATTCAGAACTGGAGCAGACTCAATTGCCACTAAGACCTAATCTGTAGGGAGGGGAACGTTTGATGTGGAATGATGGCAGCTGTCATAAATGATACAGGATCTGGGATGGGAATCATTACAACAACGGCGCTTATCGCTGCGGTGTGGGCTACTTACGAAACTCCAATCGCCAACATTCTCCTCCGAATGTGAAAATTTATTGTTGACTCCCACTTACATAGGTAGAAATGATCATCAGAATAAAATAAGAGAAATCAGAGCTCGAACAGAGAGATTCAGGTGTTCTTTCTTCCCGCGCGCTATTCGAGAATGGAATGGGAGATAAATAGTATAATTGTGGTTCGATGAACCCTCTGCCAGGCACTTAAATGTGATTTGCAGAGTATCCGATGTAGATGTAGAATGCAGGTACTGTTTTTTATTGGTGGGTTTGATGTGGACGGATGTGTGAAGCTAGCCATTGGACAGATGGAGGCCAACATTGAGGAAAGTGGCATGGGATTTGGAATAGGACCAGGTGAATCTGATGGAACCAAAGGAGTTGAGGTTGGAGAGGAAATTCTGGAGTAGTAGTTCACTGTGAGTCCATATCATGAAGATGCCATCAATAAATCTATACCAAACTTTGGGTTGACAGGCTTGGGTAACCAAGAAGGCTTCCTCTAAGCATCCCATAAATAAGCTGGCGTAAAAGAGGACCATCCTGGTTCCCATGCCTGTTCCCTCAAAAGTGAAGAAGTTATGGGTTAGGATGAAGCTGGCTATGATAATAAGGAAAGAGGTTTTAGGTAGAGTTGCACGTGTTCAGTGTGAAAAGAAATACTTCATCGCAGCGAGGCCATGGGTATGTGGGATGGTTGTTTATAAGGAAGTGGCATCAATGGTTACATGGATGGTTGGCGGAGGTAACAGGGCGGGTAAGGATTTCAGGAGATCGAGACAGTGGTTGGTATCTTTGATGAAGGATGGGAGACTGTACATAATGGGTTGAAGGTGTTGGTCTACATAGGCAGACTTTCGTTCTGTGGGGGCTTGGTAACCAGCCAAAATGGGGCAGCCTAGATGATTAGGTTGCACCCTCCCACCACCACTTATTCCAGTCTTGGAACCCAGAAGTTGTACATGATTAAGAGCAGAGCCACTTGTGATAGCACCCATGTGATTTAACCAACTGACCTGACTGCACTGTGAAGCATTCTATGTGGGATTGACCAGCAACAAACTGTCCATTCGTATGAACGGACACAGGCAGGCAGTGTTTCTTGGTAATGAGGCTAAAGGGCAAGTTCCCATCTCCGGAGTTCTGAAAGATTGGTGTCGGTGGGAAGTATCCAGATAACCTGGACAGTGTAACATTGTGCCAAGATGTGTGTGCCGTGTGCCTAGGCATGTTTAGCCACAGGGTGATTTTCAATACCAACAAACACTGTCTGTCTGTGACCGCTCATGCGAATGGACAATTTGTTACTGCTCATTCTCACATAGTGCAGGCATGTCATCAGCTGGTAAGTCACGTGGATGCTGTCGCTCTGCCCTTAATTGTGTACTCCTTCCGGGTTACAGCAAGGAAATAAGTGGTGGTGGGAGGATGCATAGGGCAGGTTTTACACTGGGGGCAGTTACATGGGTAGGAGCCATATATATATATATATATATAGAAGGAGACCTTCCAGGTACGAAAATGGTATAAAATAAAGATTTTTGACTTACCTAAAGTACAGGCTGGTCGATAGGAACACTAAACACACACAAAAACACACAACCATTCGAGCTTTCGCCACCAGTGGTGGCTTCTTCGGGAAAAAGAGGGAGGAAGGAGAGGAGAAAGGGAAGGATACGGGTTTTAAGGAAGTGGAAAAGGAGCCATTCCAATCCCAGGAGTGTCTGTGTCTGTGTAAATGTGTGGGTGTATGTGCATTTATTTACCTTCCATTTTTTCCCCCCAAGGTAAGTCTTTCCTGTCCCGGGATTGGAATGGCTCCTTACCCCCTTCCTTAAATCCCTCATCATTTCCTTTTCCCTCTCCTTCCCTTCTGCCTGATGAAGCAGCTAGGCTGCGAAAGCTAGCATTTTTGAGTGTGTGTGTGTGTCTGTGTGTTTATTTGTTGCTATTACTGCCTGTGCCCCTTCGCCTGGTAAGTGTTCTTCATCTATTTTTTACGTATATTTTTTTCCTGTTAGGAATTTTTCCTCTATAATATATATATATATATATATATATATATATATATATATATATATATATATATATATATATAGAGATTCAAATTGATGAAACGAAAATTATGAGGGAAACTTTCCCGGTGGGATAAATAAAAATAAAAATAGAAAAGAGATGACTTACCAAAAGGACCGGCTCGTCGAGAGAAACAAATAAAATCACACACAAACACACATATAAGCTTTCGCCACCACTGGCAGCTTCTTCAGGAAAAAGAGGAAAAAAGGGGAGGAAAAGGGAAGGATATGGGTTTTAAGGAAGTGGAAAAGGAGTCATTCCAATCCCAGGAGTGGAAGGACTTACCTTAGGGGAAAAAAAGGAAGGAATTGAGTGTGTGTGTATGTGTTTACCTTCCTTTTTTTTCCCCTAAGGTAAGTCCTTCCACTCCTGGGATTGGAATGACTCCTTTTCCACTTCCTTAAAACCCATATCCTTCCCTTTTCCTCCCCTTTTTTCCTCTTTTTCCTGAAGAAGCTGCCAGTGGTGGCGAAAGCTTATATGTGTGTGATTTTATTTGTTTCTCTCGACGAGCCGGTCCTTTTGGTAAGTCATCTCTTTTCTATTTTTATTTTTATATATATATATATATATATATATATATATATATATATATATATATATATATATATATATATATAAAAATAAAAATAGAAAAGAGATGACTTACCAAAAGGACCGGCTCGTCGAGAGAAACAAATAAAATAACACACAAACACACATACAAGCTTTCGCCACCACTGGCAGCTTCTTCAGGAAAAAGAGGAAAAAAGGGGGAGGAAAAGGGAAGGATATGGGTTTTAAGGAAGTGGAAAAGGAGTCATTCCAATCCCAGGAGTGGAAGGACTTACCTTAGGGGGAAAAAAGGAAGGTAAACAAATACACACACACTCAGACATATTGAAACGCAAGCACACCTAGACAGACATTTGTGAAAAGCCAAAGGCTTTTCACAAATGTCTGTCTAGGTGTGCTTGCGTTTCAATATGTCTGAGTGTGTGTGTATTTGTTTACCTTCCTTTTTTCCCCCTAAGGTAAGTCCTTCCACTCCTGGGATTGGAATGACTCCTTTTCCACTTCCTTAAAACCCATATCCTTCCCTTTTCCTCCCCCTTTTTTCCTCTTTTTCCTGAAGAAGCTGCCAGTGGTGGCGAAAGCTTGTATGTGTGTTTGTGTGTTATTTTATTTGTTTCTCTCGACGAGCCGGTCCTTTTGGTAAGTCATCTCTTTTCTATTTTTATTTTTATTTATCCCACCGGGAAAGTTTCCCTCTATAATTTTCGTTTTATATATATATATATATATATATATATAGAGAGAGAGAGAGAGAGAGAGAGAGAGAGAGAGAGAGATGAAGTCCACTTACTAGGCGAAGGAGCACAGGCAGTGATAGCAACAAATACATACACACACACACACACACACACACACACACACACACACACACACACACACAAGCTTTCAAGGCCTAGCTGCTCCGTCAGGCAGAAGGGAAGGAGAGGGAAAAGGAAATGATGAGGGTTTTCAGGAAGGGGGTAAGGAGCCATTCCAATCCCGGGAGAGGAAAGACTTACCTTGGGGGAAAAAAAGGAGGGTAAACAAATGCACACACACCCACACATTTACACAGACACAAGTAAACCTAGGCAGACATACTGTAGAAAGCCATATTCTTCAGTATGTCTGCCTAGGTGTACTTGTGTCTGTGTGAATGTGTGTGCGCATTTGTTTACCCTCCTTCCCCCCCCCCTAAGGTAAGTCTTTCCTATCCCGGGATTGGAATGGCTCCTTACCCCCCTTCCTTAAAACCCTCATCATTTCCTTTTCCCTCTCCTTCCCTTCTGCCTGAAGAAGCAACAGGGTTGTGAAAGCTTGCGTTTGTGTGTGTGTGTGTGTGTGTGTGTGTGTGTGTGTGATTCATTTATTTATTTATTTGTGATGCTGTCACACCTGTACTCCTTCACCTGGTGAGTAATCTTCATCTATTTTTTATATTTAATTTTTCCTGCTAGGAATTTTTCGTCTTAATATTCGTATTATATAATAGAAATCTGATGACTTACCAAAAGGACCGGCTGGTCGATAGGCACAAATAATCACACACAAACACACATACAAGCTTTTGCCACCACTGGCAGCTTCTTGCCACTTGTTTGTGTGTGATTATTTGTGCCTATCGACGAGCCGGTCCTTTTGGTAAGTCATCCGATTTCTATTTTTTATATTTGTTTATCCCACCAGGAAAGTTTCCTTCATATATATATATATATATATATATATATATATATATATATATATATATATATATATATTACTGGTCAGAAAAATATATATAAAAATAGAGATGGTTGAACCTACCGGGAAAAAAAGCACATGTTCGTGGACAGACACACAAAGAAAACACACACACACACACACACACACACACACACACACACACACACACACACACACACACACCACACACACACACACACACACACCTCTAAACCACCACTTTTTCTCTCTCACTGCCTTCCCTTTACCGCAGTCCACACTGCATCTCCCATTCCTGTCTGTCAGAGCCTTTACAGTCCATCATGCAATGCAGAACCTTCCACCCCCACCTTTGCCTGGCATCCTTCCCAATCCATTCCCCTCTTCACACACTATGAAGAAGCTTTTTGCACAGGAGCAATCAGAGATAGTGGTCATGTGTGCGTAGTTATGGCCAAGAGATTATGTGAATCTGTTTCTTTTTCTGAGGAGGGCAATGGCCAAAAATTTAAGTTCTTTGTATGTGATTGTCTGTTTTACATGTCTGTCTGTGTGGCTCAGCAATTGTCTTTACATTGAGTTGTTACCTATCTACTATTACTGACATTCCAATCTTGATTTTCAATTGTTAGATAAAATACTGTGTTAGACAGAACGTTCAGTGAACGTTTTAGATCACATGGCTACTTTCACACACAATCCTGCCTTTGGTAGGGTAGGAAACACTTCTGATGGGACTGGAGAGGGTGGTAATGCCCCCAATAGATCTAGATGAAATAACTGTCCCATACTTACTATCCTCGCTATATATCCTCCCGCTGCCATCAACAGTACTCCAATCATGCTACAGGCCTCTCCTATGCCAATAAAGGCAAGGCTACCTGTGAAAGCAATCATGATCAACAAATTAAGCTGCTACCACTGTTCTGATTTCTATACTGGCACGACAGCTGATCAGCTATCTGCCTGAACAAATGGTCACCACCAACAGTGACAAGACACAGCATGAATAACCGAGTTGTAGAACATCCTATCCAAAACAACAGGCATCGTTTTACAGCGAGAGTCCACTCATCCGCTCTGACCCATGGTGTCATTAACTTGGCAACCATGAAGTATACAGGGTGGTCCACTGATAGTATCTGGGCCAGATATCTCCTGAATTAAGCATCAAACAAACAACAAAGAACAAAACTTTTCTAGCTTGAAGGGGGGGAAAACATATGGCGTTAAGCTTGGCCAGCTAGATGGCACTGCCATAGGTCAAACGGATATCAACTGCATTTTTTAAAATAGGTACCCCCATTTTTATTACATATTCATCTTGTACATAAATAAATATGAATGTTTTATTTTGAACACTTTTGTTGCTTTGTGATAGATCGTGCTGTTATATTCATAAACATATTGTTCACAATTTTAGATGAACAGTGGGTAACAGGTTTTTTTAAATTAAAACACAGAACATAGGTACGTTTGAACTTTATTTTTGTTGTTGCAATGTGATATATTTACTTTTGTGAAATTCATGCATTATGCGAATGCATGCTGTTACTGCGTGATAACCTCATGACTTATATAAATGCTCAAAATGATGTCCTTCAACTTCAGTGCATTTGGCAATACGTGTAACGAAATCAGTGAGCAGTTCACCTTCAGTAATGTTCTCACATGCATTGACAATGGGCTGACGCATGTTTTCAGGTGTTGTTGGTGAATCACAACAACAAATATCCTTCAATTTTCCCCACAGAAAGAAATGCATGAATTTAAGATCCAATGAACGTGCGGGTCATGGTATGGTGCTTCTACGACCAGTGCACCCGTTATTAAATATTCCATTTAAGACCCCTTCAATTGTACGCGAGCCATGTGCCAGCTATCCATCATGTTGAAAGTACATTGGCGTTATGTCATGCAATGAAACATTTTGTAAAAATCAGTAGAACATTACGTAAGAGATCACCATTTATAATGCCATTGATAAAATAGGGACCAATTATCCTTCCTCCCATAATGCCACAACATACATTAACCCACCAAGGTCGCTGATGTTCCATTCGTCGCAGCCATCGTGGATTTCCCGTTACCCAATAGTGAATATTATGCAGATTTACGTTACCTCTGTTTGTGAATGACGCTTCGTCACTAAACACAATGCATGAAAAAAATCTGTTATCGTCCCAAAATTTGTTTCTTGCCAAGTGACAAAACTGTACACGACGTTCAAAGTCTTCGTGATGTAGATCCTGGTGCACAGAACTATGGTAAAGGTAAAAATTATGTTGATGTAGTATTCAACACTAACGTTTTTGAGATTCCCATTCTTGATCAGGTTGTCTGCAACTGATGTGCGGATTAGCCGCAACTGCAGCTGAAACACACACTTGAGCATCATCATTTGTTGCAGGTTGTGGTTGACGTTTTACTTGTGGCTGAACACTTCCTGTCTGTGGTGTCGCACAAGTACAAAGTGCGCGCCACTTACTTTCGCCGCGCGCCGCCATGCACGCACGGCGCGGCGTTCTCACGACGACAGCCACGAGCGCCCTCTGCGACAACTCCGCTCGTGGCCACCATGGAAGGACATCGTTCACTTCGCACTTCGGACTGAGATAGCAACGAGTTAGGACCTTCGTAATCAGATAGGCACCAGTGAAGACTTTGCTATTGTACAGGCACTAGGCAGGCCTCTAACAACTATGTATCAACATTCTGCAGTACTATGTAAAAGTTAAGTATTGTTACATTCTGTGCAATATATATCTCCTTCTAATTTACTCTAGTGTTTATAGTTTCTGGCTGCTCCCCTCCGTACCTGCACCAGCGTGTCGGTCTCATTCCACTCTGCCACCGACACCTACGACGAGGCTGGGACACAAAAGCGGCGACGAAGTTGGGACACAAAACTGTCTGTTTAAATAACGTAACTATCCGACAAAAGGTCTGGACACATGGATGATGTCTTCCAGGATAACGATCAACATACATAGCACAGGCCCATTGAGCATTTTGATCACAATAGCAGGGCCGGATCTAGAATCTCCCATTCCATTCTCTAATAGCGCACAGGAAGAAAGAGCATCTGAATCGCTCTGTTGGAACTCTGATTTCACATATTTATTCAGATGATCTTTTCTACTTATGTAAGTGGGAGGCAACAATATATTTTCGCATTCGGAGGAGAATGTTGACGATTGTAATTTCGTAAGTAGCCTACGTCGCAGCAATAAACGCCTTTGTTCTAATGATTCCCATCCCAGATCCTGTATCATTTCCATGATGCTGTCTCCCCTGTATCATGATAATACAAAACAAGATGCCCTTCTTTCAACTCGTTCAATGTCCTCCGACAAACCCACCTTATAAGTATCGCACACTGGGCAGCAAGAGCAGATAAAAGAGGAATCTCACTGTATTATTGATGCTGTCCTTTTTCTAGCCAAGCAAGGAAGTCCTTTTAGAGGAACAAAAGAAGATGGTGATTTTGGTGATCCACATAGCGGCAAATTTCTAAATACAGTTGATCTCATATCATACTATAGTGTCCCCTTCGTCTGTGAATTGAACGCCACGAGAAAGGCCAGATTAGCTATTTTTACAAAAATATACAAGATGAGTTCCATGACTTGATTGCTGACAAAATAAAACCAGATATAATTAAAGATATTTTAGCTGCTAAATACTTTTCACTGCTGTTTGACTGCACTCCAGATATCAGCCACAATGCACAGATGACACAAGTAATTCGATATGTCAACTCGAATGACTCAGAGGTTGAGGAAAGTTTTACTGACTTTTTTACAGTTACAGACAAAACAGGAGAAGGCCTTAGTCAAGAGATGCTGCAAAAATTGGAACAAGATTGGTTGAACGTTAAGTACTGCAGGGGGGCAGTCTGATGACAATGGGGCAAACAGGGCTAGAAAGTACAAAGGGGTCCAGTCAAAAAAAAATTCAAAAGAATGATCTGGTCAATTTCGTACCATGTGCTGCTCACTCTTTAAATTTAGTATGAGCAAATTCAGCAAACATTCAGCAAGACTAGGTGATCTGGAAGAGTAGATGCGGTTGAAGCTGTTTACAAGCATTTTCATAAAGTTTTGAAGGCCCTGGAAGAAACTGAAACTTATAAATTGTCAACACCATAAACAAAATCAGAGCCAAGATCTATTTTAAAAAATATGAGAAAACTCAAATTGATTACTTTAACTCGTTTCTGGTAGCAATATTAAAGCTTTGTGAGGATGAAGTATCCAACATTCACAGAAGATATAAGGAATAATTGACAGAGCTTAGTACCACGTTTACCGCTCTTGAGAAAATTGGCGCAAAAATTAGTTTTCTGTGTGGTGTGCAAATTCGAGAAATGGAAGTGAAGGACTTGACGGCCAAAGCAGCGGAACTGGCAGAAGATCTTAGCGAGGAAGAACTTGAAGTTGAAAGTTTCAGAAAACAT
The DNA here is from genome assembly GCA_026315105.1 of Locusta migratoria. Taxonomy (NCBI): domain Eukaryota; kingdom Metazoa; phylum Arthropoda; class Insecta; order Orthoptera; family Acrididae; genus Locusta; species Locusta migratoria. The sequence goes on from CM048748.1 coordinate 117,337,197, forward strand.
GCACTGGCAGTAGACAGAGCCTTGCAAGATTCCACTGCATCATCAACATAAAATTTAATTTATAAAAATAAATTGGTAGAGGGGTATCCCAACTATACTACAGCGTTAAAATATATCTTACCATTAAAGTTTCTGTTTCGTCTCGAGAAAGAAGTTTCAGCAAGCTGAAACTAAATACACTTGAGGAGCACGACTGCTTAACAAATCTGAGTATAATATCCATAGAGCACAAACGAGCTGCATCTCTAAACTATGATGATATCAAAAACAGTTTTGCAGCAAAAAAAGCTCGGAAACCGAAATTTTGAATTGATTTTTGTACGATGAGTTATCTTGTAATATTTTTGTATGTATTTAAAATTGTTCTGTTTTCCTTTCATCTTAATTCAGTCAAAGTAAGTTCATGTTGTGAGATTGTGACATTTATTTAGAAATATGTAACTCAATTAGTGTCAAAAAGTCGATTCTTACAAGGGGAGGTGAAAGAAGGGGCGGCAAATTTAAGCTTGCCACCCTTGGCAAATGTCCGAGATTCGGCCCTGACAATAGCCATACATAAATACCATATCGACCTTTTCTGCAATTGGTAAATTGCCCATTTTAAAACGTATGATGTAGCCCAAACCAAATACCATCCACACTGGCGAAATGTTAAGTGATACCACATACTCATATGACTATTACAGCACCATGCATCACAAAGTGAAAAAAGTGTTCTATATAAAACATTCATATTTATTTACGTACTAGAAAAATATGTAATAAAAAATGGGGGGTACCTATTTAAAAAAATGTAGCTGATATCCATTTGACCTATGGCAGCATCATTTAGCAGGCCAACCATAGCACCATCTGATTTCCCCCTTCAAGCTAGAAAAATTTTGATCGTATCTTGTACTTATTTCGTTTGATGCTCATTTCATGCGATATTTGGCCTGGTACTTATCAATGGACCACCCTGTATAGTTTTAGCCAATATGGTGACCAAAACCACCATAAAAAATACTGGCACACTCACATATAAACATGCAAAAATTAATTTAAAAGAAAAAAAAGAAATAAAAAAATAAAATGACACTAATAGGATAAGTGCGAAAATGTGGGGATTTTGGGCAGGGACATACTAAGTGGGAAAAAATGACAAAAAGCCAACCAAAAACAAAAATATGACTAATTTTAAAAACACACAAAATATGCAGAATAAAAGCCAAAAAACGACCAAAACACTATACAGTAAATCTAATTGAATAGTTCGGTAAAACTTTATGATGTTTCTCGCCGGGCTCCAGTTCTTATGTTGCCAACAGATGAACAATGAACTGTACAATTGCATTAATATTTCTCACGAGCTGCAGAGTTAAGTGCTATTGCTGCTAGTTTCACTCTCAGGAAAATTAATACTGTACCTGCTCTATGGTTGACAGGTTCTTGTATGTACCTTCGTCCATTCAGAAAAAAATAATTTTCGTTTTAATTGAAGTTGTCAAGAAAAAAACATTTATTAGTCACCTGAGTTGCAGCTATTAACTACTGGTGCCAACATAACCTCAGGAGCCCAGCAAGAAGCGTCATAGAATTTAACCGAATAGTTCAACTGAAGACTGTTGTGAAAAACCAGTGGCACAAACACAATATTGAACACTTCAATTAACTTATACTACACCAACAATCAAGGAAACAATACCAATCAAACTCTACTCTCACCCCAACAACATTACAATGGTATCTAATATCTAAATTGACCTACACCTTCAATGAAGACAGCGATACCAATTTGCCCCTCCCAAACAAAAAATACATAATAATAATAATATCAAACACTTCAGTCATTTCAAATGTTACATTCTAACAATCTTTTTCACCACAACTATTTTATTGTATTTTCACATCTGTTGTTTTCGCCAACTCACAACAAAAAATTTTGCCTCCCAACCTAACCTAGACCTGAGGCAAACTACAATTCAGTGTGTTATCAAAACCAGTTTCTGGCTTATCACATGCATTACCTTTGCAAAAGCAATAATCAATCCACACCATCTACATACAACATGCTATGCTGCCAATCTACACACACTACAGAAGAACTCCTAAAAATTCTCCTTACAGTGATGTGAACCTCATACAAACATCCTTAACTACCACCAATACCAATAGAAACCACACAAAAAAAGACAACAAAGTTCTTCTTACTTATGTCCCAGTGTAGAAAACCCTAACGCAAAAAAATAAACCACACATACACACGCACATAACCTCTCCCCCCCCCCTTCCTCACCACAACTTTCGTTACCTTCCTTGGATGCCGACATCTTGTACACCAAACACAATCAATTGCAACACCTAGCAGCCGGAAGAAAATTACAATGGCCAATATAGTCTTTCCTTAGTGAATCACATAGTGAGAAAGAAACTTATTAGCCATACCCAACCTAGCAAAAACAGGACAATAAAACACATGAAATTTTAGAAAGATGAGCTAAATCGGAAACATCACCTTACTAAAATCGATCTCCTGTGCCATATCCTCACTCATTCCAAATCCCCCCCTCTACCAGCAGTAACCATCCAAAAAAGAGTGCTCCCCTTGTCATCCAGTACGACCCTGGACTCAAACAACTAAACTGCATCATTCGACAAGGTTTTGATTTTCTTTCCTCATGCCCTGAAATGAGAGACATCCTGCCCAAGATCCTTCCTACCACTCCTAAAGTAGTGTTCCATTGCCCTCACAACCTCCATAACATCGTAGTCCACGCCTATGCCACCCCGAAACCCAGCCCAATGCCACAGGGATCATATCCTTGTGGAAGACCCCAGTGCAAGACCTGTTCATTCCACCTATCCAACACTTCCTATTCCAGTCCTGTCACAGACATCCCTACCCTATCAGAGGCCAGGCCACCTGTGAGAGCAGCCATGTAATTTACCTGCTGTGCTGCATTCACTGCACAGATTTCTATATTGGCATGACGACTAACCATCTATCCATTAGAATGAATGGCCACCACCAAACTGGCCAAAAACAAGGTGGACCACCCTGTGGCACAGCATGCAGTAGAGTATATGCTTGATTTCAATGGCTGCTTCACAATGTGGGCCATTTGGATCCTCCCACCCACCACCAGCTTTTCTGAACTGCACAGAATGACAGTTATCCCTACAGTACATTCTCTGATCTTGAAATTATCCAGGCCTCAACTTACAATAACTTCCCTTTTTTCTGCTCCCAACAGTTCTCACCTCTCTATCCTAAACCTCTCTTATTTTGTTGTATGTGTGTGTGTGGGGGGGGGGGGGGGGGGGGGGCGCGAGGGCGGGACGGACATGCATTCATTTTATTTTCCTTCACTCACCCACCTCCCCACTCCATCCCTAAGCTGTCTCTCGTTCCTCCCATCTAATAAATACATACTCTGGGAGGCTGTGCTGTATCCCCAATAGTATGACGCAACCTTTCTATCCCCCCTCCCCTTCCCTATTTCCACACTGCAGAATGTGATTCGAAGTGTGGCAGCCAGAGAGGACAGTTGTGCGATTGTGTTATGTGCCTGTGTGACTGCATGAATATTCCTATTTCTGAAGAATGCTATGGCCGACAGCTGAAAGTTTTGTATGTGTGTGTGTGTCTTTCATAGCTCATCGTCATGTCTTTGTAGCAAGATGTAAACTGTCCTATTGCTACATTACTAAAACATGTAGAAATGCACACATGACAGAAACCAACTTTAAGAAAAACAACCGTAACAAGAATAATGGAGAGTTTCACACACCATATGGACATTACAACCAATGACAACCACGAACCATTTAACTTCCATCAAAGGAGCACACCACCACATGTCTACATACACCACCTGTAAACAAAAACAACTCACAATTATAGCACAACAATGATGTCAGCACAACAAGCCGAAGTCATTGTTCAAAGCCAACAGGTGGAACTGCATCCTACAAATTACCCAAACAATGCTCTGCACTTCAATCTTGGAACTTCACACAAATGTGCATAAGAAGCGATTTGATGTGGACCAACCATTCAAAATTAATCATGTGTAAATAATATGCTAGACAGATTAACTGAAGAATTTTAAGGAAGTGCCATCTATCTAAGGAAGTAGCTTTTGAAACACACATTTTGACCAATATTTGAAAGTTGCTCATCAAAGTGGGATCCATATGAGATAGGATTGATACAGGAAAATAGAGAAGATCCAAAGAAGACCAGTACACTTCATAACCAGTTCATTTAATAGCAGAAATGTGTTAAGGAGGTGAAAAGGTAACTTCAGTGATAAAGTGAACACATCTAGAAGTCTCGCCAATAATCTGCTTATTCCTAGGTAGGCCTATAACACACAAAATTGCAATGAGGACAAAATGATGACTGGGTTTAGCAGAGGCTTGCATGAACCACACAAGAGCAGAATATAAAAAGATGAAGTGACAGTGATACATAGAATCCCCCCCCCACCCTCCACAGTGAGAAGGTTTACAGGGCTCATCTGAATATAGGGATACCGACCATCAGCTTTGACCCGTGGCATCAGTGTGCTGTCATATGCATGGATGTTTGTAGGTGACGTGAGTAATTATGTGGTGGATGAGTTAAAGACGATAGTTGGTTTATAAACAGTACATACTTTACAGACTAAGATTTTATGTTTAAAAAGTGATCTGCAGTTTCACTCTGACAGTGAGGTATATGTTACATCTACATCCTTACTCCGCAATTCACCGTAAGGTGCGTGGCGGAGGGTACACTGTACCACTACTAGGCATTTCCTTTCCTATTCCACTCCCAAATTGAACGAGGAAAAAAAGAATGCTTATATGCCTCCATACAAGCCCTAATTTCTCTTATCTTGTCTTTGTGATCTTTACGCGAAATGTAAGTAGGCGGCAGCATGATCGTACTACACTCAGCTTCAAATTCCGGCCCTCTAAATTTACTCAACAGAAATTCACGAAAAGAACATGGTCTTTCTTCCAGCGATCCCCAATTGAGTTGCCGGAGCATTTCCGTGACACTCGCGCATTGGTCGAACCTACCGGTAACAAATCTAGCTGCTCGTCTCTGAACTGCCTCTATGTCTTCCTTTAAACTGATCTGCTGCGGGTCCCAAACACTTGAGCAATACTCAAGACGTGGTCGTACAAGCGTTTTATAAGCGGGCTCCTTTACAGGTGAAGTACATCTTCCCAAAATTCTCCCAATAAACCGAAGTCGGCTGTCCGCCCAACTCACAACTGTCCTTACATGCTCGTTCCATTTCATATCGCTCTGCAATGTTACGCCTAGATATTTGAATGACGCAACAGCATCAAGAAGCTCACTACTAATGCTGTATTCAAACATTATGGGGTTGTTTTTGCTACCCATGCGCATCACCTTACATTTTTCTACATTGAGAGCTAGCTGCCAATCTTCGCACCAACTAGAAATTTTGTCTAAGTCATCCTTTATGCTATTACAGTCAGTTACAGACGACAGGCTCCGATACACCACAGCATCATCAGCAAACAGCCGCATATTACAACTTACTCTGTCCATCAGATCATTTATATAGATAGAAAATAATAGCGGTCCTATCACACTCCCCTGGGGCACGCCTGACGATACACTAGTCGCTGATGAACACTCGCCGTCGAGAACAACGTACTGTGTTCTATTACTTAGGAAGTCTTCCAGCCAGTCACAAGTCTGCGAACCTATTCCATCAGCTCGTATCTTCGTTAGCAGTCTGCAGTGTGGCACCGCATCGAACGCCTTTTTGAAGTCGAGAAAAACACAATCCGTCTGTTGCCCTTCGTCCATGGCTTGCAAGATGTCACGTGAGAAAAGGGCAAGCTGAGTTTCACATGAACGATGTTTCCTAAACCCGTGCTGATTCATAGAAAGAAGCTTTTCCGTTTCAAGGAAATTTACTATATTCGAACTGAGAACATGCTCCAAAATTCTACATGAAACCGGTGTCAACGATATTGGCCTGTAATTGTACGGGTCAGTTCTCTTTCCTTTCTTATACACGGGAGTCACCTGCGCTTTTTTCCAATCACTAGGAACTTTGCGCTGAATTAAAGATTCGCGATAAATGCAAGCTAAGTAGGGGGGCAACGCCACAGAATAGTCTTTGTAAAACAGAACTGGTATTCCATCCGGACCAGCAGACTTTTTCGTATTTAGCTTTCTCAGCTGCTTCTCTACACCGGAAATACCTATTGCTATGTCCCCTATTTCGGAATTTTTACTTTGATCAAATGATGGTACATTTGTGCGGTCCTCCTGCGTGAAAGATTTCTTAAAGGTTAAATTTAGAACTTCAGCTTTCCGTTTGCTTTCTTCTATTACTGCCCCGGAAAGATCAACGAGTGACTGGACAGTGGGCTTTGACCCGCTTATCGATTTTACATAGGACCAGAATTTTTTCGGGTTCTCAGAAAAATCTTTTGGTAAGATATGGCTGTGATAATTATGTGTGTATGTTAACAGAGATGTTGGTTTGTTTTTCCTTAAGAAAGCCGAAGGCGCGAATTTTTGGGCCGAGACTTGTGATCGATGGTATATTCTGTTATTGTAAGCTGTAATTTATAGAATAGCCACACAGATTATTTATTATCTACAATACAGTGTCGAAGTATTATGATGATATCCCATATATGGGTTTTCCAACATGATGTTGGCATCTTGGGTCAAAGCTGACAGGTGGAATCCCAGTCTTCAGTCATATATTAACACTAGAATCATATTGACACAATGAACTAGTGGGTATGGACTGATAACAATACCAACTAATAAAACTGGTGTGGAGTGTGTGGAAAGCTGTGTATGCAAGTAGGCCTAGTCCACAACCAGGATTCACTTCTGAATGTTAATAATGGTGCATGTTCTAAAATAATAAACATAGTTACATTTTGGTTCTTGTGCGTTTTATGGTCACGCTAAAATAAACACCTTGGGCAGCCTAGGCCTATAAAACATTTTAATGTACATTTATTAGGACTAACTGTCTTGACAAAAGCATAAACACACCTACTTTGTTAAACATCTAGATGAGTATTTTGGTACTACCCAGCATATAATGAAACAACTGAGCAACACCTATAAGGAATCCCACGCAGACACACGCAAACTCATTTGTACAATCTGTGAGGACTCCACAGCAGGAGATGGCCAGCATTATCCACTGATCCTCTGCCTGTTCAAACAATTAAGATAGGACATTAACCAATCATGTTAAGACGTCAAACTTAAGGTCATTACTTCCACTTGAAAACATCTCCGTTCCTTCACTGTTCGTTGAGAAACAGTTTTGAAATAAGTAATTCTTGAACACATAAAATCAACACTTTTCACTATGCCTGTTCTGAGGGCATTTTAGTCTATACTGTTGTTATTCTTGAACACACCAAATCAACACTTTTCACTATGCCTGTTCTGAGGGCATTTTAGTCTATACTGTTATTATTATTTCGATACTTACCTATCCAAGAGTTCTATCATATTCTCGTCTGTCACCCCGCCATACACTTTGAATTTTTTTAAATTGCAAACATGAGTCTTCTCATATTTTCCGAATGTGATGGAGAGGACAATAGCGAAATGTTGCAGTTTCAGCGTGAGATACTGTAGAGGGGAAAAAGTCTGAACAGTAATGCTGTTAATAAATTTTAAATACAAGCATCACTTACTATACTAGCCTATACTTCTACTACCTGTGGCGGATTATTCGTGTCTGAAGACCACCGGGATGATTGATCGTTTGACTTGTCTTCTTGAATATTCCTAGAACAAAATTCGCTGGAATCATACACCCATACCAAACTACAATTAAATCTGTTATTTAGTAATTCACTGGAGTAACTTTCTGAAATAAGTACCGCAAATACTTGTACAGGTTAACTAGCATACCGTCCTGTAGCTCCCTAGCCCAATACGAAAAATTGCACACACACTAAAGAAAGTAATGCTAGCTAAATTATTTGTACTTACTCAGGAACATAAGAGGATGAAAAACTGGAGCACTTGTGTATACTGTAAGCTAACCTATTCCCTTTTTCCAATTGAAAGGCCGCCATGTTTTTAGAGTTGACAGAGGCGGCGGCCAAAATCGTTTCTGCTCTTAAACAGTTGACAATAGGTAAACAAAGGGGGCGTAACATCTGTGAATCACGAATGATACCGAACGCCCGAAAACTAGTACAGATTCCAAACCAATTATATGTACATAGAGAAAAGAAAGTAAAACTTTGTTTGCCTCTAATTTAGTTCAACTCTTTCTAGTCAATATCTCCCGCAGAAACTCATGCCTACACATCACGATTCCTATATAGAGTGCTACAAAACTTTTACAAGACGCAGAGAACACCAAAAATATTTCGATAAGGGTCATATTCTGGTAGTCAACTTGATGTAACCCAACATTTTATTTGTGATACTGACTAGGAATGTGTTCTGATATCCAAAACTGTTCTATGCAGCGCAGACTGGCGCGATGTGGGCGCTTTTTTATATATACTATTTTGTGTTGAAATTTTATAATATTTTTGAATTATTTCACTTCAGGTGCAAAGTCTACCAATATATCATCCAGTGTCTATATTAATATATGTGTTCTGTTAAGATAAAAATTTTACACAATAAATAATTGACAGTAAAGTTATGCTGAAATTCATATTTGCACTCTGAGCATTAAAATGGGGAAAAGTGAGCAACAATAAAACCCAGACTAACTGATAAGATTTGTAGTCTTAGTAATAATCATGTGATCGGCCTATATAGAAACATTACCATATTGAGTTTATTTGAAAAAAAATCTGTATCTGTCTTTATTTTGCATCTCCCCCTAAAATAATGTGCCAATTTCAACCAAACTGTGTGCACACATTCATTACTGCCAGGCAACAATCGCTGTGGAGCTAAGAACCACCTATACACTAATTTCAAAAGATTTTGTGTCATCAGCAATGGGTGAAGAACAACATTACATGACTCCATTCGTCCACTTTTTGAAAATGAGAGCACTTATCAATTTGCAACAAACGATACAATTTCAAACGATAATGAAACTTTTTCTTCACGACAAACCCACCAAAATGATAGAAGTTAAGATATTTACCCTTACTACTTTTCCACTATTTTTGATGTAAAACTATTGCATTCAGCATAACTTTGCAATTCATTGCTTCTGCATTACTAATTGTATCCACCAGGTATTTTAGAGACAATATGTGAATGTACCATAGTATATTCGAAAATAGGCCTATATCACAATTGAAGTTAGATATAAAGACAAGACCTACAAAAATCCTTGAATATCACAGGAAATACTGAATTTAATTGATGAAAGGAGAAAATATGAACATTTAGTAAATGAAGCAGGTTAACTGGAGTACGGGCGACTCGGAAATGAGATTGACAGAAAGTGCAAAATTGCCCAGCAGGAGTGGCTAGAAGGCTAATGCAAGTCTGCAGAAGAATGTATAGACCTAATTCGTGGGGAAATAGATACCACCAACAGGAAAATAAGAGAGACATTAGGAGACAAGAAAAGCAGTTGTATGAATTTAAAGAACTCAGACGGAAAACCAGTTTTGAGCAAAGAAAGTAAACTGCAAGGTGGGAAGAATATGTAGAGGGGCTCTACAAAATAAATGGACTTCAAGACAATTCTATAGGAAGTGAAGAGGAGATATATTACATATGAGACACTATACTGAGAGAAGAATTTGACAGAGCACTGAAACACCTAAGTCAAAACAAAGCTCCCTGGAGTAGTTGACATTCCCTCTTCTGAAGTCTCTGGGAGACCCAGAACTCTTTCATCTGGTTTATAAGGTGCATGAGACAGGGGAAATACCCTCAGACTTCAAGAAAAATGATGTAATCCCAATTCCAAATAAATCAGGTGCAGACAGGTGGGTAAATTACATATTCATCAGTTCAACATTTTAAAAGGAATTATTTGTAGAAGAATGGAAAGTCTGGTATAAGCGAATGTTGGGGAAGATCAGTTTGGATTAAAGAGAAATGCAGGAACACAGGAAACAATAGTCAATAGTCACCTTGACTGACTTTAGAAGTTAAAGGCAAACCTACATTTGTACCTTTTGAAGATTTGGAGAAAGGTTTTGACAATGTTGATTGGAATACACTCATTCAAATCCTGAATTTAGCAGGGGTAGAATATAAGGAACAGAAAGTTATTTACAATTTGTACAAAGATCAGAGAGCAGTTATTAAGAGTTGAAAAGCATGAAAGCAAAGCATTGGTTGGAAAGGTAGTATGGGTGAATTGTTATTCAGTTTTTACATTGAGCAAGCAAAGAGAAATTTGGAGAATAAATTAAAGTTCAGAGAAGAAATTTAAAAAAAAAAATCATTTTGCTGATGACATAGTAATTCTGTCAGAGACCGCAAATGACCTGCAACGGCAATTAACCAGAATGGGCAGTGTGTTGAAAGAAGCATATTGATTGATTTGATTTTTTTCAGGGAAGCCAAAACAGTCTTGGTCGAACCCGCCACTGCCCGCACCGAAAATAAGTTTATTGTGCGGTATCGCTCCCTGTATATCTAGTAAAGCCAACCACTGCCCTTGAACAATGCAAGGAGTCCCTTTACCAGTTCTTTATAAGACACAATTTCTTCGGGTCTGGTTGTCCCAAATGTTCTGTGCCTTTTACTCTCCAATGCAATGCATTCGAAGATTAGATGCGATGCAGTTTCATCACCGTCATCACAGATCCTACATTTAGGGTCCTCTTCTGTTATTCCCATTGTGTGTAGGTGTTTTTTAAAAATTCCCATGGCCTGTCAGCGATCCAACCATTAGTCTAATCTCTCTCCTGTTCAGACCCAGGATTGCAGAGCTTCTTTTAAAACAAGGCTTTGGCATCATTACCTTGCCATGTTTTTGTTGATGGACTTTAGTCCAATATTCTACGTGCTGTCTTCTGAGCCAGTTACGTAACTCCAATTTAGTTATTGCCTTGGTGATTGTCAGGACAGGTTCCAGTCCAATAAATGGAGCCTCTGCCCCCATCCTGGCTAATTTGTCGGCATGTTCATTGCCACTGATCCCCGAGTTGCCAGGGACCCACAATAGGTTTACTCTATTGCTTTCCCCTAGCTCCACCAGAACCCTGTGACATTCTGCAACAATTTCAGACCTTGTTGCAGGAGCTGCCAGTGATCTCAGGGCTGTCTGAATAGATATAGATGCTATGATCTTTGTAGCACCTACGCAAATTCTCCTCCACACATGCCCTGATGGCAGTAATTTCGGCCTGGAATACTGAGGCCAGTTTCCCTAGAGAGATGACGCCCTCCAGTCTTGGGTGCACCCCGTATATCCCAGCCCCAACGCCTTGGTCTGATTTTGACCCGTCAGTGAACCAGACAATATCCCACGTACAGTGTCGAACTATTGTCTCCCACTGCTCCCTACTTCCAATCGTTATACTGAAAGGCTTGTTGAAGCAGTATGGGGTTATAATATAGTCAGCTGGAATTCCCCCAACCTTTCCTATATTTACCTCACTCACTATTTTAGTGTGTGATTCTGGATATCCCATAGAGTTTCAGTTGTTACCAGTTTTGAGCCTGTATGCACCAGCTGCTGCCTCCATCTTGACCCAAAGGTGTAATGGGGGCATATCCAGCATGGTTTCCAACCCAGCAGTCGGTGTGCGGCTAATTCTGCCTGTTATGGATAAGCAGGCTAGTCTCTGCACCTTACCAAGCTCCTTAGCAGCAACCTGCTGTTCTACCTTCTTCCACCACACGACCGCCCCATAGGTGATCCTGGGTCTAATCACTGTGGTGTATATCCAGTGCATACCCTTGGGGCTCAGGCCCCAATTTTTGCCACAAGCTCTCCTGGTACTTACTAAAGTACCTTTTGCCTTGGAGCAAATATTCCTAATGTGAGGGGTCCATGTCAGTTTCTCATCTAGGGTAACCCCTAGATATTTCACTGTCCCCTTCACAGGTAGTGCTTCATTGAAAAGCTTTAGATTCCAACTTGAGTGTTGGATATGTTTCCTTGTGAATGGTACAACAACAGTCTTCTTAGGACTAACCCCCAGATCCTGTTTTCTGCACCAGTCTTGCACAATGTCCAAGGCACCTTGTGCCATATTTTTCACTGTGTCAGCAAATTTGCCAAGTATTACTATGACAAGATCATCTGTGTATCCTTGGCAAAAGTACTGCCTAGAGTTTAATTCTCCAATGAGATCATTCACCACTAGATTCCACAATAAAGGGGAAAGAACTCCTCCTTGCGGGCAACCCCTAGTGGTGTTGATTACCATTTTTTCATTCATCATGGTAGCCTCTACCTTTCTTCCACTGAGCATGGCCCTAGTCCACCTACACATAGTGGTCCCTAGGTCATGCACCTCTGCTGCCCTAACCATGGAATCGAAGGTCGTGTTCGTAAAAGCCCGCTCAATGTCCAGGAAGATACAGAGGGCTATTTCTTGAAAGTGTAGTGCTTTCTCCACCTTCCCAATAAGTTGGTGGAGAGCTGTCTCACATGATTTACCTGGTTGATATGCATGTTGGTTTGAATGTAGAGGAACCCTACTTAACCTCCTTTCTCCAACATGCACATTAACCAGCTTTTCCAATGTCTTAAGAATGGAGGAGGACAGGCTGATTGGTCTCATATCCTTGGCCTTGTTATGATCAATTCTCCCTGGCTTTGGAATGAAGATAACCTACACTGTCCTCCAGGCATTGGGAATGATTCCTGCTGCTAGGCTAACCCTGAATAACCTGCATAGGAATCTAATAAGATTTTCTCCCACTTGTTGCAGGAGAGCTGGAAAGATTCCATCTGGGCCAGGTGACTTGAACGGTTGAAATGTTCCCACCGCCCATCGGACCTTACTGAAATCGACACACTCCTTGGCCAGATCCCAGTCCTTTTGCGAATGCCTGAGAACCATTGTCTGTTAGGAATCACTTTCTGGTCTGAGTTATCCCCCACAGTATATTGAGGAAAGTGAGTCTTGAGGAGCAGTTCCAGCGTTTCATGTGCTATCTTTGTATACTCCCCATCCTCCTTCCTTAATGTTCCTCCTGGATTAGTTGGTACTCTAGTGAGGATTTTATGAAGTCTCGCTTGAGCAGCTGTGGCTGTGCCCTCCACTTTCTCACAGAATACCTTCCAGGATGCCTCCTTTGCCCGTCTGATGGCAAGGTTGTAATTGACAAAGGCCTCACGATACTTTGCCCATTGTCCTTTGCACCTCACAAGGTTAAACAGTCTTCGTACCTGTTTCCTTTGCATTTCCAGGTTATTATTCCATCAAGGCACACTCCTATTTGTGCACTTCTTAGTGATTGAGCAGTTGTTCTCGTATGAGGTCACTATAGCAGAGGTTACGACCTCTGCTACTTCCTCAAACTCTGCTGGATTCCTTATCGAAGTTTTAATATCTGATAGGCTGAAGTCAAGGTCTCTCCTATATGTCTCCCAGTCCGTTTTCCTGGGATTCCTATAGGCCATGGTCTTATCTCGTTCCCATTTCAACCTTGAATTTAATATACATGTGATCTGATGAGGATGGCTCCAGGACCACATGCCACTGTTTGACGTAACTTCCCATCATCATGGAACCAAAAGTTATGTCAATTACTTCTTCCCTTCTACAATTCCTGAATGTAGGTTCATCACCCCTATTCAGGATCTCCAAGTTGTTAGATAGGAGAAATTCAAGAAGGTGCTCACCTCTACTGTTGGTGTCCTTGCTGCCCCACGATAGATTGTGGGCATTGGCATCACATCCCACCAACAGTTCGTCACCTTGCCGGTGGCAGGCTTCCATCAGTCTCCTCACTTCCAAAGGAGGAGGAGAGCTGTCTGCATAAGGAAGGTATGCCGAGGCCAAAACAATTTCCTTCTTGATGCCTTCCTCACATTGCTGCATGCTGATGGTCACCAGGTCCCTAGAACAAAAATCCATCATTGGTACGAAAGGTATTCCATTTCTAACATAAATGCATGTTCTGGAGTTTTTTAGATTTCTGGCATAAATCAGCTTACCTCCAGTACCACCGAGGCCCGATACACCCCCTTTGTATAAATAGGGTTCTTGTATCAGGGCCACGTCCACATCCTGTCTCCCCAGGCGACGGCTCAGGGCAGCAGTGGCCCCTTTACTGTGCTGCAGGTTTATCTGCAGCACTTCCAGTCCCCATCTTGCTGCCATTATTGCCTTTAAGGTCTTTGATTACCCTGACGGCGACCTGCGAGAACCCTAAAAACAGTTTCAGGCCTTGCTCTCGCATTGCCTTCAGGGACTTCTCTCCGACCTCCATCACCAGGGTTCATCCTTCCGGAACGACGTTTTGGTTAATTACTCTCAAATCCTCTGTCAAGACTTTTGGGTTCTGGACCCTTTTGGGGGTCTTGGGCTCAAGCCCTTTTGATTCCCTCCACTTATGTTTAGGAAGCCTTCTTTTCCTTCCTTTTGCTTCTGTTCCTTGAGAAGTTTCCTCCTCTGAGCCCCAGACAAGGCCTTAATCCTAATCTGGTCCAACTTCTCTGTTACAGTTCCCACTTCTTGCTCAGGTCTAGACCCTGACTGAGAAGTAGAAGTGCACTCCATCGGTCCTGATCCCGATGTTTGAGTATCTGAGATCTCAGATTGCCCCTCGGATTCTTTTAAAATAATTTTTTTTCCGTGGTCATCTTAGTCCCACGAGATTTGGGGATTTATATGGTTCACACCACGATAACCCCACGTGGTGCAAGGCAACTTACTCAGGGAGGTCGCCCGGTATCCCTGAGGCTCCGTTCGAGACACATCCACCCATGTGCCATGCACCCCTCAGCACGGGTCGCACCACACCTTGGTTTGGGAGGCAGTTTAACGTGATGCCCGGGATGAAAGGAGCATATAAGATGAACATTTACAAAAGCAAAACATGGGTAATGGAATGCAGTTTAAGAAATTCGGGCAATGCTGAAGGAGTTAAAGTAGGTAACGAAACAACAAAGATGGTAGACGAGTTTTGTTACCTGGACAGTAAAATAACATATGATAGTTGCTGTATAGAGGATATATAATACATAATGACAATGGGAAGAAAAGAATTTTTGAAAAAGGGAAATTTACTAACAACAAATATTAATTTAAGTGTAAGGAGGTCTTATCTGGCATAATTGACTGATTGATTGGTAGGACACAGTCTTAGACATTAAGGAATCATAAATTTAGCATTAGAAGGAAGTTGTGGAGTAAAAATTTCAAAAGGGAGACAAAAAGATGAATACAATAAGCAGATTCAAATGTATGTGGTTTGCCATTCTTATGAGGAGATGAAGAGGCTCACACAGGCTAAAGAAGGGTGGAGACTATACTAAGTAAAAAAGATATTGAACCATTTTGTACATACATCACAATAACTAAAAGTAAATTTACATTGTAAAATTTTTCTTGGTACATTTTACCATACAATTTTAGCAGGTGCTGGAATTCTGATCGCCTAGGTACCTACTCATCTACTGAAACTACTTAAACTTAGGTAAACTAACCTAAGGACAACACACACACACCCTTGCCCCAGGGAGGACTCGAACCTCCACGGTGAGCAACCGCACACTTCGCAGCGAGCGCTTTAGACCACTCGGCTACTCCACCGCGGCTCTTTATTTTCATTTCCCCCTTTTTTTTTTTTTGTGATAACTGTGTATCAATTTCTTACGGGTGCTGCAGACTTGTACTATTTAACTTTTTATAGTAAAGACAGTTTACACCTCACTGCAAAAACATAATGACAAGCCACGACAGGCACATAAAAAAGACACAGACATACAACACTTAAGCTATCAGCCATGGCCTTCTTCAGAATATAGAACAATCACACAGGTACACTTCACAGTCTCACAACCATCATCTCCAGCTGCTGCCTCCAAATGCCCCATCATGCATGAGGTTCTAATTAACTACCATTTTATTACCGTCTCTATTCACATCACATATCATAGACATTTTCCTAGTATTTAAATATAGGTACCAAAAAAATTATATTTTTGTAGAAAAATTGGCTCAGGAGATATGATAACATAAGGATTGAGCAGTGTGTAAACTAAACTTACTGAAAAGAGTGGGGTGCAGACAACGGAAAGAAGGAGATGGGCTAACAAAAGTATGAAATAAGTAAATACTTGAGCAAGACTGGGTCATATACAGTGTCTACAGAGTGTTTGTGTTGCAGGAGAAGTATTTTTGGATGCATATAATCGATGTTTGAAAACCCGAGGATGACGTGAGTCTGGAACTATACGGCAAAGAAAAACGGAGCACTTAACCTGGAAATTGAATGGTTGGGTCCAGATCGTCGCATCGCTGTACACTGAATAACAAGATAAGTACAGCAGCGCTTATTAATTTGTATTTCTAGTCTGGGTTGTTTGGCACTGTAAAAGACGATGTCAGCTGAGAATAGGAAATCTAGTGTAGACATGTCGGAACAGAAATTGACAGCCAGTACACCTCGTAGCAGTGTGTCAAATAGTGAAGAAATAATTATTGCATCATCAGGTATTATAGAGTTGTTAAATCGATTAACAGAACAATTAACTGAACATATTGACAAGGGAAATCGTGAACTTAAAAAAGAAGTGACGGCAGTTAAGGACGATCTGAGCAGAAAGATAGATGACGGTTTAGCAGATTTCAAGTCTCAGTTGAATGAAACAAACAGGGCAGTTGACGAAGTCAGGAAACAAACATGTGATCTTGAAAGGGCAATGAAGTTAGGACATGAACAGCTGGACACTCGTGTGACTGTAGTAGAGAATAAAATCAGCAATGTTGAGTCTGACCCAGAAAACAAAATTTGTACTGTAGAGAAGTATTTTGATCAGGAAAATAAAATTAGAAAAACTGAAATTAAGGAAGTTAAAGTGTCAGTAGAAAATAAAATTAGTGAAAGTGTGTCAACTTCTGAAAGTGTTATTAAGAAAGATGTGTATGACCTCAGTCAAAGGGTCAGTTTATTGCAAGAATGTGTAGTAAATACCAAAATGTTGATCTGTTGTGGCTTTAATTGGGCAAATGTAGTAATTAAGACATACCCTGGGGAAGGAAAAATTCATCCTAAAGACTTTTTACATCATTGTTCTGACAACTTTATAGTAGAAATGACTGATGCAATGACAATTAAATTTGTAAAGAGATTTTTGGACCATGAAGCTTATACCTGGGTCAATCAATTAGATACAGAGGACATGTCATATAGTGAGTTTGAGAGGTGTTTTTTGAATAAATTCTGGTCCAAAAGCAAGCAAGCTAGAGTAAAAAGTGATTTCTTGCACAGGGGAAAGTACAGGGAAAGTTATGGCAGTATGAGGGACTTTTGTGAGGCTGAAATAAGAGAATTAGTGCATCTTGACTCACCTTTAGATGAAACCACATTGGTGGACACCCTACGTAGAAGATTACCAGGTAGAATACAGCAAGTGTTAGATTGTGGACCTGATGATTCAGTTGAGGACTTCTTAAGATTTGTTTGAAGATTAGACAGAAGTTATGAGAGAGAAAGGGAGAGAAACTGCTACCAAGAAGACCATCATGGAAGAGACAGAAGAGATAATCACCAAGACAATAGTCGTGAGAACCGAAGTAGACAGCAAGGTGGAAGTACGGATTATAGGAACAGACAAGGAAGAAATGATAGGAACCAAGGTTACTACAAGTCTTATGGAAACGGACAGGAAAACTAAATATGGCCCCTATGGAAGGCTGTCAGGTTGGGGTGAGAAATAGGACAAGAAATCAGGCTAACACAAATAAGATCAGATTTGGACACAACTGGGAAAATAAGCAATATAGACAGGGACAGAAGGTAACACACAGGGTAAATCGGCTCACGTTTGACAAAGAACTATGGGAAGTCATTAAGAACCAGGCTTGGAAAGAAGAGGACAAGTGTCTAGAACCAGAAGAGGTCATACTAGATCATGATACTGTAGCCAATATGTATAATGCAAGTGAAGATATAGCTGTAGAAGAACCCAAAATAAGTGAAGAACATGATGTGTTTGGACTGTGTGAATTGCTAAGTGATAAGGCTCAAGATGCTGAAGACAGGCTGAATGTTACTGCTCATGAAACTGTGAAGACTGAGGATCATGCAGATTTTGATGTTTTGTCTAGTGTGAGTTCAGAGAAGTCAGAGGATGACAGTGTTGAAGATAGTGAAGAAGATGTGGAGGTCATAGAGTCTGAAGATTTGGAGAAGGAACTTGATGGGATGATAAATGTTGAAGTTAAGGAAGGTTGCATCATGTCTGATGGCCAGTGTGAGACAGTGTGTGTTGTAGATGATGTCAAGTCTTGTGAGAATCAAGTCATACCAGTGAAATTGAGCAGTTCTGAAAGTTGTCGAAGCAGAAAAAGACAAGAAGAGATAGAGAAAAACATCTTGCATTGTGTCATACAGAGCTACATTGATAAGGAAGAGAAAGCCAATGTTCTAGATAAATTACTGTGTAAATATCATGAGCTAGAAGATAATGTACCTAGGTTAGAGCAGTGTGTTACCAATGGTAATTGTGTTGCTAATGGATATATGGCTCGTCAGTCTGTTAAAAGTAACGTGTCCCTGAATCATGTACAAGCTAATGACGATTCCTGTACTATGAAACATGAAGATATTATTGAAGATATTACTCATGAAGAAGAGGAAGATATACATTATGATGTCACTGGATGCCCATATATTACCGTGTTTATTAATGGAGAAGGCAAGGAAGTGTTAGTTGATACAGGTAGTCCAATCAGTGGAATTTCTGAACAATTTAGAGATTGTGTGAAACATGTACCTGACTACTTGGAGATGCCTGTAGTTGGAATCAAGATCAAGGGTGCTACCGGCAGACACAGCACGTTAGTTAACCGGCAAGCCTTGTTGAACTTCAGTGTGAATGATGTGAATCTTTGTCAAGGATGTCTAGTAATACCTAACCTGTCTGAGGATATCTTTCTAGGAACTGACTGGATCATGAAAGTGAATGCTATATTTGACTGGGGAGGAAGAAAAGTTATGTTTGTGGACCCAAAGACTGGTATTTTACATTGTACTGCTATGGTATTGAAAAATGGGAGTAGCCTGAGTAAGCAGAGTCTAGAATTAGATTTATTGGATCATAATAGAGATGTAGCAGATATGCATGAAGAGCCTGAAGAAGCCATGGAGGATATAAATTATCATGAACTCGTAAATACCAAGGTGGAAGAAGCAAACAAATTAGACGAAGAATACATAAGCTTACTGGAAGAAGTGTGCAGAAGATTAAGAGCAGGAGGATATCTCTTAAGCTAGAAAAATGTAAATTTGCTGTGGAATATATTAAGGGCAAGGACAATCTTGTTACTGATTCACTCTCTCGTTTACCAGTGGGGGGTGAGTTTGAAGATAACAGAACTCAAGCCATACAGACAGTAGTGCATAATAATAAGACTTTGTACAGGTGCTATTTTGCAAAATTTATTGCAGCTATGAGTTTTGTATATATGTATTCTTTGATGAAATATCTTGGAACTTGTATTTTCTATATGTTGGATATTAACGTTTGTAACCTCAGGAAAGTACACATTCTGTGTGTGCTAAGTGCGTTGGCAAGCATTGGGTTTCTAGCTATGTGGTAGCATACTTCTGATTTCGGTTTCTGGTGCCACATCTCCTACTCATTCTGTAACCTGTTCAAATTATCTCATATCTATCATTCTATCTTTCTTCTTTAGTGTTAAGGTATGAAATGTGTGTATGCAATTTTTTTATGTCAATAAGAATACCGATTTCAAGATAGTTTGTTCCGTTGTATGTCACAGTTAAAATATTATTTCAAATTGTTGCCATAGTATTAAAGAGTTAAAGTATTTGAGATATTGATAGAACTCATGATAGAATCAGTTGTGTTAGTGTCTAATGATTTTGTAAAATGTTAAGTTTAATGTCCTCATATGTTTCTTGTGTATTTTGTTTTTATACTTAAAAAGGTCAGACAAGTTCAGTGTGGCAGATTCTTGAGTGTCAGCTGTTCCGATTCTGCCCTCTGCTCTTGGGAGGCCATACCCTTGTCACCTACTTACTGCACTTGGAACTTTCAGGATCTGGTGATGCTGCTTGTGTGGACTGTGCTGTGCCAACCCCAGACAGGACTAAGTGAGGTACTGATGCAGCCAAGCCAGCCACCGGGTCCAAGCCGTCCAAAGTAGGTGCTTCATTCTTACATCAACTCGACTTATGAGGGCATCGTCGAGCTGATGGGGGGGGTATTGAAATGACACTGCTGACCCCCTCATCTCAATGTTATCGTAAGATACCGTCTGCCTGGTCCTCTCATCTCAATGTCATCCTACGATACCGTCTGTGTCGGATCCGGAATCGTGTGGTTCATTAGTGATAAAAGTTGCATGTGAAGTTACAAACGAAATAGCCAGCCTAGGAATCAGTGTAGGACAGTGTCTTGGTAATACTGTGATTAAAACAAGTGATAGATTTCATTAATTAAGAGAGTCATATATTTTCTTTCCAGACAGTTCTATAAACAATAGTTGCGTCATTGTATGTTATTTCAATAAATAGACAGACGAATGTTAAAAACTTTTGTAAAACATAAAGACATGAAAGTAAATAGCATTGTATATATGTTAGGCTCATCAACAAATTGTGTAGACCAGCTAATAGTGTAATTAATGATGTACTCGAGATTTGAATATTGTATTTCTTTGTTCATATTGACTCATTTGAGATTTTGAACCTATTTTGAGAATTTCCAAGATAATTGATAGCTCAATATATGTTAGGAACATGTGTGATGTACTCATTAACAAATTAATTGATATTTAAAATCGCACTTTGTTGTCAACAGAAAGATTGGAAATTATGACTTAAAAATATTTACGACATTTAAAATTATTGTATGTATAGTTTTCATTTTATATTGTGATTATTTGTGTGTACATGAAATGTTTTTCTGTTATGTTTGTTAATTGTATATCAGTATATTCTATTGTTATGAACAATGCTTAATGTAACGTCGTTATTGCCGATGTTATATATTTGTCTCTCTGCCTTGCGTGGGGGAGTTCGAGTTTCAGTCGTTTGTCAAGTGCTCTTGAATCCATGTCTCTCTTTGTTTTGAAATGGAAGTTCTACCGTTCTGATGTTTTGTTTATGCTATTAAGTTGTAATATTTGGTGGAGAAGTTTTGATTCAGATTAAAGAAGAAGTGAAAATTGTACATATCGACTATTCATTTCTACCACGACGCCCCAGGAGAATAATGTTGCAGCGAGCAGAACCCCCATACAACGCAATATTAAAAAGCTGAGTATCGGTAGAATGAAACTGTAATTTCAGTTTCTCCATAATTCAACCACCAGTATAGCTGGGCACAAAACCATTAATCAATTAATTGTTAGTTAATGAAGCTAATAATCAATACAAATTTTCTGGTTGTGAGAACGGATTGTCAATCTTTAAGAATCTGCCCTACGTTTCAACCACTGTTGCAAGTGACCTTTTTCTGTGTATTTGTCTAACTGCTGAATGAATAAAGGCTTGATTCTTATAGAATATTGCAAATGGTAGTTTGAGAAGGAGGAGGGGATGTTGCACATTCTTTATTAGTATTTGCAATATTTCATAACATTGGAGGAAATGGGCATCATAGATTAGTGTTTGTATGGAGTATTTTCCTTGTCATTGGTGGTTGCTTTATTTCATCTAATTGGCGGATATGGACATTGTCGATTAGTGTTTGCATAGTTCCTTGCCATTGGCTGGAATAGGCAAATAAGGGGAGTGGGCAGGAATAGTGGAATGCCATTGTTTACTAGTCAGCTTGTGCGGACCACATGAGCCAGCACTCCATGTACATATGGCTGCAATTGTCTTCCACACACCGGGGGTGAGTTGCTTTGTGTGCGCTGTCATCTTGCAGTGTTGCCACCACTGTCAGCAAGGATGCTGGAAGTCTGTATCCATCTTCTCTATTAATGATAGTGGATCAATTGGCTATTTTGTTGGCTTCTCTGATCTTCCTCCTCATAGTTAAGGGTTGTTAAATTAACACATGGTCTCCACAGAAAATTAGTTGTTTTCAACACTTGTTTTCATGTTCTGCCACTGTTTACTTATTGTGCTATTCAAGCCGATTATATCTTTCATGTTCTGAAATTATAGTCCTCATTGGTCATCCACTCTCACTGACATACATCAAAACACACTTGTCTGCTGCATCTTTCATGGAGTCAAGTACTTCTTTTGTCATAAAGGATGTCCTTGGCATCACAAAAGATGCAATAGCCAAACTGAATAATGCTGGTGTATACAAAATTGGATGTGTGTGTGGTCTGGTATATGTAGATGAGAGTGAGACCAAATAACCAATGAGGACTAGAAAGATATATCCGGCTTGGACAGCACAAGTAAGCAGTGGCAGAACATCAAGTTGAATATAGAAAACACTGTGAAGTCCACATGCTAGTGAAACAACCCTTTACTATGAGGATGAAGTCAGAGAAGCCATCAGAATAGTCAAGTGACCTGCTAACATGTATAGAGAAGATGGGTACAGACTTCTGGCATCCTGGCTACCAGCGGTGGCAATTCTACGAGACAACAGTGTGTGCAAAGCAATTCTCCTAGGTGTGCAAGCTTTCGCAACCCAGTTGCTTCTTCAGGCAGAAGGGAAGGAGAGGGAAAAGGAAATGATAAGAGTTTTAAGGGAGGGGGTAAGGAGCCATTCCAATCCCGGGAGAGGAAAGACTTACCTTGGAGGAAAAAAAGTAAGATACACAAACGCAAACACACCTAGGCAGACCTACTGTAGAAAGCAAAGAAGTTGGACAGAGATACCACTTGAGGTCCAGAGAACCGAGGCAAAGATGTTAAAGATGGTGGGCAGGAATTTGAATTTAGCAGAGGTTGAGACCAGGTGAGCAACGGAAAGAGAGAATATGCTGAAGGGCAATTTCCCATCTCCGGAGTTCTGAAAGATTGGTGTTGGTGGAAAGTATCCAGATAATCCGGACGGTGTAACACTGTGCCAAGATGTGCTGGCCGTGCACCAAGGTGTGTTTAGCCACAGGGTGATCCTCATTACCAACAAACACTGTTTGCCTGTGACCGTTCATGCGAATGGATAGTTTGTTGCTGGTCATTCCCAAATAGAACACTTAACCTGCTCCGAAATGAGATCCATCCTTCATGACATCCTTCCTACTCCACCAAGAGTGTCTATCAGCCGCCCACCTAACCTCCATAACTTCCTAGTCCATCCCTATGAAATCCCCAAACCACCTTCCCTACCTTCTGGCTTCCACTCTTGTGATGATGATCGTGTGGCATTTATGACCGTTAGACCCCAACTGGGGTCGTGTTCAGCCTGCCTGGTGCAAGTCTCTTTATCTGACGCCACTTCGGCGACTTGCATGTCAATGATGATGGAATGATGATGAGGACGACACAACACCCAGTCCCCGAGTGGAGAAAATCTCCTACCCGATCGGGAATTGAACCCGGGCCCCCTGCGTGGCAACCTACCACGCTGTTCACTGGACTATGGAGGTGGCTCCACCCTTGTAACCGCCCCCATTGTAAAACCTGCCCTATGCACCCTTCCACCACCACTTACTCCAGTCCCGTAACCCAGAAGGTGTACACGATCAAGGGCAGAGCCACTTGTGATAGTACCCACATGATTTACCAACTGACATGCCTGCACTGTGAAGTGTGCATGCTCATTCAGGAACAACAATGAAATTGTGTGTTCCAAACAAAGAGTGATTGTCCGAGAGATTGCAGAAGAATGTTACATTTCAGTTGAATCATGTCTCGAGATCCTGACAAAGCATCTTGGATTGCATTATGTTGAGTGCTGCCTCATACTCTGTACTCTCCAGACCTGGTCCCCCTGGTCCCTGCGGAAGTTGTAAATCCCATTGAAAGGATGAAGATTTGCAACAATAAATGAGTTGGTTGCACAGTGGTAGAGTGCCAGATTACAAATCCAATGGTCGCAGGTTCGATCCTCGCCAGGTCCTAGGATTTTTATCTGTCACTTTCGGCTTCTTTTACCTCTGGCAGTTCTGCTCATGTGAAAAATACTGAGTAGCACCGTGGTTCGGAACCCACGTTAAACTGTAGGTCCCCCTATAACTGGCTGGGTAAGTCAGTTAGAAGGTCGGAGTAAGGCAACGGCATACCACCTCCAAACAGGACCTTGCCTAGTAAAGCACTGTGGTGTTCAAACCAATCTTCGGATTGTTGACTGCTTTACCTTTAAACGAGATAGGAGAAAATCTGCAGACAGCACTTTGCACAATTCACCAAGAGGCGTACCGAGACTGCTTCTGTAAGTAAAAACGACATTGGGACCGCTGTATTAATTGTGGAGAGACTATTTTAAAGGAGACCGTGGACAGTAAATGTAAGGTAAGCATAGAAGAATTATGTATACAAAGTTCTGGAATTTTTGAACAGACCTCTTATTTGAACCCTTTCACTTTTCTTAGTATACAGTACTCCAAAAACTAAAATTGTATCATTAGTAATGCTATTAAGAACTTGGGATACTGTTCCAGTTTCTACAGTGAGTTTGCATTAAAGTTGTGCTGCTGTAATCGCTTTTGGCAGGGGGTCTGCCTAGGTGTATTTGCATCTGTGTAAATGTGTGTGTGTGTGTGTGTGTGTGTGTATGTGTGTGTGTGTATTTGTTCACCTTCCTTTTCTTCCCCCAAGGTAAGTCTTTCCTCTCCTGGGATTGGAATGGCCCCTTACCCCCTCCCTTAAAACCCTCATCATTTTTCCCCTCTCCTTCCCTTCTGCCTGAAGAAGCAACTGGGTTGCGAAAGCTTGCGTTTGTGTGTGTGTGTGTGTGTGTGTGTGTGTGTTTTATTTGTTACTATCACTACCTGTGCTCCTTCGCCTGGTAAGTAGACTTCATCTAATTTTATTTTATTTATTTTTTTACATATATTTTTCCTGTTAGGAATTTTTCCTCTATAATATTCACCTAGGTGTGCGCAAAACAACTGCAGCCCTACATACACAGAGTGCTAGGTCACTGCTGCCCGCGCCAGCTGACTACTATATAGTTGCACGCCACAACTGCCACACACTTCCCCTATTTATTCCATTCAATAACAAGCACCTACACAAACACCAATTGACAACGTTCATTTCTAACGATCAGCGAGAATAATGCAATCACCAATGACAAGAAAAATTCTCCATTCAAACACCAATTGATGAAACCATTTCCACCAATGATGTAAAATACCAATAAAGAATGCCCAACATTCCCCCTATCCTCCTCAAACTATTTGCAATACTATAAAAGAATGAAGCCCTCACTCATTCAGCAGTTAGATAAATACCCAGAAGAACGTCACTTGCAACAATGGCCGAAATGTCGGGCAGATTCTTAAAGAATTACAACGAAGTCCCACACCCAGAAAATTTTTATTGATTGTGACAATGGCAGCAGAAGCCTTCATTAAATGTAAGTTTTCGAGTAGCAGATTAAGTTTTAACTTAAAACTTGTGGGGAGTATCCATATGACACAGGCTCCATAACAGTCATTGAAGTGAGGGGCATTATGCAGTGCTGCATGTTCTGTCTCCAGCCACAGTTTCGCAGTGGCCATTCATCCTGATAGACAGCTTGGTGCTGGTCATTCCCACATAGAAAGCTGCCCAGTCTTTGCAGCTCAGTTTGACTGCTTTAAAACAGGTTCTCAAACCCTTTATGGGTAGGAAATGCCTTTGACAGGACTGGAGTAGGTGGTGGTGGGATGGTGGATAGGACAGATTTTGGATCTACATCCGCATAGATACTCTGCAAATCACATTTAAGTGCCTGGAAGAGTGTTCATTAACTCAGTAACCACTTTCATAACCTTTCTCTACCATTTCATTCTCTAAAACACCACTAAAATACCAGTGCAGGGGGTAGGAAGGATATTGGGTAGGGTATTTCTCATTTCAGAACAGGATGAAAGGTAGTCAAAATCCTGGCAAAGAATGGGATTTAACTGCTCCAGTCCAGGGTGTTATTGGGTAACAAGAGAGGTGCTCCTTGTGGCTGGATGGTGTGTGTGTGTGTGTGAGCTGGTGAGTGACTGGACAGACAGGGCCCATGAGATCTGTGTCTGGACAAGGTTTGGAGGGAAACTGGAGTCAGTGAAGGCCTCAGTGAAGCGTTGGCATATTTGGAGAGGGACTGCTTGTCACTGCAGATGTGAAGGAAATGGGTGGCTAGGCTCTATGGAAGGGACTTTTTGGTGTAGATTGGGTGGCAGCTGTAAAAATGGAGGTATTGTTGATGGTCGGTATGTTTGATGTGAATGGAGGTACTGATAAGGTCATCCTTGAGGAGTAGCTCAACGTCAAGAAATGTAGCTCATTGGGATGAGTAGGACAGGTGAAGCAAACGGAGGAACAGTTGTTGAGATATTAAGAAATGTGGATAGTGCCTTCTCACCACGAGTCCAGATTATGAAGATGATATCAGTGAATCTGAACCAGATAAGGGGGTTTGGGATTCTGGATAGCCAGGAAGGATTCCTCCAGGTGAGCCCATGAACTAGATGGCATATGAAGGCATATGGGTGCCCATGGCTGTGCTGTGAATTTGTTTGTAGGTGATGCCATCAAAGGAGAAGTAATGGTGTGTGAGGATGTTGTTGGTCAAGGTAACTACGAAGGAGGTTGCGAGCTTGCAGTCGGTTGGGTGTTGTGAAAGTTAGTGTTCAACAGCGGCAAGGCCAAGAGCATTGGGGATGTTGGTGTAGAGGGAGGTGGCATCAACTGTGACAAGCACGGTACCAGGTGGTAAAGGAGCAGGTACTGTGGAAAGTCAGTGGAGGAAATGGTTGCTATCTTTTAGATAGGAGGATAGGTTGTGGGTAATAGGTTGAAGGTGCTGGTCCACGAGAGCAGAGATTCTTTCAGTGGGGGCACCATAACTGGCCACAATGGGACATCTAAGGTAGTTGGGTTTGTGAACTTTGTGGAGCATGTAGATGATGGGGCAGGGGGGAGGGGGGTTAGAAGAGGTGAAGGGAGTGATAAGACTCCGGGGGGAGGTCTTAGGTCCTGGGATGGTCCTAAGGATTTGAGGAGGGATGGGAATGACCAGCACCCAGCTGTCTGTCCGGATGAATGGCCATCACCAAACTGTGGTTAGGAGACAGCTAGACCATCCGGTTGCAAAGCATGCAGTGCTGCATAATGCAGCTCTCTTCAATTACTGCTACACAGCATTGTGCAGGTGGGAACTCTCCCTACAATATATCATATGCTCTTGCAATTCCCCAAGCTTAAACCTTCACTAGTTCCTGCCTCCACCACCCTTCCCTGCTCACACTCTATCCTTACATACGTCTCCCATCCCGCCACTCATTTCAGTCCCTTCCCATCTTTTTGCTCTGTCTCTGTAGTTTCTGCACCTCATCAGATGTCTGTGGTGAGTAACCAACCTATCCTTATGAAAATATTGTTGTATCCTTCCTGGAACAACCAAATCATTCTTATATAAGTCACAGAAATTCATTTTATTTATTAGTTCTCTTCACTACATTGAAGTTTACTACAGTGTGGGGCAATAAAAGTGTCGTGAACAGGTGAATGTAATTTTGAAACCATTGTGGCATTTTTAATACGTGAGGAAAAGACATACAATTACTTCCAATAAGATAGATCAACTGCCCATGTAGCTGGCCGAACCTTGGAACACATTTACATAATCTTCACACTTGACAGAGTTGTTAGCAGGGCTCATTCTGGCCATGCCCCTAGTTGTCCAAAAAGGTCTCCTGATCTGTCAGTTTGTCATTAATTTATGAAGAGAGTTATCAGGTGTAAGATGTATCACAACAACCTTCATATTCTTCAAGAACTGCAATAGAACATTTCAGATGAGATGGTAGAACACCAACAGTCTGGCCAAAATTTCCTTCAACAACTTTCTGATCAGGGCCCAAAAGTGACATGGGATGAGTAACATCATTTTCATCACAGCAATTGTCTGATTAGTACTGTATTTCCTTTACTTTTGCCTTTCTTCGCGCAGACTGCAACGCTATTTACTGGGTCACTTTTATTTGCATCAATGTGTATTACAGTGTAATACTTAATATTTGGCTTCAACTTCCAGTAAATCCCTTGAAAAGTAAAACTTCAATGTTTAACTAAACTAACTTCCTTTGTAACAGATTAACAATTGTTGTTGTCTTCAGTCCGCAGACTGGTTTTATGCAGCTCTCCACGCTACCCTGTCATGTGCATTTCTCTTCATCTGAGAATAAGTTCGGCAACCTACGTCCTTTTGAATCTGCATGCTGTATTTGTCTCTCAGCCTCCCTCTACGATTTTTACCCCACAAATGTTTGTAAAGTTTATGGGACTTAACTGTGGGGTCATCAGTCCCTATTTTACCCCACACACTTCCTTCTAACACTAATGCTAAGTTCACAATTCCTTGATGTCTCAGAATGTGTCCTACCAATCTATCCCTCCTCTTAGTCAAGATATGCTAGAAACTCCTTTCCTTCCCAATTTGGTTAAGCACCTCCTCATTAGTTACATGATCTACCCATCTAATTTTCATCACTTGTCTGTAGCACCACATTTCGAAAGCTTCTATCATCTTTTTGTTTGAACTCCTTATTGTCCACATTTCACTCCCATACAATGCTTCACTCCAGACAAATTCTTTCAGAAAGGACTTCCTAACATTTAAATTAGCCATTCTGCAATTTATATCTTCTCTACTTTGGCCATCAGAAGTTATTTTGCTACCCAAATAACAAAACTCATCTACTATGTACTTTTATTGTCTCATTACCTAATCTAATTCATTCAGTATCACTTGATTTTCTGACATTCCATTCCATTACCCTCATTTTACTCTTGTTAATGTTCATCTTATATCTTCCTTTCAAGACACTGTACATTCCATTCAATTGCTCTTCCAGATCATTTGCAGTCTCTGACTAAATTTATGTCATCGGCAAACTGCAAAGTTTTATTTTCTTCTCCCTGAACTTTAATTCCGTCTCCAAATTTCTCCTTGCATTCCTTCACTGCTTGCTCAATGTACAGATTGAACAACATTGGGGAAAGCTACAACCTTGTCTTACTCCCTTCCCAACCCCTGCATCGCTTTCTTGCCCTTCAACTCTAATAACTGCTGTCTGGTTTTTGTACAGCTTGAAGATAACTCGTTGCTACCGATATTTTACCTCTGCTTCCTTCAGAATTTGAAAGACTGTATTCCAGTTGACATTGTCAAAATCTTTCTCCAAATCCAAAAATGCAAAAAATGTAGGTTTTCCGTTCCTTAGCCTACCTTCTAAGATAAGTCGTAATGTGAGTATTGCCTCCCATGTTCCTACTTTTCTCGTAAATCCAAACTGATCTTGCCCAAGCTCAGATTCCACAAGTTTTTCTATTTGTCTGTAAATAATTTGTGTTACTATTTTGCTTTCTCTAGAATTGTAATAACCAATATTCTTCTTGAAGTAGGAGGGTATTTCCCCTGTGTCATACATCTTGCATACCAGGTGGAACAACTTTTTCATGACTGGCTCTCCTAACAATATCAGCAGTTCAGATTGAATATCATCTACTCCAGGGGCTTTATTCTGACACAAATCCTTCAGCGCTCTGTCAAATTCTTCTCGCAGTATCATATCTCCTATCTCATCTTCCTCCACCTTACATTTCTAGAATTCTGCCTTCAGGTTTATTTCCTTTGTATAAGCCCTCTATATATTCCTTTCACAGTTCCAGTTAGCAAAGTTAAATTTTTGATTAGCGTTGCCCAGCTATACCACAGAGCATGGTAATAATCCAAATCACTAGGAAATAGAAATATTGCTGCAATTCATTTTCTCTACCTTCTGTGGAAGGCTGTAGTAGTCTACAAATGGCATTTTAAGCTAATTTCATTTGCTACTGCATCTGCAGGAAGAGAAAAATTGGGTCATTTGTAGGACACAAATCAACCCATCAGCTTAGACCTATGTTACCTTGTTGTGTTGTGATGTCGTCATTGTGTGGTAATTTTCAGTTGTCTAGTGTTTACAGATGGTGTATGCAGGCAAGTGGTGGAAGTTAAATAGTTTGTGGTCAGTTTTGTTTTTAATGTCCATAAGGTCTGTGACATTTGTCATTCATGTGGTGTGGTTGCTTCTCTTAAAGTTGTTTTCTGTTGTGTGTGCATTACTACATGTTTTAGTAGTGACATATTTCCAGTTTAGTTCACCTCTCTATAATTTCTTGTAATTTATTGTCCTGTTTATGTTAGGATGGATATGATGAATAAGTTTCTTTCTCGCTGTGTGGTACACTGGAGAAGGACCATATGGGTCACAATAAAATTTCTTCAGCTGCTTGGTGTGCAGCAGATGGTGTACTGTGTACAAGATATAAGCAACCGACGAAAGTAGCAAAAGTCATGGTGAGGGTGGATGGGGAGGGGGTTTATATGCTTACATGTAATGTGGTTTAAATTTTGTGTAGTGTTTAGTGCTTAGTGCTATGGGGCTTTTTAGTTTCTGTTGGTGTTGGCGGTAGTTGAGGATATTTTCGTAAGCTTCAGATCACTGTAAAGGGAATTTTCAGTGACATTTCTGTAGTGTGTGTACATTGGCAATGTACCATATGCAATGCAGGTGGTGTGGTGTTTATTGCTTTTGGTACAGCCATCTAGTGTGAAAAGTGGGAAACTGGATGTGGTGACAAACTGATCTGTGGCCTAGGCTAGAGTCTAGGTTAGGTTGGGAGGCAACAATTTGGTTGTGAATTGGCAAAGCCCAATGAGTTTGAAAGTGTAAAAGTGGTTTTGGTTCAGAAGATTGTTAGAATGTAACATTTGAAACTAGTTCTTTGTTGCTTGGGGGGGGGGGGGGGGGGTAATTGTAATCACTGTCTTCATTTGATGTGAATTATAGGTCAATTTAAGTATTCAATATCATTTTAATGTTGACGGGATTTGGGTAGGTGTTAATTGTTTTTTTTTTTTTTTTTCTTTTTTCCCCTTGATTTTAGGTGTAGTATAGGTTAAGTGAAGTATTCAATATTGCTTTTATGCTATTAGTTTTGTGCAAGTGTGTTAATTGGTATTGCTGTATTCATTTGAGGTGTATTAGACTTCAAATGAACTGTTTGGTTCCTGTTATAGTTTTTTGGTCATTTTCAGTCTTAATTTTGCATATTTTATGTGCTTTTATTGTATTGTTGTGTGTTTTTGATTGTATTTTTGCCATTCTATATTCTCGTGTAGAATGTCACTGCCAAAAAACCCCTAATTCCCATGGCTGTCCCGCTAGTCTCATTTTATTGTTTTTCCTGCAATGTCTGTATATTGATATGTGCTGATGTCAGTGTCTTTTGTTATTATTTTGGTTGCCATATTTGCTACAAATGATGTATGTCATTTCTGCCATCTTGATAACATCATG
This sequence comes from Locusta migratoria, assembly GCA_026315105.1. Taxonomy (NCBI): domain Eukaryota; kingdom Metazoa; phylum Arthropoda; class Insecta; order Orthoptera; family Acrididae; genus Locusta; species Locusta migratoria. Next base: position 117,368,694 of record CM048748.1, read on the forward strand.
GTTCAAAGCAGATGGGCAGAAACAGGTCGTAAAAGTTTGCTGAAAAATTTCCTTCAGAGTTACATAACTTCTGCAGGTAAGAAATATTTGCAATGCTGTCATTTTTATTAATTTAAAACTGAGTAGTCCAGGTTGGAATAAAAACTATAATAGGATAGATGGCATCTCACTTTAAGTGAACTTTCTGCCACCTTGACTGAAAAGGGCACCCATAAATTCATGCAATGATACTGCCTCTTGACACACTATGCATCATGTAATACATCGGCTCTGAGTGCAGTTAAGACTTGGGAGAGGAAGGATGCAAGACAATTGTGGGCTTAGAGGTATCAGCTCTGCCTAATAGTGTGTGCAGGAACTAAGGATGTGAGATGCCGCTTTGGAATATAGTGGGGGAGGGAGATGGGGAGTAGGAGCAGGTGTAGTGTGAAATCAGTTTTGGATTATTCCTCAAGACATCCGTTATGTCAGTTTTGAAGGTAACTTAAAGCTTACTTTCCATTCAAGCGACTTAGCATGATTATGTTGGTAAAGAAAGCTGAATTCTGGCACTCACGTGACGTTCGCATTAGGCAATCGCATGACGGTGAAAATGTTTTGTCATGAACTCTTCGTTTTAAGAGGGAAATTACTTTTACTGATTAGACAAGGATACATACAAGAACATGTCAACCATGGAGCAGGAACAACATTATTTATTAAATTAATTAATAACAGGATCATACTTAGATAAGTATTACTGAAGCACTTGATACACCACTTATGATGACTTTATAATGTGCTGGAGACATACTGTGACAATTCATCTTTGTATGCATGTGAATAATTATTACTGTTATTAATTATACTGGGGGACAGATTAAAACTTTCCTTGAAATCAGCTAAAGATTCTGTAAATATGACTGGTTGGGTACACTACTATAAATATTTATGGACTGCATAGTGAATGTAAATCACATTGCTATCAAAATCTGTCATTTAATTATTACATTAATGAGTCAGTGTGTAGTATTCATATTTATTCCTAAATGTTTCTTACTTGCATCTTTTAGCAAACATTTCTGTTTGTAAATTATATTTTTAGGCCTATATAAGCGCAACAAAACTCGTATTTATTCAGAAAAGAATGTTACCAGGTTTTGATTTTCTATCCTTCTGCCCAGAAATGAGAGACATCCTGCCCAAGAACCTTTCCACCCCTCCTAAAGTGGTGTTCCGTCGCCCTCCCAACCTCCTAGTTCATCCTTATGCCACTTCAAAACCCAGCTCACTGCCACAGGGATAATATCCTTGTGGAAGACCCCAGCTGCAAGACCTGTCCATTCCACCCATCCAGCACTTTCCATTCCAGTCCTGTCACAGGCTTATCCTATCCTATCCTATCAGAGGCCAGGCCACCTGTGAAAGCAGCCACGTAATTTACCAACTGTGCTGCAAACACTGTGCAGCTTTCTATATTGGCATGACCACCAACCAGCTATCCATTAGGATGAATGGCTACCGCCAAACTGTGGCCAAAAACAAGGTGGACCACCCTGTGGCACAGCATGCAGTGGAGCACATGCTTGATTTCAATGGCTACTTCACAACCTGGGCCATCTGGATCCTCCCATCCACCACCACCTTTTCTGAACTGCACAGATGGAAGTTATCCCTACAATACATTCTCCGATCCCGAAATCAACCAGGCATCAACCTATGATAACTTCACTTTTTTTTCCCTTACCGTACAGTTCTTACCTCTCTGTCCAAAACCTCATCTATTTTGAGTGGTGCGTGAATGTGTGATCGTATGTGTACGTGCGTGTGTACGTGTGTGTATGCAGTCTTGTGTATTGCAGTGTGCACGCATTTTGTACATTTATTTTATTTTATTTTTCTCCCCTCACCCACCTCCCCACTCAATTCCTAAGCTGCACTTCATTATTCCCATCTAAGCCATCTCCACCACTGTGATGTAACCTTTCTATCCGCTCTCCCCTCCCCTCCCTGATTTACTCGCTGCAGAACGTGATTCGAAGTGCAGCAGCCGGAGGTGATGGTTGTATGACTGTGTTGTGTGCCTGTGTGATTGCGTGAGTGTTCTATTTTCTGAAGAAGGCAATGGCTGATAGCTGAAAGTGTTGTATGTGTGTGTCTTTTGTATGTGCCTGTCGCAACTCGTCGCCACGTCTTTGTGGTGAGTTGTAAACTGTCCTTACTATATTATTATTAACAATTACTTTGATTATTAAGATTTTAGACTGTTCACCACAATTATTAACATTTTAGAAATTTCTTGCTCCTTTTAGCACCTAATTATGTAAGTCAAACACATTTTTAGACCTTCATAAGTATGATAAATATGTAAATAGTCATCAGTTCACATGAGTAATTAATCTGTTTATTAAGATTTTAGAAAATTCTCTGTAACCGTACAATACTCATTTATTAGTTTCAAGCTAGCAATCACAAACTGTCTTAAACATGGAAAAATTCTGTATCCCTTACAAATCATTATAAATGATAACTATTTCAGAATCTCATCATTTCTCATGTAACTAAAGTGGTGTACAAATTCTTTGTAACAAGTTACACAGATTTTTACAACTTTTCTGGTAATAGTGCATAAAAATAGAATTTCATTTGTTTGTTGCAAAAATCCACATATGTTCAGTAACTTCCATTCAATTTAAATTACTGAAAAGTGACTGTAACTTGATATTTTGATTGTTTATAACAATATAGGAATTGTTAAGAGGTTATATAAAGCCAGCACACAAAGCAACCCGAGAGAGAGTTAAATCTGAAGAGTAACTGTTGCAGTTCGATTTTATGAGCTTCAGAAGCTTACTGAAGTCATTGCCTGTTGATTCTGTTTGTGGAAGCAGTTAGTTCAGATTGCAAGAGAGATTAATGTAAAGAGCTTTGTACCAGTTTGCTGATGAAAAGTTTGGTACTGTGAAAAAATAAATGTACCTTTTGTGAAACATTATTTGATAACAGGGTAGTTTTTATTTAATCTTGTAGGAGTAAATAACTTTTGGTGACGAATTTTCGTCACCACCAACTATGAAAATTGCTTTGAATATAGGATTTGTCATTACCGGTTTGCCTTTATCCATACATGTAGTACTTTTCTAAAGTAATAGTTTGTCTGATATTTTCCATACTGTCTAAATGGTGGAATAAAGTTGTTGTAACTTCATATCTACAAGACTGAAGAGCAACAAAAGGAAGTAATGAAATTTACACACGACAGATTAAGACAGTTGACTGCCAAAGTATCAACTTTCACTTCCCATGCAGTTTAATAGGAGAATGTCAGGGATAATCTTTGGGCATCCTGTAAGGTAAACCCATGGTGTTTCCATTCTGTAGGGATTTGTGACCATCTGACAGACATTTAGGTTGCCCTCCTGTGCCATGGTGAAGTACCCCAAGGGATGGGATTTCCTGGGGTGAGGGGGAGATATGGGTTTCATGTCTTAGTGATCTGTCTTATTTCTTTTTTCGCTTCTTGATATACCCATTTTCCTTGCTTACTTCTCGTGTTAGAGTACCAATCTATTTTACCACTTTCCACATTCATATGTGTTTATTGTTAACACTCTTCTTATTTCCATCCACAATGATGGGAGACATGACCTGTTTTTACAAGGTGTGCCAAAAAACGATTAATAATCCAGGACTAAATGACGAAAACACAGTAATATATTAAATTTTTTACACTTTTTTTTAGAACTTTTCTTTGAGAAAAGATGAGTGGGTTTGAGTGAAATGATACACTCATTTTGTGGCAGGGGATATATGGAAAATGACTCCAGTAATGAATATTACCAAGTGAACAAGTTCATCAGAAATGATGTTTATGAGAAAATGATGGCAAAATGAAAGTACTGAAATTCATTGTTTTCAGACTTTCTACAATAACTGAGGACTATGGGAATGGAATGTGGCGAGGTTGAAATTAGCTTTGTTGTAAGGAATAGTAGTAGGAGGGGTAGCCAGACCTAGAAAAAAAAGACTGGATTACCTAGTATCAAGGTACCCAAAGAGGCTATGATGCATCGTTACACTGTGAGATAGCCTGTACTTAACTCCTCCGGTATAAAGTAAGCCACCATCTTGAGACCAATTCCAGTAGAAGAGTTACAAGTTATTGTCAGTGTTACTCACCTTTAGTGTAAGTGTCCCACAAGAGGACATAATTGCAGTACTGGGTTTTCAGAAACTCATTAATGTTATACTGTTTACTTAGTAAGAAGAAAATTTCATAAGGTAAAATATTGCATCCACTGAGGAATGAAGGTGTTGAAATACTTTTAAAAGATCATTGTTATTATCTTTGGTTTCATATTAGCATATAAAACAACAATGAGAAATATTCACAAATTTGTTAGAGGAATGTGAATGTTTGTCTGTATGAATAGGCATAAATAAAAAGACTAACTAGAGTCTGGGGATTTAAGTTTGATTAAAAGATAAGTAAGGAAACCTTCAAAGAGAATTTACCCTAAGGAATAATATCCTTATATTAGAATACTGATAACTTGATTATTTTAGCAGAATCACATTTAAGTAAAGTGTGTGCCGGGAACAAGGAATATATATTTGGACACTACCATGAGTTTGAGTCAATAGTGTGGTAATCACTGTGATCCAAAAATAAAATTTAACATAGACACAATCAGTTGAGGCAAAACCCAAGTCTTGTAAAATCAGTGATATTGTCGCGTTGAAATGGGAGCAGGCTTGACTTCAAAGGCAACTGAACACAGCACTTATACTCAAAGCACGTTTATTACGAACTCAACATACACGCAGCACTGACTGCCTCTCAAGCAGAGTGCTCTGCTATTTATATACAGACAGAATTTACCAGAAATTAGAAGAACAGTTAACATAACAAACAAGTAGAATTTCCAAGTGAACATAAGAAAGATGTAGAACCTTCTGGAATTGTTAATTACAAAGAAATAAATTTTTGCCGGTGGGCGGGATTGAATCGGTGACCTTCAGTACTGCAGTCCGTGACGCTGTCCCCTGCGCCACGCCGGCAGTTGGTGTACATGGTCTCTCGTGGCAATATTAAGTGAGTAAAGTTTTGTACATGTTTTTATCAACCAGCGCATATTTTTGTACATTTTACTTAGGTAGGGCATGTAATATAGAAAACACTTGCTCAGCACACTCATCTAGAGGCTGGGACAGAATGAGGGAGTAGTGTGGTGGGACAAAGTACCATGTGCTTCAGTATGTGTGGTTGACATCATTCTTGGGAGAGTGAGGGACACTGTCATCTTTTGATCCAAATTGGTGGAGGTAGTTGCAGGTAGGGAGACAATATTGAGACTTAACTGATGTAATTAAGAAAAGTTCTTCACAGGAAGTATAAAGCTGTTTTAGAATTCCACACTTGTTTGCATTCAATCACATCTTGGTAGTGTAAGAAACAGGCAGTACCTGCATGAATGATAGTTTACATAATGAGGATTGAACAAGTTCAAATGTCTGTAAATCTATCGGACCAAACTCCATGGTCATCAGTCCGTAGCTTACAAACTACTTAAACCTAGGTAAACTAACCTAAGGACAAACACACACACACACCCATGCCCCAGGGAGGACTCGAACCTCCACTGCGAGCAACTGCACGCTCCGCAGCAAGACGCTTTAGACCGCTCGGCTACTCCACCGCAGCAATTGAACAAGTAATAGGCAGAAGGTAACTGTACGTATTCCTGGTTTAATATTAGTTATAAATTTTATACAAAACCCCTGTTGCAAACGGAAGTGTTGTCACTACCTGTGTAACTGTTTGATTATGTAAGGCTGGCAAAAAATATGTCCTCAAAACAATATGCTAAAGCAGATAGCAAAAAGCACATACTGGGAGCAAATGGCTTTGTATGAACACATGACTACAAACATGAGCCCAAGTGAAGTGATGATAGAGAAATGGCAATCATTGTTGAAAGTTAAGTGGAAAGTGTAAGTGAAAAGTATTGGAATGGTACTGTGATCTAGCAGTCTGTTCAATGTACCTACAAAACTGTATGCACATGTAGGAGACCATTCATCAAAGAGGACAGAGAGATGAGACATTACATGGAGATTAAACGAACTGATGTTTTGTCATTCATATGACTTGTGACTAAACTAAATATTTACTATATTCTATTAATGAATGCTGCAACAAAGGCAAGAAATGTGTTTTACACACTCAGGACTGTATTCATTGTAAAGTTATATATTTTGATATGTTAGTACTGTATGTTGAGATGTCTGAGGCAAGAGTGAGAAGGGAGAATGATCTGACATCTCATGGCTAAGCTTGGACATCAGTGTTGTAACCACTGGTTTGCAGTTGCACTGTGGATATATTCCTGCCATGAAATTTACGTGTGCATCAAGGTAGGAAGTCGGGAACGTCAAAGGACATGTACTGTGTGCCTGACACGTGATCGCACAAGGCTGCAGTTGCGGATGGGCACAGGCAGGTCATGAAGCAGGAACTACCTGCAAATAGTAGAATAAGATATGCTTTTCCATGGACTACATGCACTTGCAGTCAACTAGTAGGCCCAAATGCAAAGAAGAAGAAGAGGCCTCACGCCAGGTGAGTGCACACAGTAAAGGCAAAGAAGGGGAAACTAATAATTACATGTACTACCAGCCGACATGGGCACAGTAGTATTTTGAAACCTACGAATAATGGTGTTCTGGCACCCTCATAATCTCACCCCAGCCCCATACCACAGAGATTATATCCCTGTGCAAGACCCCAACGCAAGATCTGTCCTGTCCACCCACCGAACACTTCCCATTCGAGTCCCATCAGAGACGTATCCTACTTCATCAGAGGCTGGCCTACCTGTGAAAGCAGTCATCTGATTTATCAACTCTGCCACAATTATTGCACAGTCTTTTACATTGCTATGACAACAAACAGCTGTCCATCAGGATGAGTGGCCATCATCAGATCGAGGCAAAAAGCAAGATGCACCAACATGTGACACTTGTCCAAAGGAGGCCACCATTGGTTGCTCAAACTGTTTCTACTGTGCACTAAGTATCATAATTTAATTTGCGTGTAATTTGCCAATCAATTTCTTAATTTTTATTAGTGCTTCTATTTTTAAGAGGTTAATTCACTCATACTTGGCAGATTTCATTTGTTCTCTTGCTTGAACAGTTTATTCTTGTGTACTTTGATAAAAATTGTTGTGTATAGTCTTTGTCTGTGATTTGTGTATTTCAAAGTCAAAGACCATTAGTACAGCTAATTATCAGTCAGTCCACAGCCAGCTGCCACATCATTCAGAGCACTAAGTATCATAATTTAATTTGTGTGAAATTTTGTTACCAATCAATTTCTTAATTTTCATTAGTGCTTCTATTTTTTAAGAGGTTTATTCTCACGTACGTGGCAGATTTCATTTGGGCTGCAAGCTACGTAATTTAAATATCAACTTGTCACTTCTAATTTCGTGTTTCACTTTCAGAAATATTTTATTCCTGCATGTTTGATAACAGTATATTCCATAGATTTTCTTGTTCATTTTGAAAACAGCCAGAGACAGTTTAGTTGTTTTGGCAGTATTGTTACCACTAACCACAGTTCAGTCAGTTGCCAGCTGCCTTTATTAAAGTACCAGACTAGTTAAAAGATGATTATTTAGTTTTCTACTCTCTACAGTCAGTTGTATCAATAGGTTGTGTGCCTGCTATGTCTGGATGCAGGAGGATTTGGCCACCGTTAGGCGAACAGCTGAGCATGCTGTCTTCAGGCTGCTGTCTCAGGGTGCAGCGGCAGTGGGAAGTCTGGTGCATCGAGTGGGACTCCTCAGGTGTCTCATGCTTCACATTCTGTCCCTGCTGTTGAGGCACCTTCAGGTGAACCAGACGTGGTCGAGCCACCGTCTCTGCAAGGGGAGTGGGAGGTTGAATGGTGTTCACGTCACTCGAGATGGAAGACCAATGTAGAAGCTGGCCATCCGACCATGCTCGTTCGTCCTGTGAGTGGACGTGTGGCCACTCCTTCAGCAGGGTCCAAGCTGGTGCACGGGGGGAGGGGATAACTATTTATTGGGACCCCCCTAGGCAGATAGCATCGAGATCTGGAAAGAGTCCAACCAACGTGCACTCGGTGTGTCTGCCGGGGGGCCAAGATGTGGAAGCGGCCTTGCTGGTGGCTATCGAGTGTACGGGGTGTGGTTGACTGCAAGTTGTGGCTCACATGGCTTGGGTTCTGAGGATATCCTGTTTCTACAGGCGGCTGGTGAAATTAGTGAAGGCTGCTGGCCTCGCATGTGGGGTGCAAGCAGAGCTGTCGATTTGTAGCATTGTTCCCAGGGTTGATTGGTATTCTTTGGTTTGGAGCTGAGCGGAGGGTCTGAACCAAAGGCTTTGCTGACTCTGTTACAGTCATGGCTGCAGATTTCTAGATTTGTGTTATCAGGTGAGAAATTGTAGGTGCCCCTAGATAGATCAGGGGTGCACTACGCTAAGGAAGCGGCTACTTGGGTAACAGAATACTTGTGGAGTGCACTTTTTTTTTTTTTTTTTTTTTTAGGCTATGTACTAGTCCTGATGAGCACTCACCTGTCAATATTCAGACAGCGAATTCAGGCCACATTTAGCACAAAAATTCGATTATCAAAATATTTGCCATTAACTTTCAAAGCATTAAAAACAAAGTTCCTGAATTTTCCGCACTGCATGGAAATTATTGTGCTCAGATAGTTTTAGGCACCAAAAGCTGGCTAAATCATGATGTGGCAAGTTCAGAAATATTTAGCATGGCATGGATGTATATCGGAAGAAGAGATCGGACACAATTGGAGGGGGAGTGTTCATCACTGTGAACAAAGGTATTGTGCCGGCCGCAGAGGCCGAGGGGACTAAGGCGCTCCAGTCACGGTCTGCACAGCCACTACGGTCGTGGGTTCAAATCCCCTCTCAGGCATGGATATTTGTGCTGTCCTTAGTATTAAGTAAGTAGTTTGTAAGTTTAGGGACTGATGACCCCGTAGTTAAATCCCATGAGCTCTACAAACATTTAAAAAACAAAGGTATTGTTTCTACTGAGGTCAAGGTTGGAGTAACTGTGGAGTTATCTGGACATGTATAACAGCTCTAAGAGAAGTAAAGTTAATAGTTTTTACCATCCCCCCATTCAAAGAAACTCTACAACAGATAATGCGTAGGTATCTGGGCCATGCAATATTAGTGGGAGGAGACTTCAACATTAAGAGTATAGATTGCGACCTCTCTAGTTTTATTTCAGGTGGTACTGATAACCAGTCTTGTGAGATACTTTTTGACACATTCTGCGAAAACGGTCTTGAGCTGTTAAACCAACAACCCACACGCAATGGAAATATTTTAGATGATGTCTATGTAGAGACATGAGTTAGTGATCATTATACCTTCATAGCCTGCATGGTGACCAAATCTGTGTTGCGTTCGGAATTCAAAACTGGGACCTCCTGCTTATTAGGCAGGTGTGTTAAGCCACTGCAGGCTCATGTGCTTAACACATGTTCAAGGACTACCCAAGAATGTATCCCGCCCAACCCAAACCTTCATTGTAATCCATGGCTCGCAGCTGTCCCTGTATTTCTGCCAGGAGTTAGGTCCTCATTTGCATTCACAATGAAATAGTCATCATGCCATACTATGACTAGGTGCTTTATAATTAAGAATTGTGGCATCTGTTCTTTTGGACATGTCTGATGGAACAAACATCACTATGTGATACTGCAGCCACTGTTAAGTGTACATTTTTAATTCTCTCAATACCGACCAATACTTGTCCATGTCTGCATAATCCATTACATTTTAGCTATCTATGCATGAAACTAATAACTAATGTTTTAATCCTTATGCATCTATGGGCAGAAGAGTGAAAACAATATATAGCAATTTATAATCAACAAATACCCTGACCTGTAGAACCTATGGGTTTGGCACTGTAAAATCTATAGGCTTGGAACTGAAAGTAAAAAATCTATGTTTACAACAGCTGCAACATACCATAGCAAAATCTGTTTGTGACATTCCGCAAGTCTATATCAGACATGGGAGACAGAAGTAACCTCTTTGGTCGAGGTGCCTCAGCAGCGAGACTAAACAGTGCTTCTCTGTACTTGTCATTGTCAACTTCTCTCTCTGTTGAAGTGTGTAATAAAACTGGTTATCTACCGGCATTTGGTGTATTATTATACTGTATGTAAGGAAGCATGTTGGGATTTATTTCCATCTGCTTGCATTACTGAACCTCCTGATACCTAAACTTTTGTTATTCTTTTTCTAATTTGACTAGCTGAAGTCATTTTCTATTATTTGGTGTTAAAGAAGCTTGTTTAATGAACAAATATTAATTAATTAATACCAAAGGTGGTTGTTATATTTCAGATAGTATACTAATTATTATTTCTGTTAAAAGTAATTAAATTCTTTTTTCATAATATTAAAGTAGGTATTACTATGTTTCATAAGTAATGTTAGGAAAGTTTTGCCCCCTTTAGTTTCTGTGCAATTATCATTCATTACAAAAGTATTGTTAATAAACCTTTTTGTTAAATACATAAAGGAAATACTATTCATTAAACCAAGATTTGTATATTAAGTTACTCAGTATTATTTATGCTATCTTTTACTATAGCCAATTGCATTTAGTTGTTTACTTTTTCATTATAATTAATGTAATGAACTCAATTAACAATACGTAATTTTCAGTGACATTGTTTGAAAGATATAAATAGGATATGTTGGTGGCATGTAATAGAGTATTGTTTCGTCTGTTGTCTGAGGCATAATCCACAATAGTTCGGAGTATTGTTTCGGTCATGATCTGAGGTCCAATCCATGCCAGTTTGAACAATTATGTAAACGTTCATCAGTGTTACTTGTGTGGAAAGTGTTCCTACTGGTATTAAGAATAGACTATTAATATTTGTGCCACATTAGGATTTACACCTCGAACTTTTGTATTCCACACATAAACTTTGTAAATTCTTATTATTGATATGTGGAATGTGCGTATTTGGTCATAATGGTTGTAATTAATAAGACTTGTAAGCTGGCCATAAATAGGGACAACTGGATGGTGATGACTCAACTGCAATTCTGTGTGATGCCTACATTGTTTCAAGTGAATTAGTTTTCGCTCCATGAGAGTTCAGCCAGGCGCTACTCAGAGCAATGATAATCCGCAATAACAAGAATCTTCAATCTATGACCAGGTAACGGCACATATGGTGCCCCAGGTTGAGGAATTCATCATTAATGACTGAAGGAACTGTGTGGGGACTCACAATCTTTTACGAAGAGTGTGTCTTGAATGAAGGTGTACATTAGTCGTAACTGTGAAAATGTAAATTTTTCATGTGAACAGTAGAACAATCATTGGTCATATGGGGGTGTTGTTTCAAGACATTTGGCAATGTCTACGAATTTCCAAGCTGCACCTGTTGCTGTATGCAAACTCTACGTGAAGTGACAGCCAATAGAGGAAGGAACAACACCCATGTCACTGTGGAAAAATCAACTAATCAGCATTCCGAGATGGCTTGTAAATAGTTGGGAAAAATTCCGACGGAAAGTTTGGAGACGTAGCAGCTGTTTGAGGAAATAACATTGAAAATAGTGCTGTACATCGCCGATCGCCGGCAGGAATGCAATCACTGATGAGAAAAACATCGTATCTCTAAGGTAAAGTTCTTAAAAATTAACCATGGATGATAAATGTGAGAAGTTAATCTATTATTAGACAGTGGACAGCAAAAAACAAATGTTAGGCCTAATGTCATAAAGAAAGATATTTGCTTGGAAAAGGTGGGCAGAATTGGCGAAGAATCAGATACCATAGGAGACAGTGATTATAAATCTGAATTAGATTAATCTTTAGACGAAAAATTCCTAGCAGGAAAAATTAAATTAAAAAATAGACGAAGATTACTCACCAGGCGAAGGAGCACAGGTGTAACAGCATCACAAATAAATAAATGAATACACACACACACACACACACACACACACACACACACACACACAAATGCAAGCTTTCGTAACCCAGTTGCTTCTTCAGGCAGAAGGGAAGGAGACGGAAAAGGAAATGATGAGGGTTTTAAGGAAGGGGGTAAGGAGCCATTCCAATCCCGGGATAGGAAAGACTTACCTTGGGGGAAAAAATGAAGGGTAAACAAATGCACACACACCCAGTATGTCTGCCTAGGTGTACTTGTGTCTGTGTGAATGAGTGGCTGTGTGTGCATTTGTTTACCCTTCATTTTTTCCCCCAAGGTAAGTCTTTCCTCTCCCGGGATTGGAATGGCTCCTTACCCCCTTCCTTAAAACCCTTATCATTTCCTTTTCCCTCTCCTTCCCTTCTGTCTGAAGAAGCAACTGGGTTGCGAAAGCTTGTGTTTGTGTGTGTGTGTGTATTCATTTATTTATTTGTGATGCTGTCACACCTGTGCTCCTTCGCCTGGTGAGTAATCTTCGTCTATTTAATTAGATTAATCTTTGTCTGACGTAAGAGAAATAATGTATGGAGGAAGCAAAAGCTTCATCCACTATGATGGATAATATAGCTGGACCAGGTGATGATGGTTGGGCAACGTAAAATCAGTAGTGAATTAGGTAATTTGTGTTGTGATTTAAATCATAAAATGGATGAATGTAATAGTGATATAATTCAGATGATTAATGAAAGCTATGGTAAGTTTAAATGTGATATGAACTTAGAACTAGATGAAAATAATCATGATTTGCGTAGAGGAATCTGCAGTAAGTAATAATTTAGAAGATTCCAGTATGAAAATTTAAGTGGAAGCTATTTGCAAAAATGAAATAAAATCCCTAGGAGAAAATGTAAATATAAAAGTAACTGAAATTAATAAGTCATGTGTAACTAATCATGATAGAATTACCTTATGTGAAAAAAGAGTGGAAACCGTTGCTAGTTCTTGTGATAACAGCTTTCAGTCTGTCAGGAAATCTTGTACAGAGAATAAAGAGGAACTTGAAAATCAAATCGGTCAGGTAAAATCTGAATTAGAAACTAGGTTGGGCACTGTAGAGGATAAAGTGGAAGGAAACTCAATATCTGTGGTGAAAAAGTTTGAGGATGTGGATTCTGAATTTGTAGGAATTGAACAAGTTTAGAACATGTGCTGGGAATAGCAATGTTTCTATTGATAACTATGAAGAATTTAATGACTTTGAAACTAATGATGATGTCAATAATTAAGACAACATGAAGAACCTATGTGTCAGGCATTATTGTCAAATATTGAGGATACAGGTAAAGTGATAAATAGTTTATTTGAAGTAAGTGAAGTGTTTAGGAACAAGTAGTAATGATAGTAGTGAAGAATCTAGGGCTGAGAAAATTGAGGTATGTGAATCTACTTTTGATTGTGATAGTAAAGTAGTTATTAGGACAGAAGTGGAAGGAATTAGTAACATTTTCTTAATATGCTGGCTACTAAATCATACCACAACCCAGGCACCTGCCTGAAATTGCAAGCGAGGCATGTCATGAATTATGAACTAAGTCTGGTATTCAGAATATTTGTCTCCAGATCAATGCAGAGAATCAGAAGAGAGGGCACTCCGAATCTTAACCCCTCTGGTCCATGTTTGTAATTAAAAGGTGTCTTAAAAGAGTACTGTCTTCATTTTAAATGCAGTAACAGTATTACCTTCTTACTATATACACCTTGCCACATAGCCCTAGTTAAAGATTTGTTTATCATAATAATGCCTTTTGACTGTTCTGACCTTAATATCTGATTTTGTGTACAGTCTGATCTTGCCTGGAACATGTAAATAAACTTCTTCGTAATTCTGTTCTATGACTGAGATTGTACACAGGGTGCTCAAAATAATATGAACTACAAACATAAATATGATGTAAATTCCAGGAAGGATTCAACAATATTTTTAGTAGGATAGCTAGCTCACTCACCCCAGAGACGTATGATGAGCCGCAGAAAGTTAGATAGAAACATACATACATACACAAACTCACACAGGACAACCACTGTCTTCCATGGCCAGTCTACAGTACTCAGCACAGCCGAGGCAAGTACAACCAATGATGGGGGTGAGGAAGTGGCAAGGAGAGGGGAAGCAAGAGGTGAGGGGAGAGATGCATGGCATGGGTGGTTGAATATAACAGTGCCGTCTGACGAACAGGGCGGAAGGAAGGGAAGGGAATGAAATGTGTGGCAGAATAGGAGATGTATGTAAGGATAGAGATTGGGCAGGAAAGGGTGGTGGATGCAGGAACTTGCAAAGGTTTAGGCCTGGGGGCTTGCAGGAGTGTAGGATATATTGCAGGGAGAGATCCCACCTGTGCAATTCAGAAAAGCTGGTGTTAGTGGGGAGGTTCCATATGGAACAGGCTGTGTAGCAGGCATTGAAGTGATCCATATTATGCAGAACTGCATGTTCTGTAACAGGATGGTCTAGCTGCCCCCTGGCCATTTATCCAAATAGACAAAAAAAATGTTCATATGTTTGTATAGCTTATGGGACTTAACTACGGGGTCATCAGTCCCTAAACATACAAACTACTTATGAACTAGCTAATCCTAAGGACGGCACAAATATCCATGCCCGAGGGGGGATTCGAACCCCCGACCGTAGTGGCCGTGCAGACCATGACTGGAGCGCCTCAGTCCCCTCGGTCACCGCGGCCGGCCCCAAATAGACAGCTTGTCCAGAATATTGGGTAGGCTATTTCTCATTTCAGGGCAGAATGAAAGGTAGTCAAAACCCTGGTGGAGAATGTGGTTTAACTGCCCCAGTCCTGGGTGATACTAAGTCACAAGAGGGGTGCTCCTTTGTGGATGGATGGTGGATGTGGGGCAGGTGGTGGGTGATTGGACAGCTGGGGCCCTTGAGATCTGTTTCTGGACAAGGTTTGGAGGGTAATTGCAGTCAGTGAAGCCCTCATTGAGGCATATGGTATATTTGGAGAGGGACTGCTTGTCACAGCAAATGTGCCGATCACAGGTGGAAAGTCTGTATGGAAGGTAGTTTTTGGTGTGGTATGCGTGGCAGCTGTCAAATTGAGGTACTGTTGATGATTAGCTGGTTTGATTTAGATGGAGGTACTGATAAGGTCATCTTTGAGGAGTATGTCGACATCAAGAAAGGTGGCTTGTTGGATTGAGTATGACCAGGTGAACTGAATGGAGGAGAAGGTGGCGAGGTTTTGATGTAATGTGGATATTGTGTCCTCACCTTCAGTCTAGATTGTGAATCTGAACCAGTTGGGTAGTCAGGAAGGATTCCTCTACATGGCTCATGAACAGGTTGGCATACGTGTGCCCAGGGCTCTGCCGTCAATTTGTTTGTAGGTGATGCCTTGAAAGGAGAAGAAATTGTGTTTGAAGATGTAGTTGGTCAAGCTATCTAGGAAGGAAGGCATGGGCTTGCTGTTGTTGGGTGTTGTGAAAGGTAGTGTTCAATAGCAGCAATGCCATTAGCATTGTGAATGTTGGTGTAGAGGGAGTTGGCATCAACTGTAACAAGTATGGTGCCAGGTGGAGGAAATCTTTCATATATATATATACAACATTTATTTATTGAAACAGAGTTTGCCTATTGGATTTGAGAACAGCTCCAATTCTTTGAAGAATAGATTCGTATAAAGTGTCTTAATAGTTTCCAACATAATGCTATCGATTCTTGCACCAAAACATGCACCACTTACTTCAATGATGTTGGAGATGTAAATCTGGTCCTCACTTTGCTCGAAAACACCTAATAACAGTTCAGTTACGTTACAGTCTGCGTCATGTAGGATGGCGCCAATAATATTATTTCTCTACACGCTTGACTGCCCATGAGATACACAAGGTTTCTGCTGCACGCTCAACTGTTTTTATTCTGTACAAAAGCACACCATAACATTGTGGGCTCTGTGAGTTGGAGCATTTCAGTTTGGAACTTGGCAGTGTTTGTTAGCAAAATCTTTGTCATAATAAACAGTTTTTTTGTCAGGGATGGTGATACATTCATTCACAGTTTTCCTCCACAGAGCTGAATACCACAATATAGATGAGCAAATCATGACAGAACCTCCCCCATGCTTGACTGTACGAAGCAGGCATGTTTTATTGCAAGTTTTTGAGGTTTTTGATACACAAACCTGGTTGTTCATAGGAAACAATGACTCGTGGGACCATATCACATACTTCCACTCATCAAGTGTATGTTTTGTGATAGTACTTCATTTGCAGCTTTAAGTTAGCTTCCATTATTAAGGGCTTAGTGACTGCAGCCTTTCCATGAATGTTAAGCTTCAGCCATACTGTTTCATCAAACAGTATTACTCAAGTGAGTGCTGAATTCTGCATTCGCTTTTGTCATGATAGTTTGTTGTGTGGCCATAACTGTTCTTAATGTTCTGTCACTCATTGAAAGTTAACCCAGATAGTGCTGACGTCCTTCCAGGAGGAGGAGAACGGCAGCTTACTTTCTTATTCTTGTCTGTAAGAATTCATACACAGTGTCACATTATATTTCTTTGAATAGCCTGCTCGCATTGCAGATAAAGTTTTGCTTGTATTGTCAATTGCAAAGTGGATGGATACAGCTGCAAAGTTGAGGTTCATACAAAAGACATTGAAGACTTCCTCGTAGTTAGGTTTATATTTCTTGAACTTTCTTCAATTTTTGAGACATTCATATGTATATATTTTATTTTAAATGTTGTTTTAATGATAATGATTCATCAGATTACAGTTATGAAACATTCATTTTGATGTCATTCCAGAAAGAAACTAATGGCGTGATTGGGAAAATAATCGCTTAACGATTGTGCGCAGTCATATGAAGGTATTTAATAGCTTCTGAGAAAGAAATTAAACCAAAAATAATTCTGCGCTATCAGCGTTAACTTCAGGTTTTGCCCGCTATTCCTCTTCACCAATAATGTTTTACCTTGTTTCGTGTACACTTTCATTAAACATTAACATTCATGTGAAATGTTAAGCAGTGCAGGCTTTTTCCTCACAGATGCTCCCACTAATTGTGCACTACCGAGTTGGCCTCTATGGAAGTCTGAGAGGGAAAGAAGGAACACTGGGGTTTAATTTCCTGTTGAGATCGAGGTCATTAGAACTGCATCGTATACGAGTACTTGGTCTGTTTTTTGTTAGGAAAGGAAAGGAAAGGAATGCAGCTGTTCCCTTTGAAAGGAACCATCCCAGCATTTGCCTGGAGAGATTCTGGAAAATCATGGAGAACCTAAATCAGGACGGCCGTAGCATGTCTGAAGTGTGATCCTCTAAAAAAGCAAGTATAGTGTGTTACAACTGTGCCAGTTCACTCTGTGGAAGCCTTTGGGACCACAAATTTCACCTATCATTTTGTGTCAACTGACACAGAACAAAACGTATAATAGACTCCAAGGTAAGGTTCAAGTCAATTGTGCACTGTGGACAAGCTACAGTGACTTACGTTATTTGCTTAGGCTATTTGGTATGTTTATAGTATTAAGGATAGGATGCTACTAATAACAGAGATGTCTCAAAGGCCACAGAAAGGCACACATGAGAGATTACAACTTTATATAACTTTTGGCAGTCAGAGAAACACACTCACAATGACTGCCATCTCCAGCTGCTGTGGCCAGTATGCAGGACTTGGCACAGCCGAGGTGACAGCAACCAATGGTGGTGGTTGAGGAAGTGGCAGTCGAGGATGCACATGACATAGGCTGTGTAGCAGTCATTGAAGTTAGACTCATCATGCAGAACCACATGCTCTGCAACAGGATGATTCAGCTGTCTCCTGGCCACAGTTTGATGAAGGCCATTCACCTTAACAGACAGCTTGTTGCTGAACTTGCCCACATAGAAAGCTGCACAACTGTCGCAGCACAGTTTTTAGGTTTGTTGATAAGATGACGACTTTTACAGATTGCCCTGCCTTTTATGACATAGGAAATACATGTGATGGGACTGGAGTAGGTGGTGGATAAGACGGATTTTGCATAGTGTGACCTCACATTCAGTCCAGATTATTAAGATATCAGTGAATCTGAACCAGACGAGAATCTGACCTCTAAAGGTCCCAGGAACAGTTTGGCACATGATGGTGCCATACAGGTGCCCATGGCTGTGCTGCAAATATATGTTTGGTGTCTTTTACATAGGAGGGTAGGTTGTGGGTAATAGGTTCAATGTTTGGTCCACAAGAACAGAGATGCTTTCAGTGGGGACACCATAACCACACTCAATGGGACGTCCTGGGTGCTTGGGTTGTGGAATTTAGGGAGCATGTAGAAGATGCAGGTGTGGGGTGTAGTATGGGTAAGGAGAGACAGAGTCTGGGGAGAGGTTCTGGAATGGGCCTAAGGATTTGAGTAGTGACTGGAGGTCTTGTTGGATTTTTGGAAAGAGATTGTTGTGGCAGAGTATGTAAGTCAAAAACTCTTGACAGTTGGCAACACCAGTTATCAAACCCAATGAGAGAATCTTGTGGACCAACACCCTCAACCAATTACCCACAACCAACTCTCCTATAGAAATGACACTAACCATTTGCTCCACCGACTCTCCACAGTTCCTCTTCCTTTAGCACCTAGTACCAGGCTCATCACGGTTGATGCCACATCCCTTCTACACCAACATCCCCAATGTTCGTAGTCTTGCCTCTATTGGACACTACCTTTCAAAAATTCTGACTGACTCCAAGCCCACAACCTCCTTCCTCGTTACCATGACCCTCTACATCCTCATGCACAACCACTTTGCATTTGAAGGCATCAACTACAAAGAAACTCGTGGCACAGCCATGGCCACTCACATGGCACCACCTATGCCAACCTGTTCAGGGGCCCTCTAGAGGAATCCTTCCTCACTACCCAGAATCCCAACTCCTCATATGGTTCAGATTCATTCATGATATCTTCATAACCTGGACTGAAGGTGAGGACACACACTCCAAATTCCTCCAAAACCTCAACACCTTCACTTCCATAACCCAACACCTTCTCCTCCATAACCCAACAAGCCATCTTCCCTGACATTCACCTGCACCTCAAGGATGGCTTCATCAGTACCTCCACCCACATACAACCTACCAACCATCAACAATACCTCCATTTCAAAAGCTGTCACCCATTCCACACCAAAAAGTCTCTTCCATACAGCCTAGTCAACCACAGTCATCACACCTGCAGGGATGAGCAGTCCCTCTCAAAATATGCTAAACACCTCAATGAGGCCTTCACTGACTGCAATTACCCTCCAAACCTTGTCTACAAACAGATCTCATTGGCCCTGTCTGTGCAGTCAATGCAACGCCTTCCTCACACCCACTGTCCAGCCACAAAGGAACACCCCTCTTGTCATCCAATACCCCCAAGGTTGGAGCACTTAAACCATGTTCTCCACCAGGGTTTTTACTACCTTCTATCCTATATCCTACCCTGAAATGGGAAAGACCCTATCCAATATCCACCCCACCCCTCCCGACAGTAGTATTCCGCCACCCACCAAACCTATGTAATAACTTGTCCATCCCTGCTACCAACCCCTTGATCCATGTCTCATATCCCTGCAATAGACTTAAGATGCAAATTGTGTCCTATGCACCAACCCACCACCACCTACTCCTGTCCTGTAACATGCATTTGCTCTCCCATAAAAGGCAAACCAACATGTGATCTACAAACTGAACTGAATCTTTCTACATAAGCATGATCAGCAACAAGCCGTCTGTCTAGATGAATGGCCAACATCAAACTGTGGCCATTAGACACTATAAAGTCTGTGCCATATGGATCCTCCCCATGAACACTTGCTTGTCTGAATTGTGCAGGTGGGAACACTCCCTACAATATATCCAACACTCTCACAATCCCCCAGGCCTAAACTTTTACTAGTTCCTGCCCCCCTCTAGCCTCACATATGTTGTCTATTCTGCCACACACTCCAGTGCCACTCCTTGTCCATCAGACAGCACTG
Organism: Locusta migratoria; assembly: GCA_026315105.1. Lineage (NCBI taxonomy): Eukaryota > Metazoa > Arthropoda > Insecta > Orthoptera > Acrididae > Locusta > Locusta migratoria. The sequence goes on from CM048748.1 coordinate 117,388,673, forward strand.
ACATATTCACCCACCACCACCATTGGTTGATTGCGCCTCAGACAAGCCGAGTCCCGCAGGCTGGTCGCAGCAGCCGGAGATGGCAGTTGTGTGTGTGTGTGTGAATGTGGAAGTGTGTTTGTATGTTTGTCTGACATGAAGGCCATAACAGCCGAAAGCTATATAAAGTTGTAATCTTTTATGTGTGCCTTTCTGCAGCTTATCAAGACATCTCTATGGTGAGTAGCAACCTAACTTTTTCAATAATATTATTGAATCCTTCCTGCTATTTCCACTGTTCGGTATAATTATAACTTTTCTTTATCTGTATGAATCACAGTACATTACAAGTGTTTCTAGATGATAAAAGTTTGGTAGATTTCCTGGAAAGAGTTGTATGCATAATATGAGGATAGATAGCAACTCACACAATCACTGAGTAACAGACACACATGTAGAAAAGACAATCACATTCACATTTCGCCAACAATCTTCATCATAAAAAGGTTCTACATACATTCACACACTCACTCACTCACTCAGGCCCAAATGACCACCATCTCTGGCCACAACTGTTTTCAAGCTGATTAGTATAACAGCAGGTGTCCGTCATTACTGTTGGTAAGAAAAATGGGATGGAATGAAAAATCTTACTTGCCTCAAATATCACCATCAGCACTGTTATAAGATTCAAAATGACTTGCTCTAGCATACCTTTAAAAGTTTGAAGAAAGATAAAGAAAGTTCAATACTCATGAATTCATTTCTGCAGGTTCAGTAAATCTGCACTGACCTGGAGTTATGAGATAATTTACTGTAACATTGCACATTTTCTAAACTTCAACACTCCTTCATCACTCTTCCTTTCCCTTTACCCTTTTGTCAGAATGAGCCATTGGCTCCGAAAGCCTGCACATTTCTATCTCCTTTGTGTATGGTTTCTCTTGCTGCTGTTTGTTTAATATACATCTATTTTCCCATATTGTTGTTATTTCTATCATGACTTTTTGCTGTATGTAAATATATATCCACATCATTTATTTCACATATTCACAATATATTTACAAACACACTGAAAAAAAACTAATAATATCTCTTTAAATAACAAGATAAAATACATTTTGAAACAACAATAGTGAAAAAAGTATTTAAATGGCCTTTAATTTAAATATTTTCACCTACACAGCTAACAACACTCATTTGTTTCTATCTCACACACTTTTATCATGCTGTGAAAGAGAACAAAGAGGTTAATTCTATTACTGAAGTTAAAATATTGCAAGCAGACAAAATTCTTTCAGTCTCTGCAATTTTTACTTATTAAAAACACAACACAGTTTTAAATGGTACTGATGTTATTCTTATGACATCCTGGTAAAATCTGACTCGCGTGTAAAATGGTTTTATACTTCTTTTGTTTTACCATACTTCATTTTATTTTTGAACTTCTTTGGGTTTATTCCATATGCTTTAAGCCTTGCATCTGACAGTTCTGTAACATTATTACTGTTACCCTTCATTTTAGTTTTGTTTAACTTGTTCTTTTTCTGATTAGAGTTCTTCTTTGATGCTTTGGGCATTTCATTGTTGCTCATATGTTCTACAAACTTATTTTTTTTCTTCTTTTCCTTTTTTTTCCACAGTTCTGTACTGGAACTATACCCTTCTTTCATAACTTTGGAATTATTTTCTGCAACAGATGTTCCTCCAGTTTCATGAAGGCTGACAGTGCCCTCCTCATCATGAGAAATTTCTGTCTGTTTCATCTCTGTTTGTAGACCATTTTTGAAATCTGATTTTCTTTTCTTCTTTTTTGGTGGATCATTATTCAGTTCCTCTTCATCTGGCTCACTATTAAAAAAGAAAACAGAATTTTAAATTTTGACCTTTTTCTAAAGTTGTAGAAATTAATAGTAATGCACCATACTAGCAAATGCAGGAGGTAGAGATCATAAACCTTAAGGCAAATATTATTTTAAATTTTGTATCAGATTTCTATTAGTATAATGTCAATTAAATATGTTAGAATAAATCATTATGACTTACTCAGTATACAAGCTCTTCAAAATTTTCCTTTTTAACCTTTCATTCTGTGCTTTCTTCTGATAGGCAATAACATCATATTTCTCCACATGATCTGGTCTATATTGAACAGTCTTCTTCAATGAACACCATTTATTTAGTTCCTTATCATCAGCTCGCAAGATCTTAAAAAAGAAAGAAAAAAAGGTAAGCTTACAGCATAGTAAATGAAATTAGAAAAAAATCCTCAAAACTGAACTTCATGAGCAGCAGATATAACAATAGGCAAGCATTCATCTATGGATGAATAATGTGCAACATAGAAACAAGCACAACTGAGTGTGTTTGTCCGTGACAGTGTGTTTGAATGTCTATACTTCTACTAGAAATATGACCTGAACTCAAGAATTAGTAAATTTACTGTAATCTATTTCATGCATCCATGCTCCACACATCAATCATACATAGATGATTATTATTCAATCCAGGAATTTACACTGTTATTATAGGTGCTACTGCTAACTGCACTGTTCGATACCATATTAAGAAGTGACTGATCCACTATTTTTCAGTATATTATGACATTATAAAGCAAACATGCATTCTAACCCTGTCTTTTTATGAAATATCATGATCTAGAAAGTAGTTCAGAATATAATTCAAAGGAAAGAATCAATTACAAAGACCTTTGTAAATGTAAAATATGAAAGTAATCATGATGTTACAAACCTAGTGTTATCTGAGTAGATAAACTGAAATTATTAAAGCCTATTATTTCACTATGACACTTAGGGTGGATGCAATATGATGTCATTATTGTTTTGGCATATTTCACATGTAATTTTATGTAATTACACTTTTATTAATATTAGTGGATGTACAAAATAAATAGAGTGTAAAATTTTCACGACTTGCCAAATAGAGCATTTTCACACACACATTTCACTTCACTGCTTGTTTATAACTGTAACTTTTCATGTTGTAACATTTATTTGGAATATCAATGCTTAAGGATGGAAAAGATCCACCGTGGTATAATAATAATGTTAGAAAGCTGCTGAGAAAGCAAAGGCTGTTGCACTCTTGATTCAAAAAAGAACACGCAAATGATGACAGGCAAAAGTTAGTAGAGATTCATGCGTCTATAAAAAGATTGATGCGTGAAGCATACAATAATTATCACAGCCATACCTTAGCAAAAGATCTTTCCGAGAACCCGAAAAAATTCTGGTCCTATGTAAAATCGATAAGCGGGTCAAAGCCCACTATCCAGTCACTAGATGATCATTCCGGGGCAGTAATAGAAGAAAGCAAACGGAAAGCTGAAGTTCTAAATTTAACCTTTAAGAAATCTTTCAAGCAGGAGGACCGCACAAATATACCATCATTTGATCAATGTACTAATTCCGAAATGGGGGACATAGCAATTGGTATTTCCGGTGTAGAGAAGCAGCTGAGAGAGATAAATACGAAAAAGTCTGCTGGTCCGGATGGTATACCAGTTCGGTTTTACAAAGACTATTCTGCGGCATTGGCCCCCTACTTAGCTTGCATTTATAGCGAATCTTTAATTCAGCGCAAAGTTCCTAGTGATTGGAAAAAAGCGCAGGTGACTCCCGTGTATAAGAAAGGAAAGAGAACTGACCCGTACAATTACAGGCCAATATCGTTGACACCGGTTTCATGTAGAATTTTGGAGCATGTTCTCAGTTCGAATATAGTAAATTTCCTTGAAACGGAAAAGCTTCTTTTCATGAATCAGCACGGGTTTAGGAAACATCGTTCATGTGAAACTCAGCTTGCCCTTTTCTCACATGACATCTTGCGAGCCATGGACGAAGGGCAACAGGCGGATTGTGTTTTTCTCGACTTCAAAAAGGTGTTCGACGTGGTGCCACACTGCAGACTGCTAACGAAGATACGAACTTATGGAATAGGTTCACAGATTTGTGACTGGCTGGAAGACTTCCTAAGTAACAGAACGCAGTACGTTGTTCTCGACGGTGAGTGTTCATCAGAGACGAGTGTATGGTCAGGCATGCCCCAGGGGAGTGTGATAGGACCGCTATTATTTTCCATCTATATAAATGATCTGATGGACAGAGTAAGTTGTAATCTGCGGCTGTTTGCTAATGATGCTGTGATGTATGGGAGGGTGTCGTCTTTAACTGACTGTAATAGCATACAGGTTGACTTAGACAAAATTTCTAGTTGGTGCGAAGAATGGCAGCTAGCTCTCAATGTAGAAAAATGTAAGGTGATGCGCATGAGTAGAAAAAACAATCCCATACTGTTCGAATACAGCATTACTAGTGAGCTTCTTGATGCTGTCGCGTCGTTCAAATATCTAGGCGTAACATTGCAGAGTGATATGAAATGGAACGAGCATGTAAGGACAGTTGTGAGTAAGGCAGACAGCCAACTTCGGTTTATTGGTGGAATTTTGGGAAGATGTACTTCACCTGTAAAGGAGACCGCGTATAAAACACTTGTACGACCACGTCTTGAGTATTGCTCAAGTATTTGGGACCCGCAGCAGATCGGTTTGAAGGAAGACACAGAGGCGGTTCAGAGGCGAGCAGCTAGATTTGTTACCGGTAGGTTCAACCAATGCGCGAGTGTCACGGAAATGCTCCGGCAACTCAATTGGGGATCGCTGGAAGAAAGACGACGTTCTTTTCGTGAATTTCTGTTAAGTAAATTTAGAGGGCCAGAATTTGAAGCTGAGTGTAGTACGATCTTGCTGCCGCCTACTTACATTTCGCGTAAAGATCACAAAGACAAGATAAGAGAAATTAGGGCTCGTACGGAGGCATATAAGCATTCTTTTTTTCCTCGTTCAATTTGGGAGTGGAATAGGAAAGGAAATGCCTAGTAGTGGTACAGTGTACCCTCCGCCACGCATCTTACGGTGAATTGCGGAGTATGTATGTAGATGTAGATATTATATATAACTAGCTTATATGCCCATGCTTCGCAACAGTTGTCAAAGGACGGCCTGCGTGTATCATGGCTTTTTAGTGTTCCGAACCTCAGTCTGTAAAAATAGAATCCTTGTTGGATAGCTCTGTCAATAAACCTAGTTGTCCTAGACAAGATGTCAAATCTAAGTTAAAGTTATTGTCCAAAACGATGTAGCTTCATAACATATTTGATACAAAAGGTGAAACATGCCAAAATAAGCAAAGAAATGTCATTAAGTATTTAATACACAAACAAATGAGTAACACAATGTTCAATGTTTGTTGGTATTTGTAGACATAAAATTGCTTAATTCTGTCACAGACGTTCGGTTCCTTGTTGTACTACCCCATACTTATTATGCAGCAGCGGTGTTTAGTAGTTCCTTGGTGCACTACTGCACCTCTATCGCTTGTTTGCTGTACTACACAATCCATTACTTCAAGCATAACCTACATCTAAACCAATGCTCCTTGCAAATCTGTGAAGTAGTTTAGGAGATTAGGTATTTCTAATAGATGAACAGTTACAGAAAACAACTTAAGATTGCAATGTATCTCTTTTTCTATGATCTGATTTTCATGAAATAACGCCTATACATTGCCCCAATCTTAGCTCAAATTTCCTGTGAAAACCACATAAAAAGGTGTCAGTAGTGTTTCTTCTTCTTCTTCTTCTTCTTCTTTTTTAATAAATTTGCAAAACATGTTAGAAATAGGCATATCTTCATGAATATGATTTAGCTAACATCATACATCAGTTATATTCACCATTTAAAATATTTATTTCATGATCATTCATATCTCTGGACTACGGGCTGATGCTTGGAAAACTAAAATATAATAAGTATTTCCTTAATGAAAACAATTATTATTCTTACGAATGGCTCTCTTTCTGTTAGAAGCGCTGATGTCATTCTAAGTGTGAGACTTAAACTTCCATAGCAGTTGTACATATACATTCGGCTGTGATATCAGTATGTAAATATATGGATTACAAACGGCGAGGATTGTATCAGTTTTATATTCATTGTGTTGAATCATATTTCGTAGAACATAACAACCAAGAAAACGATTTTCAGAAATATGGTTAATTTGAAAAGTCAAAGAGTAATAATCCGATCGCTGCCCTGAACTTCACCCGAAAACCTGCAGCACTATCTATTAGCTCTTTGTAGCATTAGGCTGTACTTTCAAGCATGAAATACACCTAAGTAAAAAGTAAAGCAGTCAACAATCCGAAGATTGGTTTGAACACCACAGTGCTTTACTAGGCATGGTCCTGTTTGGAGGTGGTATGCCGTTGCATTCCTCCGACCTTCGAACTGACTTACCCAGCCAGTTATAGGGGGACCTACAGTTTAATGTGGGTTCCGAACCATGGTGCTACTCGGTATTTTTCACATGAGCAATACTGCCAGAGGTGAAAGAAGTGGAAAGTGACAGATAAAAATCCTAGGACCTGGCGGGGATCGAACCCGCGACCTTTGGATTTGTAGTCTGGCACTCTACCACTGTGCAACCGAGGCACACTGAAATACACCTAAAACTTTGAATTACAATATCTTTTACTTCCTGATCTGATTTTGATGAAATGAAGCCTATATGTTGCCCTAGGATATTATCTATTTATCTGTGACACTCCCATGAATGTTCATTTAGTACTTTTGGAGATTACTCTCTACTAAGAGACACCTGCGATTGCTTTCAGAGCAATGTTTAAATTGTAATATCTTACTTTTTATGATATGATTTTGTCAAATGAAGCGTTTCTGTAGCTGCAAGATACCCTTACGTTTCCTGTGAAAAGCCCCTGAAAATTCGTCTACTAGTTTTGGAGATAAAAGAGAAAAATAGACATGACGGATGTCAATGAAAAACATTAAATTTTGATGTTCTTCTTTCCGTGATCCGATTTTTAAGAAACAAAGTATTTATGTTGTCTCAAGGTACGCTGAAGTTACCTGTAGAAATCCCATGCGAATTTGTGAAGTAGGTTTGGAGAAGTGGTTTCTAAGAGATGAACAGACAGACATGACATGACGGTCTATGAAAACACTTCATGATTCTTTTTTTATGAAATTACGCCAAATCCTGAAGCAATCTTCGCTGATGTTTCCTGTGAAAACCGCATGAAAATTCGTCCAGTAGTTTTGAAGATTGAAGCGAACAGTGATAGGGCTACATATACAGATTTATTATTGGTATAGTTATGTTGTATAACTGTAAAATTTTGCAGGAATATATTGATTTATATAAGTGCTGTATGTCGGTAAAATCTATTGCGAATATGGTTAGTAGTAAAGAAGTAATAAATTAAAATGTGATGCTTGATGGGGCAGTTTTCCATGAACATTATGTTGTATCTCTAAAGTACTTTATTGAATCACGTGAGATATAAATGGTACACTTGTTGACTGTCGGAAAACTCAACTGAACCCATGCTGCGTCCTGCTCGTCCGCCAGGCCGCTCGCCAGTCACCTAGGTGGCGTTAGTTGCGGCTGAGGCAGAGCCATATGTGGCGAGAAGGCGGGCGCCAGGCGATTCAAGCGGGGCGCGGCCACAAGACATTACTCTTTACGTACTCATATCTCATGAACTACATGTCATACTGTGATACAATTTTGAACGTACATTCAGCTTTAAGTGTGTATTCTTTCTGCAAAATTTCCTGCGAGTACAATTGGTAGTGTAGAAATTATAAATTGTAATGTTATACCAAATGCCATAGTTTTGCTCCATGAAAAACGAAAGGTAGTAAGCGAGAAACTTTTTTCCTTTCATTATTTTGATATGGTTGTCTGTGAGAAAAAGTTTAACAAATCTTTGAAATTATTGATAGATCTGAAGCATTGAATTAAAATTTGTGGTGTGATATTAATTGATACTTTGAAATTATGTTCAAAGTTTCTTGCAAGTCGCCAAGTACTGTCATTTTCATACAGTGTATTTATAAAGTCTCATCACATTATGTAGCAGTTTTTTGCGATTCCTATTGTTCATGATGTTATATCTCCTGAACCATGTGTCATATGTGGCTCGTACTCCTACAGCAATTGTTATCTTACATAAGGAATATGTATACCAAATCTGTTTGAAATCGGTTCAGTGGTTTAGGAGGAAATGTGCAGCGTTGTCATTTGACGCAGCAATTTTTCACACATCTCATTGTTTATGATGTCATATCTCCTTATGTATGTGTTGTAGGCGATTCTTACCCCGACAGTGATTGTTGCCTGATACTAAGAAGGAGTGTGTGTACTAAGTTTGGTTGAAATCGGGCCAGTAGTTTAGGAGGAATTGTGGAACACACACACACACACACACACACACACACACACACACACACACACACACACAGCCTATTTTATAAGATGTAAGATTACAAAATAAAATCATGAAATTATGTTAGTTTAGTGAAAAACTCAAAGATGATACACAAGTTTTTGACGATCCTAAAAAGAAATTTTCTGAACTGGCTGGCTCTCAGTCACTGGTGTGGTGATGTTTGGTAAGGATTTATAGTATTAGGCTGAGTTTAGTAAACAGAGTAAGCAGCTATGTGAGACCAAATCACTCATCAGATACAGATATTACAGTTTTCTTTACTTATGTGCTTTGTTCAAGATGGCACCTGTTTGAGTTCTGTCATATTTCTGCTACAAAGTGAATAAAATTACACAATGAAAATAACTAACACATTTGCTGCCATTTTCATTACCAGTTTATATAAAACCTGGAATACCTCATTTCGGTGAGAATCAACATATATACATTGAGACCACCACAATATCGATTTCCTAGCACAAGGTTTGCAAGTCAACTTTGTAACCACAGTTTCTGCACTAAACTCTTGTGCCATACTGACAGTATTGCTGTTGAAAAGAGTACAGATGAATCTCAGTGGTTATTAGGAAAATTAGGAAACTGGCAGTGTTACAACATGTAGCAATTGAGACTACGTACACCATGAGGTGTTTTTATTTATTTCCTTCATTATGCCCCTGGATATGTTATATATTAAGTAGAGGACAACCGATAAAAAGACCAGCTAAAGTGAAGAGCAGAGGGAGAATTCGAAATAGTGTGGCAAATGAAGAAGTGAAATTCAATAACTTTAGTACAAACTATATAGAATGGGGTTGACTTCCTCCTCCTCCTCCTCCTCCTTCTTCTTCTTCTTATTCTAGTTGGGAAATATACTGCTCTGACAAACTTAAGGAACTGATGCAGTTTGATTTATGGTACTTCTTGTATTTGTAAGTGTACAATGAATTAAGGTGGTGACATAGCAAACCTCTTAGTTTAGGATTCTTCTTTTCTTTTAGCCAAAGTACTAACACATAAATAAGTGTAATATAGCTCTACCTCATCAATTGTCAATCCAAAGCTGTTAGGAACAACTTTTCTGTATTTGAATCTGCAGGGTATATCACCAATAACATCTTCACAATCCAGCTTATAATACTCATCAAGATATTCATCAAAAGTCTGATCATTTGGATTAAATGAAGGTTTTGGTTTTGAGACAATTTCGGCAAATTTTGACTGTCTTCTTCGCTTCTTTCTCTTTTTTGATGACTCAATAAGCTCTGACTGTAATGTTGTCGCTGGATCGTAATCACAGTCCATCTGCAAAGTTGAAATGAAATTACGTTAGTGTATTCTTGTTACAATGATGAAAATAATACACAATATTTACAGATCTGTAATCACATTATCATATGCATAAAGACAAGAATCACTTACATTGAAGTCGGGATCCTCACAGTGAGGTTCATAATTGGCCTCTTCGTTTTCAGCATAATGATTGCTATTTGACTGCAAATTTTCCCAATTTTCTGAAGCAGAAAACAACAAAATATTTCTGTACCTTAAATTGAAACCATGAAATGAGTATATGTTTGTGTATGAACAACCTACTTGCATTGGGGATGGGGGTGACTGTTGGTGGAAAGGGCAGTGACACAAATTCAAGAACATGTACGGGAATTTGAATTTAATTCTCTATAACCAAGACTCATTATTTCTATAATATGTATTTACTCAGTTATAGTGACAGCCTATTCTCCAATTTTTTTATTCCCCAAATTGGAGAGAGTACTATAGGTGCAAACTTAGTAAATTCAATAGTATGACTGGTCCAAGATGGGCTAAATTTGTTAATTATTTTATCACACTTCATGTGAAATATCTGTGTGTGTGTGTGTGTGTGTGTGTGTGTGTGTGTGTGTATACACATATGCATGCTCTTCCTTATGTGTCAATAAGCCAAGAAAATACCAGAAATACTAAAGTTACATACTGGTTGTTTTCAATACTGATGTATGGTATATTTATGCTTCACCAAAGATTTTATACACAATTAAGACTAACATTTTTTGGATTGACATCTCATCTTCAGTCTCGTCTCTGCTGTTCCTGTCATCAGCACTAAATTGATCTGGGTAATTTTCTAGGCACTCTTTCCAAAGATCATCTTCTGATTCATCCAAGGCACATAAAATTCTAGGCTTCTTGAAACTCTTTTCTGTTATCTCAGGAGTGATCAAATTCCAAGAACGCATGATCCATTCGAAAATTATTGCTGCTAAAGTCATATAAACAATTTCATGAATAAATTAAGAACACAATTTTGTGTGTGTTCTACAAGTTTATTTTTGAAACTTCCTGGCAGATTAAAATTGTGTGCCGGAACCGGGACTCGAACCTGGGACCTTTGCCTTTTGCGGGCAAGCGCTCTACCACTGAGCTACCCCCGACACGACTCACGATGCCGCCTCACAACTTTACTTCCGCCAGTACCTCGCCTCCTACTTTCCAAACTTCACAGAAGTTCTCCTGCGAAACTTGCAAGACTAGCACTCCCGGAAGAAAGGATATGGTGGAGACATGGCTTAGCCCGCCAAAGGCAAAGGACCCAGGTTCGAATCCCGGTTCCGGCACACAAATTTAATCTAGCAGGAAGTTTCATATCAGCGCACACTCCGCTGCAGAGTGAAAGTTTCATTCTGGAAACATCCCCTAGGCTGTGGCTAAGCCATGTCTCCACCATATCCTTTCTTCCGGGAGTGCTAGTCTTGCAAGTTTCGCAGGAGAACTTCTGTGAAGTTTGGAAAGTAGGAGGCGAGGTGCTGGTGGAAGTAAAGTTGTGAGGCGGCATCGTGAGTCGTGTCGGGGTAGCTCAGTGGTAGAGCGCTTGCCCGCGAAAGGCAAAGGTCCCAGGTTCGAGTCCCGGTTCCGGCACACAATTTTAATCTGCCAGGAAGTTTCATATCAGCGCACACTCCGCTGCAGAGTGAAAGTTTCATTCAAGTTTATTTTTGCTTACTTAACCGGTTTTCGGCTTATTAGGCCATCTTCAGATGGCCTAATAAGCCGAAAACCGGTTAAGTAAGCAAACTCTGAAGATGGTCTAATAAGCCGAAAACCGATTAAGTAAGCAAAAATAAACTTGTAGAACACACACAAAATTGTGTTCTTAATTTATTTGATTATGTTCTACCAAGAAGCGACGGAAGAATCAGTCAAAAAATTTCATGAATTTTGAGATTTTTAAATTTTGTGTTTTGGCCTAAAATATTAAGGGGGATACTATAGGCGATGGAGTTGCAGGGCTTATACTAATATATAAAGATGATTTGTTATTAGCAAAAAAATGTCAATTATAAAGAAAAAACATTATTCTTTGCTGTGAAAATGTGCAGTTTCAATCATTTTCTTTCTTGCAGTGAGTTTTATCTGTAACTAGCAAACCCGACAATGCTTCGCAGGAGCTTCTCCCTATGTCTATCCCTTCCTTCCCCTTCCTTCTCCTCCTCCCCCCACCTTCACGCCACTCCCTCTTACCCCACACCATATCCATCTCCTCCCCTCCCTCTATGCGCCTATGTCATCTTCACTTTTTAAATCCATTTCATTCCCCCATACTCTGTCTCCTCCTTCCCAGCTCTCTGATCTTATTTATTGTTATTGCAATCGGGAACTTGATTGGGGATAGAAGTCAAAATGGACAGGTAAATCAATTGGAAACAGGTTATTAGAGAGACATTTCGAGCTGCTCTATCTGTGAGGTTAGTAGCTTCAATGCCCGCACGTTTAATGGTTGCACTGTACGAATAGGTATGATTATAAGTGTAGGCATAAAACAACTTTCCTGTTTTATGTTAAAAATGACTGGGAAGAAAAAAACAAAACCGCACATGATACAAACAGCACAGTTTAGCATATTTTTCTCTCTGTGAGCAGTATAGAAAAGTTTCTTATAACCCATGTATATCTTCTTAAGAGTTTTTGAATTAGATACAAAGTAATTGTTGCATGATCATACTTTAATGATAGAAATTCCATATGAAACAAAACAATTAATTTAAATAAAATAAGTGGGATGGCAATACAACAATTCGGAAGTTTTTGTGTTGCGTTCATTTCTTGTCTTACTAGGAATTTAACTGAAACACAATTAACAACACTGCTACATACCAGTAAAATTTCACAATGCGCGTCACATGTGTGGTATAGCTATGTTGGCAACAGCTGTTGGATCATGGGAATGAAGCCGACCAATCGTGGCAAAGCTTGAGATAGCCAATGAAATTTTAGATGGCGACAGTTTGTTCCGAAGCCAACTGATGCATCCGCTGCATAATTGACTGCTGGATTGTCTCTGTACCCCAAACATTCAATTATAATTGCCACGCATGGCCATCTGTTTTGTCGACGACCCAAATGATTTCGTACGTAACTGCAACTGAGGGAGTCAAACTTGACTGTACCCTTTGTTTCAGAATCATAAGGGATCACACTTCAAAATTTCTTTTCAATTTACCTATGTGTACGATCTTCGTTGGTCTCATTGACTATGATCACGTAGTAAGATTGTGTTGCACGTAAGCCGACCGATATTACGCCGACACAATGGAGCCATTGTTCTAAAAAATAAACCACGATCTGTACTTAATTTGTTTGTAACACTCAAAAACCATGAAATAACACAGCAGCTGCTGCCAGAATCTGTTTGTTTCAGATTCTGGAGGTGGTGGCAGCAGCAAGTGGCCTCAGATATTATGTCTGCCCAGTTAAAGATATATATTGGAGTTCCTTGGAGAAAGTGTATGCTTACATGGTTGCTAAGAAGAAAAAGTTGTTGATTTTGATTTGTATTCTGTGTCTGATGTCTGTCAAGATATTTGTGTCATATTCCTATGAACTATTTGATAGAATAACTCCTTGAGTATAAACAAATATGGAGTTATGAATATTATAGAAGAAAAATTCCTAGCAGGAGAAATATATATAAAAAGTAGATGAAGTTTATTTACCAGGCGAAGGAGCACAGGTAATGATAGTAACATAAATAAAACACACACACACACACACACACACACACACACACACACACACACACACACAACGCAAGCTTTCACAACCCAGTTGCTTCTTCAGGCAGAAGGGAAGGAGAGGGAAAAGGAAATGATGAGGGTTTTAAGGGAGTGGGTAAGGAGCCATTCCAATCCCAAGCGAGGAAAGACTTACCTTGGAGGAAAAAAAAGGAAGGTACACAAATACACACACACCCACACATATACACAGATGCAAACACACCTAGGCAGACATACTGTAGAAAGCAAATAAGTTGGACAGAGATACCACTTGAGGTCCAGAGAACCGAGACAAAGATGCTAAAGATGGTGGGCGGGAATTTGAATTCCTAGACTAGGTGGGCAACTGAAAGAGAGAATATGCTGAAGGGCAAGTTCCCATCTCCGGAGTTCTGAAAGATTGGTGTCGGTGGGAAGTATCCAGATAACCCGGACGGTGTAACACTGTGCCAAAATGTGCTGGCCATGCACCAAGGCGTGTTTAGCCACATGGTGGTCCTCATTACCAACAAACACTGTCTGCCTGTGACCGTTCATGCGAATGGACAGTTTATTGCTGGTCATTCCCACATAGAATGCTTCACCTGCTCTGAAATGAGATCAATCCTTCATGACATCCTTCCCAATCCACCAAGAGTGACTATCCGCCGCCCACCTAACCTCCATAACCTCCTAGTCCATCCCTATGAAATCCCCAAACCACCTTCCCTGCCTTCTGGCTCCTACCCTTCTAACCGCCCCCATTGTAACACCTGCCCTATGCACCCTTCCACCACCACTTACTCCAGTCCCATAACCCAGAAGGTGTACACGATCAAGGGCAGAGCCACTTGCGATAGTACCCACATGATTTACCAACTGACATGCCTGCACTGTGAAGTGTGCATGCTCATTCAGGAACAACAATGAAATTGAAGAGTGATTGTCCGAGAGATTGCAGAAGAATGTCACATTTCAGTTGAATCATGTCTTGAGATCCTGACAAAGCATCTTGGAATACATTATGTTGCGTGCTGCCTCATACTCTGTACTCTCCAGACCTGGTCCCCCTGGTCCCTGCGGAAGTTGTAAATCCCATTGAAAGGATGAAGATTTGCAACAATAAACGAGATAGGAGAAAATCTACAGACAGCACTTTGCACAATCCACCAAGAGGCGTACTAAGACTGCTTCTGTAAGTAAAAACAACATTGGGACTGCTGTATTAATTGTGGAGAGACTATTTTAAAGGAGATCGTGGACAGTATATGTAAGGTAAGCATAGAAGAATTATGTATACAAAGTTCTGGAATTTTTGAACAGACCTCTTATTTGAACCCTTTCACTTTTCTTAGCATACAGTATTCCAAAAATTATACCAGTAGTAATGCTATTAAGAACTTGGGGTACTGTTCCAGTTTCTACAGTGAGGTTGCATTAAAGTTGTGCTGCTGTAATCGCTTTTGGCAGGGGGTAAAAACTAATATTGTTCTTGGGAAAACATATTTTTAAAAAAGGCAATCAAATTCAGGACAGACCAATCATCATTAATCTAACCTAGGAGGAAATTTAAGAGAGACAAAATGGTGAATGGTGTGTAATCAAACGAAACATATTAAAATGACTCCAGTTATTAGTTTCATGTAAATAGTTTTCTTTTGTTTTGTTCCATCACCTCCTCATGGCTACATCTACATGGAATACTCTGCAAATCACACTTAAGTGCCTGGCAAAGGGTTCATCGAACCACCACTGTACTATTTATCTACCATTCCATTCTCGAACAGCGCACTGGAAGAAAGAACACCTGATTCTCTCTGTTTGAGCTCGGATCTCTCGTATTTTATTCTGATGATCATTTCTACCTATGTAAGTGGGAGTCAACAATATATTTTCGCATTTGGAGGAGAATGTCGGTGATTGGAATTTTGTAAGTAGCCCACAATGCAGCGATAAGCGCCGTTGTTGAAACCATTCCCATCCCAGATCCTGTATCATTTCCGTAACGCTGTCTCCCTTGTATCGTGACATTACAAAATGAGCTCCCTTTCTTTGGACTCTTTCGATGTCCATCAAATGCACCTGATAAGGATCCCACACTGGGCGGACAAGCATAGTGTATGCAGTTTCTTTTGTAGTTCTGTTGCATCTTTTAAGGGTTCTGCCAATAAAACACAGTCTCTGGTTCGCCTTTCCCTCGACATTATCTACGCGTTCTTTCCAAGTCTGAAGTAATAGTAATTCCTATGTATTTTGTGGAGTTTACGGCCTTCACTTTTGATTGATTTATCTTGTAAATCTTGTTTTAGTTGATGCCTTACCATCGATAACTACGAACTGTGTCCTCTCTGACAGGAAATCTCCTATCCAATCACAAATTTGGGGCGATATACCATAACCACGCAATTTGATTAAAAGCCATTTGTGAGGTACGGTGTCAAAAGTCTTCTGGAAATCAAGAAATATGGAATCGATTTGCAAACCCTTGTCGATAGCACCCATAACTTCATGTGGATAAAGAGCTAGTTGTGTTTCGCATGAATGATATGTTCTAAATCTGTGTTGACCTTTAGTCAAGAGATCGTTCTGTTCGAGATAATTCATAATATTTGAATACAGGATATGTTCCAAAACCCTGCTGAAAATTGATGCCAATGAAATAGGCCTGTAGTTTAATGGGTTACTCCTACTGCCTTTCTTGAATATAGGTGTGACCTGTGCAACTTTCCAATCTTTTGGTACAGATCCTTCTTTGAGAGAGCGGTTGTATATGGCTGTTAAGTAAGGAGCTATCGCTTCAGCATAATCAGATATAAATCTAATGGATATACAATGTGGACCAGAAGATTTGTTCTTGTTAAGTGATTTTAGTTGCTGCACTACTCCGATGATACCTACTTCTACGTTACTCATTACAGTCTCTGTTCGTAATTCGAAATCTGGAATATTGGTTTCATCTTCTTTGGTGAATGAGTTTCTAAAAGCTATGTTTAGTAACTCTGCTTTAGTAGCACTGTCATCGGCAGGGTTGCCATTACTATCACATAGTGAGTGTATTGTTTGTGTTTTTCCCCTAGTATATTTAACATATGACCAAAATCTCTATGGGTTTTCAGTCAAATTTTGAGAAAGAGTTTCGTTGTGATAAGTATTTTAGGCATCTTGCATTGAAATCCTCACAAAATTTCGAGCTTCTGTGTAGGATCGCCAATCTTGGGGATTTTGTGTTCATTTAAATTTAGCATGCCTTTTCCTTTGCTTTTGCATCAGTATCCGGACCTGTTTTGTGTACCAAAGGGGATCACCTCCTTCTTTTATTAATTTATTTGGTATAAAACTGTCAATAGCTGTCGATACCACTTCTTTGAATTTGAGCCACATTTGGTATACACCTATGTTTAGTGTTAGAAACAAGTGGAATCTGTCTTTCAAGAAGCAATGCATTTTATTTCTATTTGCTTTCCTGAACAAATATACTTTTCATTTATTTTTGGTAACTTTGGGACTTTCGATATTCAATCTCGCTATGACAGCTCTGTGTTCACTAATACCTGTATCCATTTTGATGCTCGTTATGAGCTCAGGATTATTTGTTGCTACGAGATCAAGTGTGTTTTTACATCCATTTTCAATTCTAGTTGGCTCATGAACTAATTGTTCGAAGTATAATTTCGTATGATGTTTTATGCGTACCTCCTGCTTTGAAAATATAATTTTGCCAACAGATCGAGGGTAAATTAAAATCACCGCCTACTATTATCGTGTGAGTCGGGTACGTTTTTGTAATTTGACTCAGGTTTTCTTTGAACCTTTCTGCTATTGTATCATCAGAGTCGGGAGGCCGGTAAAAGGAACCAATTATTAACTTCTTACAATTTTCAGGTACAACCTCTAACCATAATAGCTCACAGGAACTATCAACTTCAACTTCGCTACACGAAATACTACTTTTCACGGCGACAAACACGTCTCCACCTATTTTGTTTAATCTATCCTTTCTGAACACAGTTATATCTTTTGTAAATACTTCTGCTGAACTTATTACTTTCACTGCCTAGAATGATGTGCGTTTTGGTGCATTCTATTAATGCTTGGAGTTCTGGTACTTTCTCAACACAGCTACTACAATTTACAACTGTTATACCGATAGTTCCCAGATCTACATTTCTCCTGTGATCCACCTGCACCCTTTGAGATTGCCCATTTTGTTTTTCCCCAAAGCCCTTTATCCTAAAAAAACCGTCCCGTCCATGCCACACAGCCCCCGCTATCTGTTTAGCCGCTTCCTGCGTATAGTCGACTCCTGACCTATTCAGCCGAACCCGGAAACCCACCACCTGATGGTGCAAGTCAAGGAATCTGTAGCCTACATGGTCGCAGAACCGACTGAGCCTCTGATTCAGACCCTCCACTCGGCTCTGTACCAGGGGTCCACAGTCAGTCCTGTCAACTATGCTGCAGATGGTGAGCTCTGCTTTCATCTTGCAAGCAAGACTGGCAGTCTTTACCAATTCAGATAGCCGCTCAAAACAGATGATGCATCTCCCTGTGTGGTTATCCCCTCAGTGCCCACAGTGCATGAGTGAACAAGTGTTAACCAAGATCAGTATTCTCTCCATGGCCTCCAGGAACTCAGCCCTGGAAACATGTCCACATTGGTTTTGGTGGTCCGTTTCTGAGTGGGTTCTTTCTCACAGTCATTGATACATAGTCATATTTCCCATATGTTGTTCTCTCCATACTAAGGTCATGTCACCATTCAAACAAGCCCTCTAGAAATATTTGCTGTGTAAGGCCTGTCAGTAACCTTCATTTCTGACAATGGACATCAGTTCCTTTCTCAGGCATTCTGTGATTTCTGTATGTGGTCTGGAGTTCACAATGTGGGTCTCCCTCCTTTCAC
Source organism: Locusta migratoria (assembly GCA_026315105.1). Taxonomy (NCBI): domain Eukaryota; kingdom Metazoa; phylum Arthropoda; class Insecta; order Orthoptera; family Acrididae; genus Locusta; species Locusta migratoria. The sequence goes on from CM048748.1 coordinate 117,406,898, forward strand.
CCTTAATTAAACAGTGAAGCAGAGCACATGGTACACACCTTTCTATTTATTTTACATTATCTACTCAAATATTATTATAAAAGTATTCACTTTGTAAGAGGTATTTCATTACCTATCTCAAGTTCATCATCAATTTCTGGAAATTCAGGCTTTGTTGTATCTCCATCTTCAGCATAATATTCCTCACTAAATAACTGAGTCATTCGTTTGTCATATTCTTCTGGATCAAAATCTCCTTCGATATCCTCATCCTGTAATCAAATTACAAATTTTAGATCATGCTCGAAAACATACTCCACAAAAATGAGCCATTTCCTGATTCCATGCGAACTCCTGTGAAAAATTCAACATTTTCTCTACTAGCAAATTGCTACAACAAATATAAATACCTTTCTAATCCATTGCAAAAACTTTATTATAATAAGCCTTACTCAGATATTAACACTACCTTCTTCAAATGCAATAGTCACACGATTTACTTGACATAAAAAATATAAGCATACTTTATGAGCTTTTAGTGCTGAAGTCAAATAGAAGAAATTGTAAATTAAGTCTCCAAGAAAAACAACAAGAAGTATTACACAAAACTCTTATTGGGTCATTACATGTCAATTCAATGCACCTCTCAACCTGACCCTCTCAGATTTCTTTCAAATTTGGTGAATTCAGTGACCCTGATAGGAGATGGATACATACCAATTTGTAGGGCTGTTCCAGGTTCCCATAAGCTTAATTGCGTAATACACCTGTTAACAAAGGTTTAGTAAGGATGAAGATATATTCTGCTTCTTCACCCTGATAGGAGATGGATACATACCAATTTGTAGGGCTGTAAGGGCTGTAGTACAACTGCGAAGAAAGTTAGAGGTATGGAAAGTTTGGAATTTGTGCAAAATTTACAGAAAAGAGTCAGTGATTGCTATGGCAAACGAAATGCTGTTAACAGATATACATAGATTTGTTGCCTGTATGTATCATTGGTGGGTTGCATATGTCTTACAAATTTGTGAAGAAACAGATGAAGTAAAGGTCAACTTCTTGCATCCACATGGACCGTCTCTATCATTTGTGTTTCCTACCGAACCAGGCACTTGAGTCATCAGAAAATGTAACATTACCACAAAAGTCGATCCAGTGACACCAACTGGAAGGACATACAATCCTCCCTGCATCAGATCGGCTGAACATTAACAATTTAGTTGGAGAATTATGAGGAGAGATCTAATCACTTTTCATTGCCTTTTCATTATAACTGTAATTTAAATGGTTTATATTACCATTATAATAACGCAAACCATATTTTTGTAGAATATTACTTATGGATTGTATGATGTTATAAATTGTGTTTCATATATGTGACTTACCTTCTTCATTTTGGTAGTGTATTGATGCTGACAAATTTTTTTGTGAATGATGCCTTTGGTGTGCCATATAGATATTTAGCATATTTGTAGTAACATAATGGAACAATAAAATATATTTTTTCCAGAAAATTTGAAGATGGCGTGTTTTGAGATATTCAAGCTCAAAAGTCAAGGTCAATGTCCTTTAGAATAAAAATATTAAAAAACCTGTCACGTGGCATATCAGTGTACAGGACTATTCATTAGCTTTCCAATGGTACCATTTTCATTGCTGTAACTTAATTAGAACCAGAATTACAACCTTTTTATGTTGAGGCAGACACATGTAAATTTTGCACAAATTCCGAACTTTCCAGACCTCTAACTTTCTTCGCAGTTGTAATACAGCTTGCAAATTGGTATGTATCAATCTCTTATCTGGGCCATTGAATACACCAAATTTGAACGAAATCTGAAATGGTCATATTGAAAATGTTACTTTACCTTGTTGAATTGACATGGAATAACGCTATTATAAGAATACAAATTTGAACTCAACATTGAGAAAAATACAACAAGACAAGCATGAATAATTGTCATACAAACAAATAGTAATAAGGCCAGTTTACAACTCCCCACAAACATGTGGCAACGAGCTGCGACAGGCACATACAAAAGACACACACATACAACACTTTCAGCTCTCAGCCATGGCCAATAGCTGAAAGTGTTGTATGTGTGTCTTTTGTATGTGCTTGTCGCAGTTCGGCACCACATCTTTGCGGTGAGTTGAAAACTATCCTCACTACTATATTATTAATTCTAATCTGGCTTTCCATTATTAAACGAATAGTAAGTAATAAATACAACAATGCCTGAAAATAAACTGTAACTGTGATGTAATTCTTGGAGCAAGACTAGAAATAACTTGTAAAAATCTCAAACAAATTTCGATACTATTGTCTCCCCATACACTTCTTTGCCCCACATCCATCAATGTCTTCCTATCGTGTTTACAAAATGACATGTTGCTACAAACTACAGCAATCAGTATGTGGGGAAAATATCTATAGGAAGTGTAGCATGATGATAAATATTTATTTTACAGTTTTCCAATTTTGTAACATGATATGTTAAACTATTGGTTAAACTCCGCTAGCACTTGAGAATGGTACACTAACAAAAACTGGTATCTTTGAGTTAATAAAGTAAGCAGCTGTTGTCAACATGTCATTTTGCAAATATTGTAAAGCTGTTAAACCCCACCTTTTCATCTTTCTTCCTACCGTGACTCCCTGTACTCCTCTTGACAGGTGATTCACTGTATGCAACCAGTTAACAATGAAAGATGCCTCAATTAATCTTCATTGGGGTTATAAAATACGATAAAATTCAAGCAAAATGTATGATCCAATTTAAAAAAATTCATCTTGAGGTATGAATAGCTCTCCAATGGCTGTGTTTGCTTAGAAATAAATTTGCTTTTTAGGTATGATCTGCCTTGAGCAAACACAATTGTTTTTAGTTTTTCCCAAACATGTTTCGCTGGCGTTGCAGCATCATCAGTGGGATATTTATTGTATAGTTTCTGTCAAATGAACAATGAAATGAATATTACTTTTATGTACAGTAAGTGTAGCAAGTACAGATAATTGTCAAAACAATATAATTCACTTCTTAATTTTATAGGTACACTAGGCCTACCTTACCACATGTTGTATTTGTGATTATTTGCCTCACAAGATATCTCTGTATATTTTTGACAGTTTGTCATCTGCAAAACCAAAACATGTGAAATTAATTGGATGAATGGTTAACTTGTAAATATCGGGATTTTTTTTACGAAAAAACACAAAAATGACATCCTATATTTTCGTATAAAATCTCGATATTTACAAGTTAACCCTTCATCACATTACCTTCACACATTTTGGTGTACAGATGACAAACTGTAAAAATATACAGAGATGTCTTGTGAGACAAATAACCACAAATACGACATGTGGTATTATGGTAGGCCTAGTGTACCTATAAAAATACGAAGCGATTTACATTGTTTACACAATTACTGTACTTGCCACACTTATTGTACATAAAACTAATAATCATTTCATTGTTCATTTGACAGACACTATACAATAAATATCCCATTGATGATGCTGCAGTGCCCGCGAAACATGTTTGGAAAAGCTAAAAACAATGTGTTTGCTCAAGGCAGATCATACCTAAAAAGCAAATTTAAAAACATTCTTTAGGGCTCAAATTGAAAATAAGATATGTTTTAGGTACTTTTGCAAAAATAAGGACTAACAGCATCTGCTATTACCCTGTAATTATAAGTGTGGTAGTAGAGATGTCAATATGAACAAAATACCAGATCAACACCAGTTGAGTAATATAAATAGAGAAGCAGCTTTCCTATAGTGAAAGCATGACCTTCCCAACAATTTTGCAACATGTGCTACGGGCATAAATAAGAGTTTGGAAGATTTACAAATTAATGGCTATTAGCTATTAATACAATCTCTAATATTGTTTATGGTAGTTACTTATTCTGCTGTAGAACAGGTGCACAAAATATAGCTTAATGGACGCCATCTTTTTCTTTCTTGTGAATTTGTTTTCAGTTAATAAATTAAATAAATGTCAATATAAGATTTGAACATTGGAATAGGAATTTGTAAATAATATACTTACTATATTCTGTTGACTCTAAACACAAAGATTAAACTCTAAACTAAATACCTTGAATCCTAGCTCATTATTTCCAGTAACATATTTCAATTTTTCTATTTTCTCCAGAATTTCTTTTCTTTTTAGTGCTTTCAATTTCTTAATTTCTTCTCGTTTTGCTGCTTTCTCTGCCTCCTTTCTTTGCCTGATTTCCTCCCTTTTTCTTTTCCTTCGGTCATCTTTTCTTCGTAAAGAATTTTCCATTGTTCGTGGGTATCTTTTAATCTGAAAAAATAAATGACAGGTTACAGAAAGGTAAGTGTACAAAGAATACAATGAAAGTCCTGCTCCAGAAACTTGATCAATTTGAGAACTGAAATAGTTATTGAACTTCACTGGTGTACATTATATCCTGACTTTAACTTCCTATTTTTACTATTTGATCTTTTGTGTCAGATTAATTACTTAATTTCATCTGTCATGAGCACCACCTCCCTCAATTCTAAGCCTGAAACTGGAAAGTGCTTTTTCAGCAATTGATTGAGGTCTGTGTATTTGTTTCTGCTGAAATGCACTCCACAGAAATTCCACTTTGTAGTCCCTAAATCAAAATAGATTCTCCCAATGATGCTTGATATCTAGTAGTGATTACTTTATCTCTTATTTAGTCTGATGCATCTACTGGATGCATTTCTGCTGTTTGAGTGCACAAAGGGACATATGTGTAGCTGCTGTGATGAAAGGTAATGAAATTTAGAGTTCTGTGTATGTTATTATGAATCAGTGCCAGCCTACTTTTCTCAAATACAAAGGTGAAGGAATTAAATGTCTCAATTTCCCTTTGCTGGATTGATAATCAACAGTGAGATAATGTGGGAAAATGGAATTTTAGCTGAAAATGATGATTTTAGAAGGTCTGGTGATAAACTTGAGCATCCACTCCCATTTCCCATTCAAAAAAATTAAAGAGACTCCATTTCTTAGGGAAATCTTCATGAACAATTTCTTCCCTCACTGGGATTCTAAGTAAGGTAAGGTAAGGTAAGGTAAGGTAAGGTAAATATTGTTGAAATGAGATAGAACGGCTGGCCAGTACTTACCATTGTGCTGTACCGCCGATAGTAACACAAAATGAAAAAACAGAAAAAAAAAAAATAACAGAAAAAAAGGGGACAAAGGGACAAGCTTTCGGAACAGAGTTCCTTCGTCAGGTGGGAGAGAAGGGAAGAATAAAGGAAGGGAACAGAAGGGAAAGGTGGTTCACAACCTAGGTCATGAAGGTGGTGTTTCGGGAGTGTGGACGTCAGAGATACTGCATGTATGTACTGAGCCAACCCAGAGAGGATAAATATAACTAAAGAGGAAAGATCAAGTAGTAAAGAGAAGAGAAGAGAGTGAAATTAATGATGCTGAGGGGTGTAGGAGGGGCGGGGGGTAAGGTAAAGCAGTCAACAATCCCAAGACATGTGAAGACCACAGTGCTTTACTGACATGGTCCTGTTTGAAGGTGGTATGCTGTTGCCTTCCTCCAACCTCTGAACTGACTTACCTGGCCAGTTATAGGGGCACCTACAATTTAACATGGGTTCCAAATCATGGCACTGCATGATATTTTTCACATCAGCAACATAGCAAGAGGTGAAAGAAGTGGAAAGTGACATAAAAATCTTAGAGCCTGATGGGGACTGAATCTGCGACCTTTCGATTCATAGTCTGGCACTCTACCACTGTGCTACTGAGCCACACTGTTAGCACAATTAAGAATTGATGTGGTCCACCAAGAATTACAGTGGCTTCAATTATTTGCTGAATGTATTCTAGAAATTTATTAAAAATAATCGGTCTTGTTCACACATGCCTTTGCAATTCCAACTTCTAGAGATACTGTTTGAGGATGATATGTACCTTAAGTCACAACCGGTCACTCTAAAACATAAATTATTGTGCAATCAAGAATCATTATTTTTAATAAATTCAGTTTTTTTGGTTTCCACTATAGTTTTTACCTTCTACATTTTCCTCTAATACCATACAGGTTATCCCCTGATGTCTCAATAAAAGCCCTATCTTTGTGTTCCTTCTTTTTATTAGGTTTTCCCCCAAGTGTTTCTTCCTTTGTCAGTTCTTAGGAGAACCTCCTAATTCATTGTCAGTCCACCTCTTTGTTAAAATTCATATGTAGCATGACATATCAAGTGTTTTGATTCTCCTACAGTATTGTTTTGCCACTGTCCATGATCCACTACAATACAATCAGTGAGGACTGATTTAAAATTAAGTCAAAAAGAGAAAATTCTGTCCTATAAAATGTATTCTTGTTTTTCTGTTGTTGTTGTTGTTGTTGTTGTTGTTTAGAGGGGACTAAACTACTTGGTCATCGGTCCCTCTTATTTTTCCATGTTTATGTTACTCATCATTTATATTATTTTATAGTATTTATTATATTGGCACAAAAAAGAAGACAGGAAGAGAGGGGGGATTATGTGCACACCAGAGATTGTTTAATTAAGCTCTGCAAGACAGTCTCTGCCACACTAATTTCATCTGTGAAGAACATATTAAATCCAATGATAAACACGTTGGCTGCCGCATGATTAGTGATGGGCGTTTCAACTCCACACAGAGCCATGCCGGGCACGGCTTGGCGAAGTGAGGCAAGGGCTGGCCATACTTGATCAGTTCACATCATCCAAACAGTTTGAAAAATCTCATAAAAATAGTTATTTCACTCAGTATGTACTGAATAGATGATCCTTATAATATATCATTGTCAAAAGAGAGAAAATCTGGGATGCCAACAGAAAAGCAGCATATTTGCATGCCGTATATACACCTACCGCTGCTGCTTAGTCAACGCACAACGAGAATTAGCTACCGAAAGTAACTGTAAACAATATGTAACCTATAACTGAAAAGAAATGATCACATATATGATGTACAATTTATTGAAGAGGCAAGTACACATAAGAAAAAGGGTACATGGTATTCAGTGTGTTTGAGAATAACATTCTGGACAGAGCCATTTGCACTCAGCACTCAGCACAGAATGTCACTACCTTCTTCACATGTAACACGGCCTCAGATCGTCCATGCTTTTTAGAAATCTTGATGTAACATTCCTGGCATCTCTTCTTCACCTTTCTGTTTCGTTCATCTTTTTTCCTGTGTAGCTGTCAGACAGTGGCCTTTTTTGCTACCTGATCTTGAACCAAGGGGCAGCAGTAATCTTTCTTGGCTCCTGGAGACGTCCAATTCATGCTCGTTTGACATACCAAGTAAATGTTGCATAATTTCCTCTCTGAAGTCCTTTATTGGCATTTCGTGTCCAGTTAGTTTCCTATACAATATCAACGAATTCAACAATGAAATGTCCCATGTACATGACTAATAAAATAATTTACGAATTTAGTCTCTATTAGTTTCTGTCCAAAATGTTAGCCGCACACCTTTACTTATGTCCTTGGTATCTAAAATATGCACAGCATATCTATTTATCTCAGTTATGATTAAATCCAATACCTCCCTATCAAAAAAATACATTGCAAATTTGGTGTGGCCTCAAAGCGCTCCTATATGTATGGGAAAAGGAATTATAACTGTATTTTTCATGGCCTTTAAATACAATCCATTTCAAATAAATACCACTGACATCCTACCATGCTGTAGCGGCTTCAAACTGATGAACATTTCCAAAAGTATTACTGAACTTTTCACCACTGCCATCACCAGTACCAACGCAATCATTGTCGTTCTCACAGCTTTCGCTATCAGTCGTGTCCACACACCCATCTTCATCATTAGACTGCTTTGAAGAAACAGAATCATCGACATCAAAGTCCGATTCTTCCAACATCCTTCGCAATTCTTCAGCAGTGAAACCAGTCTTTTCTGATGTTCACAGTGTCACAATTTCTTACTACTCATGGATGGTACGGGATGAATTTGGGATGATGCCATTTATGCTCTTGTTAATTGCTACAGCAAATCTAGGATGGCCACTCTACTGGCTGAATAAATTTCCCCTGATTTTTCCAGAACCTTTCCCCCCAATTTTATTACATATATTATACAGATTTAAAAATGAGTCATCCATAAGATTTAAAACAAAAAAATTTGTGCTAGTTCTTCAATTAAAGTAAATATTCATGTTTATGAGTAGTGTAATGATCAGTAACAATGACTCTGTATTTGAATTATTTATAAAAAACAACAGTCACTACCTTGCAAGTCAAAATTTTAAATGACTGATTACTAAACAGCATTTGTTCTACTTGGCCCTAGATCCAATTTGTGCAGTACAGAAAGTGTCTATATGCATATGTAGAACAGAACATTTTGAGCAAGTTTCTTACACTAGTCAATAATAATAAGTAGGTAGGAAATGACTCACTGTAAAGACGAATGTTGATCCACCGAAAGACACAAATAAAAGACACACAAACACTAATCAGTTGTAGAAAGTGCAAACCTTTTCAGCATCTTTTACGTAAAATCTGTACATCACAAAAGGATGCAGGTCAAATTCCAGAAATACGCAAAAAATCCATGATTTTTCCAGAACTCTACAATTCCCTGATATTTCCCTGTTTTCTAGATTTCCAGGTTGAGTGGCCACCCTGAAATTTCACTGTTCATAACAAAATATAAATTAGCAGTCAGCATCATAATGCAGGTTCTGTTGCGGGTAATGCTGGAATCAACTATAGACTGAACAAGATATTGTATCTGATATCCTCTACACCAGTGTTCATTCAATCAGACAATATAAAGTAATCCACACGTCTGAATGATGTACAACTATAGGAAGCTACCCGTTGGTGAGCAGCCTAAACTGATATACACTCATCATTCCAAGATTGTCTTTAGAGGTCACGTTGACCCACAGTATATGTTTCACATATCCGTGTCTGTATTGAACCATGCAAACCAATGGTATACCACACTGAACAAAATGGGGCTTGTGGCTGCCATCGAACACACAACATTCAATGTGTTAAGCATTAGTCTCTGCAGTGTACAGAGATGTGGGGCTCTGTCAAAAAAAAAAAAAAAAAAAAACACATTTGATGTAATGATTTCATGAAATTGTACACATACATTTATAATATTGTGTGGTATAGTGAAATAAATGTGTTATTATAATCTTACGGAGAAAATTCCACAGCACTGGACCTAAGGAATAATCCATCCATTATTTAAAAAAGGAACTAAAACCAATCCTGATAATTACAGAGGAATAACCCTTCTAGACTGCACATACAAAATTTTCTCCCACTTAATTTACAACAGGATAACATTCTGAAACCACAACTTGAAGAATATGAAGGAGGATTTTGTCCACACAGAAGCTGCCCTTTTCAAATTCTCAGGTTGAAACTAATAATGGAATATTACAAATATAGAAATAAACAGCTATTTATTTCATTTATAGATTTCAAGAAGGCACATGATAATATCCACAGACACACACTTTTAAAAATCCGCAGATCATATGGCATTCACTCAAAATTAGTAAGAATCACTGAACTAATCTAACCACCATAAGTTCGAAGGTAAAGTTTAGGGGAGAAATGGCAAAAGCTTTCACAATAAGAAGTGGCTTTAGACAAGGTAATGGATTTCCCCACTGCTTTTCCATGTTGACCTTGTTGTAACCTCCAAAATTTATAATATAAAGGCTAACATAAATGGCCCACGTCAAGCGTTAAGTATAGAACTGAACATAACAACATAACAGTTTGGCATTCACTATACAACTGCATGCACTACCTCCGCATTCATTAGTAGAGAGCGCACTGCTTGTCTCTAGTCTTGCGCGTCTCTGGTGGCGGACACTGCAATTACATAGTTGAAATGCCAATTAGAATTAAGCATCGCGCACTACGCTGCAGCCGACCTTGTTTACATAATGAAGATTTGGCAAAAATAAAACCCACCTAGAATAAAAATTGGACCAAGAATCGCTATAAGAATAAACTGCCTGGGTTTAAAGTGATTTAGCTCTCTTAGCCCTTGACATGGAAGAAATTCAAGCCCACATCACTATCTCCAGAAAATCACTCTGAAAATAGGACCACATGTATCCCTCGAGAAAATGGAGATCATGTCCATGAAACCTCTTTGCATAAATAAGATCAAAATCTTAACAGAGTAAAACAATTTAAATATCTTGGAGAAATCATTATGTACAACTTAAATGAGAAAGCACCATGGATAAATAGAACCAACAAAAAAGGTACAATTTCTAACCTATAATAAGAAATGCCTCTCAATAGACACTAAGATCCAACACTCTAAAACAAAAACTCTCCCAGAAGCCATTTATTCCTGTGAAACCCTGTTTTAAATTAAAAATGAAAAATGGGCTGATCTTCTCCTCAAAACAGAAAGAAGAATTATGAGAACTTGTATAAATAAGAAACACCAGGTTGAAGGAGTCCAGAGAATCCTTCCCAATGAAACCATCGAGAGAGTGATCCAGTCACCGGCACAATGAAGAAGAAAAGAATCTTATTTCTTTCACATATTAAAGCTGCCAGAGAACAGAATTTTACAACTACTGTTGAGAAGTCTCGGAAGAAAGACAATGGATCAAAGAAATTCAAGACGACCAAGAACCAGTTGGATTCAAAATTGCTGATGCAGAGAACAAAGAGAAGATCAATGCCCTTCTTAAGAACCATATATTTCCAGCAGAAATGATACATAGAAAGCCTATGGAGATTTCAGACAAATTGAGGAAAGCATGATCAGAACAAATGAAAAGGTACTGCGCAAAATGCAAGAACCAAGCTCTGCAACCTTTGAAGAAAGAGTCAAAAGGAGCCACTGAAGTGGTCCAATGTGGCCAGTCAAGATAATAATAATAATGGTAAAGTTTATTTTTGATTAGTGATTAATCCATGAACTGCAACTAACAACTGAAATTTAATGTGCATGACAAAAATTTCTATGGAGTATTACATTAAATTTTGATTTTTGAAATGAAAAATGAAAAGTGTCAGTTTCATTTACAAATAAGCCTCTATCTCAGCTTTTTAGTACTATCAGTCCTTTCTTATTAATATGGTCAGCAATTCAGTCATTAAGCATTGTCAATATCTTCGTCAACATTTTATTACTGATTTATCAGAACCTGCAACTTCTGGATAAGTTCTACCTAAAAATCATAAATCATTTCACATTTATTACTCCCTCTTCAAAATTACTAGTATAATATATCATAATGCAGCAGCCCAAACATACATTTTCAGAAATTTCATCTTCTAATTAAGGCCAACCTCTGATATCAGTAGACTTCTTTTGGCCATGGATATCCTCTCTACCTGTGCTGTTGTGCTTCCTATGTCCTCCTTGATTTATCCACTATGGATCATTTTGCTTCCCAAGATAGCACAATTCCTAATCTTTGTCTACTTGCTAATCACTAACTTTGATATTATGTTCCTCATTATTTTAATATCTGCTACTTTACATTGTCTTTTCAGATTTACTGTCATACCATATCCAGTACTCATTGAGCTGTTCATTCCATTCAACAGAGTGTAATTCTTCTTCCAATTGACTGAGGAAAGCAATGTCACCAGCAAATCCCATTACTGATTGTTTTCATTCTGTATTTAATCCCATGCTTGAATCTTTCTTTTATTATATGTTGAACAGCAAAATACTGCATCTCTGACTTCCTTTATTCCATTATTGAAAGTATCATTACATACAATGCTGAGTTGTGGGAACTAACTCAGAGGCAAAATGAACGTCTACTGTCAGTTGAGATGTATTTCTGGAGATGGATCTGAGAATATTCCAGGTTTGATCATGTGAGAAATGACAGAATCAGAGATATTATGAAAGTGGAAAGCATGATTCTAGACTGCATAGGGAGAAAGCACCGACTCTGGTGTGGTAACTTACAACATATGCCAGACACAAGATGGCTAAAATGAATATGGCAACGGACTCTACAACAAAGAAGAAGGCGTGACAGACCTGTGAGACACTGGAAAACTGAAATCACTGAGGAAATAGTGACTAGAGGACTTAATGAAAGAGGCTGGAAAGACTGTAATCAATGGAAATTGGGATATAAGAGGCAGTGGCAGCCATAAGAACGTCTCCAGAAGCTGTCTTTTGTTTTCAATTTTTATTTATTCAACGGTCTCTCTCTCTCTCTCTCTCTCTCTCTCTCTCTCTCTCTCTCTCTCTCTCTCTCTCTCTCTCTCTGTGTGTGTGTGTGTGTGTGTGTGTGTGTGTGTGTGCGTGGGTGTGTGTGTGTGTGTGTGAGAGAGAGAGAGAGAGAGAGAGAGAGAGAGAGAGAGAGAGAGAGATGCATGCAAGTCAGATAATGAACCATCAGAAAAAGTAGTTGAGCAATTCAGCAAAACAGTATATAAAATATGTACACTTGTGAACTAAGAATAATAAAATTTCATCAACATAAATAAAACACAGAAGAAGATTTCAACTGATTCATTGTTACAAATACGAAATAAACTACGACACATGCTGCCCCACCCCCCTCCACCATTACAAAACACAAAAACAGAGTTTAAATAATAGATGAAAATAAAGTAGTTGGTTCATTTATTGCTGATAGGAAAGAAATAGAGGATGTATCAGAGAAAAAACCCAGAGATGCAAATTATAGATATGAGCATGGAATATTAGATACTTTATTCGGGTAAGTAAGTAAGAAAATTTGAAAAGTGAAATGATTAGATTTAATCTCATGTAGAGTGGATTATTAAAGTTTGGTGGCAAGATGAATTGGATTATGTTGTAACAACAGGAATACTCAAAAATCAACATGCATGACACTATCAAGGTGAGAATAGGACATCACATTTAGGAGTCTGAATGTCAACTGCCGTTTCGCACATTGTTTTCAGTCCTTCCACCACCATGTGGTCAGGTGGCGCTCATGAGCTTCCACGCTCGAACCGCAGCGCCAACGGACGCGGCGGAAAATTTGAATTCACACACTTGATATACAACATTTCTCCCCCTTTTTGTTTTTCAGTCACTTGTTGTAGTCGGCCTACGTCCACCTTTTCTTCGTCACTGTTTGCTAATGATCTAGTAGGCACCTTCCCATATGGCTGATAATGTTCTGTTTGGACTCGTGATGAGATGATGGGTGACATGGGTGGTGAGATGCGTGATGGTACATATATGAAAGATGTAGGGAAGACAGGAGACATCTGCGTATCGATAGCTTCATGGTTGTCTTGTTCCATCTGTTGTGGTTGTGTCCAATCCACTAGGAAGTCGAAAGTGTCAGTTTGATTTCTTGTTGTAGGAAGGTCCGTATCCACATCTGTCTTCTAGTTCTCCTTGACAGAAGGTACCAGTACTGTGCTGAGTATTGGGCGAAGTTGGTCGATGTGGCGAGATACCTCCCCTGCAGGAGTACTGACGGTCTACAACTGACGGCCCTTCCGTATGACAACATGGCCTTGTGACCATTTTGGTTGCTTTCCATAGCTTCACACCCACACAGGAGTGTCCTCCGCGATTCTTCCTTGAGTGCTGAAAGTGCCTTTAGAAGGAGGTTGGCGTCTGCTGGGCTATGGTCCCCAGATGGAGTAAGGCAATATGATGCTAGGAATAGCAGGAGTGCGACATCAGTGGAAGAGGATGTGATATGTTTCTTCCTTTTGGGATTTAAAGGTACAGACCAAACGTTCCACTTCCCGTTGGAGTTGGGGGTGGAACGGTGGCAGTGATATGGAATATGCCCCTCTGGCACAAAAGTCATAAAATGTGGAGGAGGTGAATTGAGGCCCATTATCAGAAACAATGGTAGTGGGTAAAACTTCCAGGGCAAAGATTTTGGCCAAAGCCATGGTGGTAGCAGCTGTGGTTGGTGAAGCACAAAAGGAAAATTTGGAATATGCGTCAATGACTAGGAAGTGTTGAGGACGGGTCCAGCAAAATCTATATGAATGCGGTCCAATGGCTTTTCAGGTGTAGGGCATGGAGACTGCGAGCACTTGGGTGCAGGTGCTTGCGCCGCACATGTCTGACAAGCGGCCACCAAGTACGCAATTTCCTCGTCAAGCCCGGGCCAGTAGAGTTTTTTCTTCCTAGAGATGCTCCAGTGTCACTGATGTAGAAGGTGTAGGACCGCAGGCTGCAATGTTGCTGGAACGACAACGCAGGGAGAGATGCTGTTGGTAGCCAGCAGGATAACTCTATTGTGAAGGGTGAGGCGCAGCCATAGATGGATGTAGTACTGGAGGGGACCCAACGCTTTTCCAGAAGGACAGTCTGGGCAGCTGCTTTCTATGTGATGTAGAAACCAGTGCAGAACAGGATCCTCGGCAGTGGCTGCCACCAGGTGTTGTCCCATGATGAGCCCTCAATGACAGTCTGCGCAGCCTCATCCAAATGAAAACAAAGAAGCTCATCTTTGTCAAAGATGGGGTCAGGGCCCATAGGAAGTCCGGATAAGGCATCAGCATTTGCATGCCGAGCAGTGGGACAGAAATGAATGTCATATTGAAAACGAGAGAGAAAAAGTGGCCACTGTTGGAGCCTATGTGCTGCCTTGTCAGGAATGGAAGCAGATGGATGAAATAAAGAGACCAATAAGATGGAACTTATTACCATAGAGAAAGACACCAAACTTCTTGAGAGCATAAACAATGCCAAGATCCTCTTTTTCAATTTGTAAATACCGCAACTGTGAGTCATTTAAGGTTTTGGAGGCATAAGCAATAGGATGTTCTGTACCATCAGGATATTTGTGAGATAAAACTGCACCAATACCGTGTTGTGACACATCAGTAGCTAAAAGAAGCTGTTGCCCAGGGCAGTAAGTGGCCAAACAAGGTGATTTTTGGAGATGAGCTTTAAGACAGTGAAAAGCAGTTTCACAGTCGTGAGACCACGTAAAAGGAACATTTTTCTTGAGCATGCGAATGATTGGGAGAGAGATCTCCACTACACAGGGAATAAACTTGTGATAGTATGCTCTCTTTCCGAGAAAAGCTTGTAGTTCTTCGACCGACAAAGGACACGTAAGGGCGTTGATCGCGGCAGTGTTGTCACGAAGGGGACAGGTGCCATCCTTGGAAAATCGAAAACTCAGGTACACTATAGAGGGCTGAAATAATTCAGAATTGTGAAAATTGCACTTAAGACCAGCCTGTTGTAGGATGGAAAAAAGAGTATCTAGATTTTTGAGATGTTCATCCGTAGTAACCCCAGTAATGACAATGTCATCCTGATAGTTAATGCATCCGGGAACAGAGATAAGAAGTTGTTCTATAAACCTTTCAAATATGGCTGGCGCACTGGCCATGCCAAACGGCAACTGTTGGTAATGATAAAGATCAAAAGGCATATTGAGAACAAGAAATTGACACGATGACTCGTCAAGTAGTAACTGATGATACACCTCAGACAGGTCAATTTTCAAAAGTATTTTCCTCTGGCAAGTTTGGAAAACAATTCTTCTGGTCGAGGCATAGGATAAGTATCAGTAAGAAATTGAGCACTGACGGCAGTCTTGAAGTTGCTGCAAAGGCTGAGACTGCCGTTAGGTTTGCTAACAATGACAATCGGAGAGGCCCATTCGCTGGAAGGAACAGAAAGCAAAACTCCTGAGGTCATAAGCTGATATAATTCCCATTTTACAGTGTCACACAATGCTACAGGAAGGGGTCGGGCTCAAAAAAACTGCAGCCTGGCTCCCGGTTTGAGAGAGACATCGAGCTGCAAAAGCTGTGGCACACCCAAGGCTGGTCGGAAAAAAGAGATGAAAAGCCTGTAGACAAGGTATCTAACTGAGTGTAAGGAATGTTGTTACAACACTGACAATATTGTCGACAGAGAAACAAAATATGCAGAAGGCATTATAACCGAACAAGTCAGCCGTCCCCATGTGGTGAACAACATACACAGTGACCGTTTGTACAACAGACTTGTATGTGATTTGGACATCCATTTGTCCCAAAAGGGAGAGTTGTTGCTGATTGTATGTGCGTAAATGGTGCAATACCGGTAAAAGAGGCAGTGAACCCAGGTGAAGATAAGTTTGTGACGTAATTATTGTGGCTGCCGAGCCAGTATCTATTTGTATCTGTATGTCTTTTCCAAACATCTGCACCATGAGGTAGTTTGTTTCCAGAAGAGTTTGTGGAGTTGACATATAGTATGGAGCCTGTATCTAAGTCAGTATTGTGTATAGCCTGCACTTGGTTAGATCGGCAAACAGAAGAGATGTAACCATTTTTCTTACATTTGTGACATGTAGCCCAATGTTGGGACAATCATCTTGTGAATGGTGGGAAAAACAGCAGGGACAAGAAGGTAAGGCAGTAAGATATTCCTTCTGTTTAAAACTAGTGTGCTGCTTGCTTTGCTTCGGTTGTGTATGAGAGTACACCACCACTACTTCCTCGTTCACGACACTGCCTGGCGAATCAACAAATGCCCTATCCGCTGTGACTTCCCCATCATCATCCTGAGCACCCAATTGTGCAACTGCAGCACAAGTAATTTCAAAAGATTGGACGAACTTCCTAATCGGGAGCGGACTTCAATATTGCATCCCTGACCATTGAAGCGGCGTAAGATTCTTTATGAACAGTAGTAATGAATTTGCACTTTCTACTAATGCCTCGCAGTTCTGTAGCCCATGCTCGGTATGATTGATGAGGCTGTTTTTTACACTGATAAAATGCTACACGTGATGCAACGACGTTTGTTTGCTTCTTATAATATGAAGTGAGAAGCGAGCACATTTCGTCAAATGACAGTGAAGAGGGTTCTTTGAGGGGCGCTAATTGAGACAAACGTTGGTAGAACTTTGGAGAGCTCCATGAAAGAAACAGTGCCTTACAGAGATTTGTGCCAACAACACCGAAAGCTATGAAGTGTTGTCGAAGCCACTTGTCATAGTCCATCCAATCTTCTGTGGTCTCCTCGTATGGCGGAAAAGTAGGTATGGACAAAGTCGAAGTGCGATTGTTGTGTGTTGCCGTGAGTCGTTCTTGTGGAGCCGTTGTGACAAACTTCTGATGTTTGGTGAGGTGGTCGACCAGCAACTTTTGCTGTTTGACGAGAATTTGCAGAATTTGCTCGAGCATTGAATGTCTCGAATGTTGTTTGTAACTTAATAATTGTAAAAAATCTTTACTCACTGCCAAATGTTGAACAACACGCATACTCAATAATCAATATGCAAGACACTATAAAGATGAAAATAGGACATCACACTTACGAGTCTGAATGTGAACTGCCATTCCACCTACTTCCACCACCAGCTGGCCAGGTGGCGCTCACGAACTTTCACACTCGTACTACAGCACCAACGGGTGTGGCAGAACATTTGAATTCACACACTTGATAGACAACAGATGTCTGCTCAGGTGAGTTTGTTGTTGTGATGGTCCTCAATCAAAAACTGCTATGATTTAGTTCTCCCCACTCCCCTATTCTGTGCAAGACTCTTCTCCTCAATAAGAATGCCAACCTACATCCCTTTCAATCTGCTTACTTTATTCATCTCTGTCTTTATCTGTGAATTTTACCTCACACAACTCTCCAATATTAAACTGTCTCATAATGTGAGCTACCAATCGACCCCTTCTTTCAGTCAATGTAGGCCAAAAATTTATTTTTCCCCAATCCTGCTCAGTACCTCTCCTCATTAGTTACACAATCTACCCACTTCATCTTCACCAATCATCTGTAGCACCTCATTTCAAAAGCTTCTATCACCTTCATTATTGTCCACATTTCACTCCCATACAGTGCTACACTCCAGACAAATCCTTTTAGAAAGGACTTCCTAACATTTAAATTGACTTTGGATGTCAACAAATGTGGCTCCTTCAGAAATGATTCTCTTCCCATAGACATTCTGCATTTTATAACTTCTTTACTTCATCCATCAATAGTTATTTTGGTACCCAATAACAAAACTCATCTACTACTTTTATTACCTAATTTAATTCCTTCAACACTGACTGATTTTTTTTACACTATTTTCCATTACCATTGTTTTGTTCTTGTTAATGTTCATTTTATACCCTCCTTTCAATACACTGTATATTCCATTCAATTGCTTTTGTGATCAGCAAGAAACCAAATAGTAAGTTGCATCTCTGTAACGATTTCAAAGTTTACTGTCAACACTCATTTCATCAGTGTTACTTATCCTTTGCCATATTCAGACAAATTATTTACTGAAATAGCTGGAGATCAGTTCTTTTCCAAGATCCATTTATCAGAAGCGAATTTACAGGTAGCAGTGGTACAGTGTACTTTCCGCCATGCACTTTACGGTGGATTGCATAGTATATATGTAGATGTAAAGGTTTCACTGGAAGAGGCTTCTAAGCTGTTTCTTATGCTTAACTCACGCTTTGGCTGGTATCAGTATCAGCGTCTTCCGTTTGGAGTCCGCAGTGCCCCCACAAATTTTCAATGTTTTCTGTATCAACTGATAATGTCTGTTCTGAAATACATCAACTATCGAGATGACATTTCAGTAACTGATACATTTTTGGAGCAGATCAGTAACTTGTGGTCGATGTCCAGTGTCCTCCAAACAACTGGATTGAGGTGCAACTTGGCCAGTCTAGTTTCTATCAGGCCTTTCATTGTGTTTTCAGGTTTGAGGTTTCTAAGAATGGCATTATTCCTTTGCAACACTATATTTATGCTGTTATTGCTGTGCCTCCACGCACAAATGTTAAGGAATTTCAGGTATTTTTGGTCAGCATTGCCTATTACCACAATTACCTTCTAGGAGCAGCAATGTTGGCTCATCAGCTTCATGCTTTGCCCCACAAAAACTTTCCTTTCCACTGTACGCTAGCCTGTAAGCGAGCATTCATCCTCTTGAAATCACAATTGTTTTCACCTAATGTCTGACTTTCTTTCATCTTGGTCATCTGATGGTTTCTGTTCTGGGATGCTTCAAATGTTAAGATGATACTCTGGTAATTGGTGCATCTACAGAAGAGCATATCAATAACTTACAAACATTGTTCAGGGTCCTCCTGTGTTGGCCACACATGCATCGCAGCATGCACTGGATGCTGTACTTACACATCGGTTTGATGATGGCCCCGAATATCCAATTGCATACTCCCTACAACCTTCATCCCTACTCAGCAATGGTACTCACAAATCGAAAAGGAAATGCCTGCCATAGTATGTGCACTCCAAAAACTTCACATCTTCTTATACAGATCAAGTTTGATCTTGCTATCAACCACAAACATTTTGTTGCATTGTTGAGTCCTTAAGCTACATTACCTAATAAGTCGGCACATCACCTTCAGCATTGGGCCTTGTTTTTGTCTCGCTACATCTGGCCTACTGCCCAGCATGCCAATGCTGATGCACTGTCCCACCTTCAGATAGGAATGGACCCCTCATTCGATCAGAATGAACAGCTGTGCTTTGATTTAGATGTTGATGTGCGGCATTACTGGTCCTTGGGTCGCCACTACTGTTGATGCCAATCCAGTATTGCATAAATTTGTTTCCTATGTTTAGCATCGGTTGCCTGATCGTCCTTCAGGCAAGGCTTCTGATCCTCTGTGTAACTACTTTGCCCTTCATTACTGTCTTACTGTCTCTGATGGCATTTTACTTCTGACTACAGTAAGTTAACCCCAAGGATAGTGATCCCACTTGTGCTTTTACGGGATGTCATGCAGCTCCTTCATCAGGGTCATTGGGGAATTTGCCATACCCAGTCTCTGGCCCATTGGAAGGTGTTCTGGCCTGATATTGACAGTGACGTTATGCACATGGTTACCTGTAGTGTGCTCATAGCAGGCTATGCTGTGCACATTGCTCTTCCCATGGCCTGCGGTGCAGTGTCCCTTGGAACACATGACTTTGTGGGACCTTTCCTGTCCTCATTCTGTTTGGTCGTTGCTGATGCCTTTTCTAAATTTCTGTATGTTTGTTGTTCATTGGCGTCCACTGCAGCTACTACTCGGCTTTGTCATATGCTTTTTCTTTTTCTTTTCTTTCTTTCTTTCTTTCTTTTTTTTCCTGTCAAAGGGCTTCCATTTACATTTGTACCTAATAATGGTTCTCAATTTGTGTCTCAGACTTTCTGCGTTTCTGTACCCATCAATACATTCATAATATCATTGTGCCTCCTTTTTACCGCCCAAATGAACAGGGAAGCGAAGTGGTCGGTCTGCACATTTAAGGTTCAAATAAAGATATATGTCAAAGATTCCTCTACAGTTGAGGTCTTTTGACTAGTTACAGATTTGTACCACTGGTAGGCAAGAGCCTTGTGGAGTTGCTTCATGGCCAGCAGCCTTACACTCTTTTGCATCACCTACAGCCTTATCCCCCACATCCAGCAGAGTATCCCTCCACATGATTCAAGCAGGCAATAATGGATTGAATGGCTTTCGTCATCGTCCAAAGTTCATCCCGGCCATGGTTCACAGCTGGTTGTTCTATCACTGCACGGTGCAAACCTACATGCCATCATAATCAGATGCGTCCTTGCTTTGTGGTGGAGTACTCGGGGCAGCCACCATCATGTTGTTGCTCAACCGGGGGCATTCCCACCGCAGAGCGGAAATCACATTCTTTTTCTGTGCCCTGGCAACCTGCCGATTGTCTGGTTGCCATTGTGCAGGTTGCTGCCATGACCGCACGTGGCACGACCTCACCACAACCACCACCACCACCACCACCACCGCCACCGCCGCCGCTGCCGCCACAACCACCTGGGCACTTACACACCTATTGACCAGCTCTTCTAAGAGGTAC
The DNA here is from genome assembly GCA_026315105.1 of Locusta migratoria. Lineage (NCBI taxonomy): Eukaryota > Metazoa > Arthropoda > Insecta > Orthoptera > Acrididae > Locusta > Locusta migratoria. The sequence continues at coordinate 117,427,678 of CM048748.1, forward strand.
AATACGTGCTGTCAGGCAACGGTCTCAACCTACACTGCTCTAAATTATATCATATGGGACACATTCATTTAACTAAACATTTTATTAAAAATAGTTTGGTAACCACATGTACACCGCAAAATAAATATTCTTCATAATGAAACAGCGTTTCATGCTGAACATAAGTGCTTCGTGACAGTGTTACCAGCAACGTGCAATACACACTCAACTTATTTGACGCTGCAATGCAATTTCATACACACGTAACTGTAATAAATAGTTTACTAAAAATGCTTTGGTAACCACGTAAAACACATAACATTAGGTTTATCTTACAGAAACACAGCTATATCCTTTTTTTCAACATGTGTTCAAAATGTTGACCATGGAGTGTAAGGCACATTTGTAATCACTGTTTGAAAGAATAATGAACAAATGTAATTACAATGGATGATATTTTAGAGGATGCACTGGTGATTGGATGACACATATCATCTGGCATAGTTTGGGTTTCATCATAGATTTCATCTTTGAGTGACCTCCCCCCTCTGCCCCCCCCCCCCCCCCCCACCAAAGAAAGAAGGGTGGTGGAAGCCCAATTGGGGAACCTCACAGGCCATTTTACAACGCAATTTTGTCCAATCCAACACCCAGGAAAGTATTCCACCAGTATTTGCATTGCAACAAGGAGCTGGACATCCATTGTGTTCCAGCTGTGTACCGATCCATTGACACTCTGCAGCCGTTGATGTTGCACCTGACAAAGCCAATGTGGATTCTCAGCTGCTCAGTAATGCACATTATATAAATTTACATTACTGTTGTTAGTATACATTGCTTCATAGGTAAAGAGCAAAAGTTGGAAAAAAGTAGTGTTGTCTCTCATTTGCTGAAGGGCAAACTGGCAAATTCTGAACAAAGTTCGAAATCACGGTTGCCGGGAGCGTGTGCTGGGTGACAGATGATTAGGGTGATTCCACATTCCTTGGCAATATGTCTCATACCACTGTGCAGATTCATCAGCATCGTGGCTTTGTGTCCTCTGTCAGTTGTGGTCTTCTTTCTTGTTCTTGTTTTGAAATTCAAGCAGACTGTCTACACTAGCGTCTTCACAATTCATAGAATTTCCTGGCTCGTCAGACATTGGTGATCTGGTTAGATAGCCCTATAATTCTGCATTGTTTGCATGGCATTTCTTTTACATTCACCACATAAAACTAGAATATCAAACTACTTCTCATTCGTGTACACCTCCGCATGCAATGGATGTAGAAGCAGAAATAAGTGGCTTGCAGTGTAGACAAGACAACAGTCAAATGTGCTAACATTCTGATGCTACATAGCATGGGATCTCCACTTTTGGGTGTTTGCCCAGCTAATGCAAATTCCTGTCACTGTGCTCTCAAATTCTAAGCCATTTCTCACAGTTTTTTGAAACAGGTTTCAATGTCAAAATTACCTAACACTCCAGTTAAAGAAAAATATAATTGCCTTTGTGATTGTGTGAATGTAGTTTATTTTTAAGAAGGCCATGATTGATAGTGTAAGTATTGTAGGTGTGTGTATTTTTTATGTGCCTGTCACAGCTTGGCATAACATCTTCGAGGTGAGTTGTAAACAATGAACTTCATTAGAGTTAAGTGGAAGGCCTGCACAGATTAGGCAATGTGTTGCCCTTTCATATATTAATGACAGAATTTTGCTACTTTATTTTACTGAGTACCAGAGTTAGATTATATAAAATAACAAAGGACTTGAGTGTAGCAGTAGAACGGATTTTTAATGAACATTTAAATGAAACTGTCCACTTAATACTGCAATACTGGTACATCACATCAATTTGTTTAGAAGCGAAAAACTTCAATAATGTGCATAATTATTTCATAAATAACTGAAATTCACCAGATTTAGCCCACTACATCTACTTATACAGTGTAAGCTTCAAAATTCAAATCACTAAAAAGTCGAGTGTATTTTGTATTAACTCTTAATATAAATGGCGACTTCAGCATTAAATAAAGTCTCTCAGTAATTTGTAGTCTCTGAATCACCATAAATTCTAAAGTAAAGTTCTCACTCAATGCAAACAAACTGAAACAAAACAAATCTCCTCAACCATTCTTCATAAAATAAATGTCCGTAAATCTATCGGACCAAACTGCGTGGTCATCAGTCCGTAGCTTACAAACTACTACTACTCGGTAAACTAACCTAAGGACAAACACACACCCATGCCCCAGGGAGGACTCAAACCTCCACGGAGAGCAACCGCGCGCTCCGCAGCGAGATGCTTTAGACCGCTCGGCTACTCCACCGCGGCCCATTCTTCATAACAAGAGACAACAGTCACAGACAAACTGCCACATATCACTGATAACCAGCCAGACAGCTATATGCAAGCAAGAATCACATGCAATCCATCAGACTGCCTCACATTTCCATATGATCAGTGACCATTCACTGTGATTTGCTCAAACACATGTGATCAGTGAAACATTAAAGACATTTTCCATTTATAGTCACTTCCATAAGCTGCTGCGCTGAGTGCAACTTAAAACTGCATAAATTGTATGTATAACTTGCCATCCAAATTCACTTTTTCAGAAGTAATAAAATAAAGATACAAAAATTATTCCACAAAATGATATTTCCAATAAGTCATTTTTGGAAGTCGTGTAAAAATAAGGTGTTTTTAAGGGGCCTTAAAATTTAGTAGCTAAAATAAGGAGGCATATGAACCCTGCTTTATGATACTATTTGGATGAAATCACAGTGCAGAACAGTGTACATTAACAGTCACAAGCCATTCAAAAGGCTACTCCTTGTAGGCAAGTTTCAGTTTTTGTGCACCAATTATGTTTGTGCCCTTGGTGACGGTGCACGTCCCACCCTCTCATTAACAGTCCTGTTTGCCCAAGAGGATGGGCCATATTTTAATCATGCAATAAAACATCCAAAAATCAAATTTTATGGTGACAACCCCAGGTGTTTTTAAAATTGCTTTCAATATTTTACTTGACTCTTAAGACACTAGATGATCTTCCAATTAACTTTTCTTTCTTTCCAGAATACAATTGTCTTTCTAATTCTTTAAAGTAATGGATTTTTCACAAATAAAAAAGTGTACATTTCAGTGGAAGACCCAAAATCTCTCAGTGAGCAGTGAACTTCTTTGTGCTGATTCAGTCATCTGTAATTTGCACTTGCTTCACTGATTGAAATGCATTACTGTAATAGCAGTTTTACCAAGTAGGTATAAGAGCCCAGAAAAAAATTAGTGTCACAGTAACTGGTGAACTTGGAATGTTTCTTTCGGGAGATTGCATTATAGTTTCTACAGTTAGTAAATACACTATTTGTTAACAGTTATAGTGAGTGTTACAGTAATATGTGTATTGTCTACCAACATGATTACATATAAAGGAACTAAAAATGTTGAAGTGCAAATATTATAAAATCAGTCAAGTGCTGCATCAGTTTTATCTACAGCTAAAATTCGCAAACCACGTTATGGTGTGTGGTAGAGGGTACTACGTGTAGCAATGTTACTCTCCTATTCTCCTATTCCAGTTGCATGTGGTATGTGTGAAGAATGATTGCCTGTCTGGTTGATTCTTTTAAGAACTTAATCTCTCTCAATTTTAACAGTGGACCATATCATGATGTATATAGCCTCTCTTGCAGTATCTGCCATTGGAATTGAATCTTGTCTATTTCCTCTACTAAACCTATCTGATACAGATCCCAACCTGCCAAATAAGAACCAAGTATTGCTTGACCAAGTATTCTGTCAGCTACTGGCTTTGTTTATGGACTAACTTTTCTGAGTATGTTTCCAATGAATGTCAGTCTGTCATCTGCTTTACCTGCAATAACCTTAACTTTATGTGTCCATTCCACTCCAAATTGCTACATAAGCATACACCCAGATATTTATATGGAAGTAACTGTTCCCAGTGAATGTTCTGAAATCATGTAATCGCACAACAAGTGGTTCTTCTGTCAGTCTCTGGTATCCCATAAATTAAGTAACACATTTAAAACTTGACATTCTTCATATTGGATTATTATATATTGTGACTGTAATGTGTTGGCAGATAAGGCAACATACAATTGGTCACTATTCGCATTTTGAAGAGATTGGTCTCTCATAGTTCACAAATCAGTTTTCTGAATGTGCATATTTAAGTACTATAATACTGTGCTATGTAAGTAAGATCTCTGTTTCGTGCCCTCCCCTCCTCCCCCACCCCCAATATTTTTTTTTCTGGTTCATTTAGTAACAAAAAATAAAATTTTAATAAATTTCTTACAAACTCTTTGTCCGGTTCCTCAAACCGAAAATTGTACTTGTGTTCAAATTCCTCTTGCTGCTGAAGTGTAGATTCATCACCAGACAAACCATCAGAGTCATGGACAATTTCATTGTACGTTGGTATATATGAGTCATCCTCATCATCCAAGAACCTACAAAAAAAGGAAATAAATACTGCAGGTTTCAATACAACAATATAAAATCCTTGGTAAAATACAAATAGTACTGCAGGTACCAGTTGGGCCCTTGAGGCCTATGTGAAGTGGAGTTTTAGTTTAGATGTAGGCCTAGTATCTTGTCATCAGGAAAAAATAGTCTAAATCATGGCAACCATGCAACTATAAATTATACACCACATGGCTTATAGTTGCCACTCCAGTTGATCAGTTACAAACAAAAGGACACTAATGGTCAGGTTATGCTGACCTCACAGGACTCCACCAAAACGCAGGCAGCTCCAACATGTTTGCTATGCAGGGCTGGTACAAGTCTAACGGCTGCCCCATGCGAGCTACAAAAATGTCACCCCTTCATTAAAAAAAAGAAGAAAAAAGCCTTGAGTAGTATTAAAATCAGTCCATTTTTTTCGTAATGACACTTCTTCTGTGGCATGTTTTCATAAAAAAATTTAAAAATATGTTTAACAATTATATAAAAGACACAGAAGTATATAGCCTATGTTGGCCTAATATATATAGGGGAAATGTTTTTACCAAAAATTTCAAAATATATTGACTGATTTATTATAAATTTTTACACCACACACACTGCACGTTAAAGAACATTCTTGTAATATAAAAGATTTTTGGAAATTCCCATTACACCACACACTGATGCACGTTCGAAAGAACATTTTTGTAATATAAAGGATTTTTGAAATTCCCATTATAAATTTCGAGGACTCATACAGGAGAATGAGTATGTATTTTGATAAGAACTGCACTCCCAGAAATGTCAACCAGTGCCACTATGAGCACTTCTTTATCTTTGCCACTGTGAAACAAATATCTTCTACTCCCCAATCTCTTTGCTTTCTGTGTTTGGGAGAAAATATAATGAAGCGAAAGAAGAAAATAGAAGCTACTAAACATGGACTCTAGAATGAATATCTTAAGAGGTCTGAGCACTTGACCTGTAAAAGTGATGTGTAAACAGAAGGCAACCGAAAAGTGAAGGCATATCGAAAGCTCTAAGGTATAGCTTCTTCATACTCCTAAAAATGAAAAGCAAAGAGCTTGCAGAAGTATAGGTTTGTTTCACAGTGTCAAAAAGTATTGAAATGCTCATAGTGTCAATGGATGAAATTCCAGGACTTGGTTTGCTTATCTAATTACTATATATTAGTGCTCAAAGTTTGTACCAGGAATTTCTGAAGACCCTATATATAAGGGAAGAGTAAATACCACACATATTGATTGATTTAGTTCAACATTGTACACGATACTCTACAGAAGATTCAGTCAGAAACAGACAGAGAGAGGGTTGGAGAGGGCTGAGACGGTGGGCGGAAACAATGATGTCACTTGAGCATCTCACTACAACAGACTGTCTAGATTGGTTTTACATTAAATTAAATTTCATTTCTTCAGTCCAAAATATCTACTATCATAACACAAGCTTAAATTCCTTTATAGTTGCACTTTACTTGCATCTTATGCATTTATATAATTTTTCTTTAATATCCTCATACAATGACAAAGAAAGCATCACAGAATAGTGAAGCCCAATGAGAGTGTCTAGCCTCGAGTATCAGTAAAGTTCAACTACTTAAATTTTCATCACTTTCTTGTGAAGTCGCTGTTCCATATGTAGTGCAGAGAAGAAATTATGCAATTTGTAGTAATATCTATAGATATAAAGAGAGGATTTCTCATAACTGAAAGAAAATGGGATGATATTGCTTTATTATGATGAAATTAAAAAGTAATGAAAGGAAAATGGAAAAATATTAAAGTGCTGCACCACACTCAAACATTAGGAAGAACATACACTTGGATGAATGTCATCCTTATCATGAATTAGGTCTTTCATTTCTGATTATTCAGTAACTGCTATCAGACTAGTCTCCTTCATCATATCACTTCCTTTTCTTCACTTTTTTTGTAACAATTTGTAAGATGCATGCTTGTTTGCCACCCTGCCAGTTTTTCAATTAACAGAAGAAAAATTTTCCTGTCTTCTACCATGAAGAAGAATAAGTCAAACTTACGAGCAAGATGAAGGCACATACTAACTGTACTTAGGATTATCAGATGGTCAGGATTCAATTGTTTCTTCCAATGTTTCATACAATATCCAGATTCCAGACAAAACACAGATCTTGTGTGGGGGAAAAAATGGAGGGTAAACAAATGCACACACACCCACACATTCACACAGACACAAGTACGCCTAGGCAGACATACTTTAGAAAGCAAAGAAGTTAAGAAGTTAGACAGAGATACCACTTGAGGCAGAGGCTCTGTCCTGAGAACTGATGCAAAGATGTTAAGATGGTGGGTGGGAATTCGAATTTAGCGGAGGTTGAGATCAGGTGGGCAACGGGAAGAGAGAATATGCTGAAGGGCTAGTTCCCATCTCCGGAGTTCTGAAGGATTGGTGTCAGTGGGAAATATCCAGATAACCCGGACGGTGTAGCACTGTGCCAAGATGTGCTGGCCGTGCACCAAGGCATGTTTAGCCACAGGGTGATCCTCGTTACCAACAAACACTGTCTGCCTGTGTCCATTCATGTGAATGGTCAGTTTGTTGCTGGTCATTCCCACATAGAACGCTTCACAGTGCAGGCATGTCAGTTGGTAGATCAAGTGGGTACTATCGCAAGTGGCTCTGCCTTTGATCGTGTACACCTTCCGGGTTACAGGACTGGAGTAAGTGGTGGTGGAAGGGTGCATAGGGCAGGTTTTACAACGGGGCGGTTACTAGGGTGGAGCCAGAAGATAGGGAAGGTGGTTTGGGGATTTAATAGGGGTGAACTAGGAGGTTACGGAGGTTAGGTGGGCGGCGGAAAGACACTCTTGGAGGAGTAGGAAGGATGTCATGAAGGACGGATCTCATTTCGGGGCAGGATTTAAGGAAGTCGTATCCTTGCTGGAGAGCCACATTCAGAGTCCGCTCCAGGCCCAGAAAGTATCCGGTGACAAGAGGGGCACTTCTGGGATTCTTCTGTTGAAGGTTCTGAATTTGGGGGGATGAGGAAGTGGCTCTGGCAATTTGTTTCTCTACCAGATTAGGAGGATAGCTGCGGGATGTGAAAGCTGTTATTAGGTTTGCCACAAAGACCTAAGCTGTAAGGAAGGGAACGTTTGATATGGAATGGATGGTAGCTGTCATAATGCAGGTACTGTTGTTTATTGATAGGTTTGATGTGAACGGATGTGTGGAGTTGACGGTTGGACAGATGGAGGTCGACATCGAGGAATGTGGCATGGGATTTGGAATAGGACCAGGTGAATTTGATGGGACCAAAGGAGTTGAGGTTGAAGAGGAAATTCTGGAGTTCTTCTTCACTGTGTGTCCAGATCATGAAGATATCATCAATGAATCTGTACCACACTTTGGGTCGCCAGGCTTGGGTATCCAGGAAGGCTTCCTCTAAGCGTCCCATGAATAAGTTTGCGTACGAGGGGGCCATCCTGGTTCCCATGGCTGTTCCCTTTAGTTGTTGGTATGTCTGGCCCTCAAAAGTGAAGAAGTTGTGGGTTAGGATGAAGCTGGCTAGGGTATTAAGGAAAGAGGTTTTAGGTAGGGAAGTGGTCGGCGTGAAAGGAAATACTCCATCGCAGCGAGGGCCTGGGCATGTGGGATGTTTGTGTACAAGGAAGTGGCATCAATGGTTACAAGGATGGTTTCTGTAGGTAATAGGCTGGGTAAGGATTTCAGGCGATCGAGGAAGTGGTTGGTGTCTTTGATGAAGGATGGGAGACTGCACATGATGGGTTGAAGGTGTTGGTCTATGTAGGCAGAGATTCGTTCTGTAGGGGCTTGGTAACCAGCCACAATGGGGCGGCCGGGATGATTGGGTTTGTGAATCTTGGGAAGTAGGTAGAAGGTGGGGGTGCGGGGTGTCAGCGGGGTCATGAGGTTAATGGAGTTAGGTGAAAGGTTTTGTAGGGGGCCTAAGTTTTTGAGGATTCCTTGAAGCTCTGCCTGGACATCAGGGATGGGATTGCCATGAAAGACTTTATATGTGGTACTGTCTGAAAGCTGACGCAGTCCCTCAGCTACATACTCCCGCCGATCAAGTACCACGGACGTGGATCCCTTGTCGGCTGGGAGAATGATGATGGAATGGTCAGCCTTCAGATCACGGATAGCTTGGGATTCAGCTGCGGTAATGTTGGGAGTAGGGTTAAGGTTTCTCAGGAACAACTGGGAGGCAAGGTGGGAAGTAGGAATTCCTGGAAGATTTGAAGAGGGTGGTTTTGAGGAAGAGCAGGTGGGTCTCGTTGTGATGGAGGACGGAACTGTTCTAGGCAGGGTTCAATTGGAATGATGTCTTGGGGAACTGGGTCATTGGGAGTAGGATTATTTTTCTTCGTGGCAAAGTGGTATCTCCAGCAAAGACTACAAGTATAGGAAAGTAGATCTTTGACGAGAGCTGTGTGGTTGAATTTGGGAGTAGGACTAAAGGTGAGGCCTTTGGATAGGACAGAGGTTTCAGATTGGGAGAGAGGTTTGGAGGAGAGGTTGACTACTGAAATAGGATGTTGTGGTTCCGGATTGTGTGGATTGGAGTTTTGAGGTTTAGGGGGGAGAGGAGTTGGGAGTGGGAGATTGAGTAGATGGGAGAGACTGGGTTTGTGTGCAATAAGAGGAGGTTGAGGTTTATTGGAGAGGTTGTTGAGGGAGAGAGTATTGCCTTTCCGGAGGTGGGTGACCAGGAGATTGGATAGTTTTTTGAGGTGGTGGGTGGCATGTTGTTCTAATTTGCAGTTGCCCTGAAGGAGGATGTTCTGATCAGTGGGTGTGGATGTGGGAGAGGAAAGGTTGAGGATTTTGATTAGGGACAGGAGTTGACAGGTGTGTTCATTAGCGGAGTTGATGTGTAGGTTAAGGATTAGGCGGGTGAGGGCTATGGATTGTTCAGTTTGGAATTGGTATAGGGCGGGATGAAAGGATGGGTTACAGCCAGAGATGGGAACTTTTAGTGTGAGGCACTTGGGAGTGATTCCAAATGTCAGACAACCCTGCATAAAAAGAATGTGGGAGCGTAATTTGGCTAGGGAGAAAGCATGTTTTCGGAGGGAATGTACATAAAAATGGATGGGGTTGTTATAGGGATGTTGTGAGGGAGGCATAATATATGGATGAAGGAGTGGGAAATATGGGCTATGTAAAAGGCTGCAATGAACAAATTAAAAATAAAAATATGTATAAAAATATATTTACATGTCATGAGGGAGATGAATGTGGACAGTAATTCAGGTATGAGAAAAGAAAGGAAATAGGAAAAGTTTTTAAAATTTGTTGTTGATACTGTGGTCACCTTTAGTTATCAACAACGTAGTATAAAAGGGTTGGGTAGTGGTATGGCGTGAAAAAAGGGTTTAAGGAAGGTGAAAATCGGAAAAAGTACGAGAAAACCGCGTGAGAATGCAAGGAAAACGTCTAAATAGGATTGGTTATATGGTAGCAGATTACGATTTTGAGGCTGAAATAATCTGACGAAGGAAAAGTGGAATCAAAACCAACGGAAAGTTGCTGAAATATGATGGGAAAAGTATTAAACACGAACAGAAATGTGGAAAAACGGGAATGGGAGCAATAGCAATCGTAAGGTAACTAAGAAATGCTGATAACGGTTATAAACAATATAGAAACTATTGTTAGGAAAGAGTGTTTACGATTTTAACGAGAAAATTGAATGAGCGGCGTGTTTCAGATGGAAGCAGGAGTAATGAAAGTGGTAAATATAAAAATAAACGTACTAATAGGAAAAGGTTTGAAAGAAAACGTATTATTGTAAGAATTAGCGAACTATGAAGAGTAAACAAAGAAGTGAATGTAGAAAGGAACTGATATGTAAAATGTAAATAAATGAATAAATAAAAAATGAATAATAAAAATAAAAGCCAAAGGGAAAGTAAGATGACAGAAAAGATTTCGAAAAATAACAGAGCAAGGACGGAAGTAATTGTTGAATTCAAATATATGATACGAATATCAAGATGAAAAATTCCTAGCAGGAAAAATTAAATATAGAAAATAGACGAAGATTACTCACCAGGCAGAGGAGCACAGGTGTAACAGCATCACAAATAAATAAATGAATACACACACAAACGCTAGCTTTCGCAGCCTAGCTGCTTCATCAGGCAGAAGGGAAGGAGAGGAAAAAGGAAATGATGAGGGTTTTAAGGAAGGGGGTAAGGAGCCATTCCAATCCCGGGACAGGAAAGACTTACCTTGGGGGAAAAAATGGAGGGTAAACAAATGCACACACACCCACACATTCACACAGACACAAGTACGCCTAGGCAGACATACTTTAGAAAGCAAAGAAGTTAAGAAGTTAGACAGAGATACCACTTGAGGCAGAGGCTCTGTCCTGAGAACTGATGCAAAGATGTTAAGATGGTGGGTGGGAATTCGAATTTAGCGGAGGTTGAGATCAGGTGGGCAACGGGAAGAGAGAATATGCTGAAGGGCTAGTTCCCATCTCCGGAGTTCTGAAGGATTGGTGTCAGTGGGAAATATCCAGATAACCCGGACGGTGTAGCACTGTGCCAAGATGTGCTGGCCGTGCACCAAGGCATGTTTAGCCACAGGGTGATCCTCGTTACCAACAAACACTGTCTGCCTGTGTCCATTCATGTGAATGGTCAGTTTGTTGCTGGTCATTCCCACATAGAACGCTTCACAGTGCAGGCATGTCAGTTGGTAGATCAAGTGGGTACTATCGCAAGTGGCTCTGCCTTTGATCGTGTACACCTTCCGGGTTACAGGACTGGAGTAAGTGGTGGTGGAAGGGTGCATAGGGCAGGTTTTACAACGGGGGCGGTTACTAGGGTGGAGCCAGAAGATAGGGAAGGTGGTTTGGGGATTTAATAGGGGTGGACTAGGAGGTTACGGAGGTTAGGTGGGCGGCGGAAAGACACTCTTGGAGGAGTAGGAAGGATGTCATGAAGGACGGATCTCATTTCGGGGCAGGATTTAAGGAAGTCGTATCCTTGCTGGAGAGCCACATTCAGAGTCCGCTCCAGGCCCAGAAAGTATCCGGTGACAAGAGGGGCACTTCTGGGATTCTTCTGTTGAAGGTTCTGAATTTGGGGGGATGAGGAAGTGGCTCTGGCAATTTGTTTCTCTACCAGATTAGGAGGATAGCTGCGGGATGTGAAAGCTGTTATTAGGTTTGCCACAAAGACCTAAGCTGTAAGGAAGGGAACGTTTGATATGGAATGGATGGTAGCTGTCATAATGCAGGTACTGTTGTTTATTGATATGTTTGATGTGAACGGATGTGTGGAGTTGACGGTTGGACAGATGGAGGTCGACATCGAGGAATGTGGCATGGGATCTGGAATAGGACCAGGTGAATTTGATGGGACCAAAGGAGTTGAGGTTGAAGAGGAAATTCTGGAGTTCTTCTTCACTGTGTGTCCAGATCATGAAGATATCATCAATGAATCTGTACCACACTTTGGGTCGCCAGGCTTGGGTATCCAGGAAGGCTTCCTCTAAGCGTCCCATGAATAAGTTTGAGTACGAGGGGGCCATCCTGGTTCCCATGGCTGTTCCCTTTAGTTGTTGGTATGTAACCGCCCCCGTTGTAAAACCTGCCTAGGTGTACTTGTGTCTGTGTGAATGTGTGGGTGTGTGTGCATTTGTTTTCCCTCCATTTTTTCCCCCAAGGTAAGTCTTTCCTCTCCCGGGTAAGTATAGACCATCTCATTACTGTGCTACAGTCCCCCAGACCACCAACCCTCACTCACAAGACGACAATGGATCAAAGCCTCTTTGGGATCTCTGACACAGAATAATCAAACCTTTCTCTAAGTCTGTCTACCCCACCTAATTCTATTTACAGCCACGAGTACTGCACAGTACATGATGCCCAATTAAGCCTAACTACACCCCAACTCACAGTCCTAAGATAATGTAGAAAATTCACTAAATACCAGATCCAACACTCCATTTTGAAAACCACCTGACTATTGTATGTGATGAACATGCTCATGCAGTGAAACTCCCATGGGAATTTTTCTCTTCTTTCACATCCCCTACCTCAAAATATTTGTTACTTGTGTGAATCATATGTATAATACACTGATGGATGACAAAAAATGAAGAAAAAACCCTTACCACCACCCACTACCCCCAACAACCTTTGTCCCTTCTGGTTCTTCACAGTAAAAACAAAAACAAATTGTCCATCACAAATGATGTGAAAGTCAAATCTACCGTCACCTGTTTACGTGTGTCATCTAATTAACCTATATGTAAATGCCATTTCGTCATGGATTATTGTACTCCCTTTGGCACACCTTTTATAAACAGGTTGGTGCCTCCCAACATCATGACTTATCACAATGTGGACAGATAATTTGAAGGGTGTGAGCAATAAACACATATGGATATGAAAATAGGTAAGATAGATTAGTAATCTAAGTGAGAAGAAAGAAAGGAAAAGAAAGAAGACAACACTCTCAGGACCAAAGAGTAAAAGAAAATAGGCATCTAGAGGTGATGGTTGTATTACTGTTGTGTGCCTGTGTGATTGCGTGAGTGTTCTGTTTTCTGAAGAAGGCCATGGCCGATAGCTGAAAGTGTTGTATGAATGTGTCTTAGCAGTGAGTTGTAAACTGTCCTTACTATATTATTAATATATGTGACTTAGGGGTAGGTATACCTATAAATTGCAGTATAATTTTGGGCTTCTTACTTTTATCATTTCCAACTAGAAAGCCAATAAGAATAATGTCAGAAAATCAACACCAAAGTCGCAGTTAACATTAATTTATTCTTGTCTTCTAGTTCAAAACACAATATATGAATTGTATAACATGGACAAGAAATCAGTTGTATGCCTCTTACAAAGTATGACCTCATGTAAAACCATAGCAGATCATTGTCAATTGTAATTGGTCGCCACCCAAGAAAAAATAGCTTATACTTGTTTTCTGGCAATGGATCATTAACACATCACGAGGGAGCGACACAAGTGGCCAGCAATTCAAATTTTTCGGCACTGGAGTGCTTCATGCTACATCCAAAATCCCCGAGATCGAAGGCTTGCGATCGCGGAAGGCTGCCGCTCAGAAACTCGCAATTACTTGTGGAAGTAGGTAGATATCAGTGTGACCACCATTTCAAAAACTTTTTGGTTCTTTTATTTCCATTTCACTCACTGTAATGTATTGTCTAAAATGCACAGAACAGTAAGCTGTCCGCTATCCAACTTTTATTTGTATATCAAGCACATGCACTTGACAAACAGTGTCATTTGAAAATGACTATTATGAATTAAGAAAAGGTGAATGATTTAATAGAAACCTGAGATGGTTTACTACCACCTGTCCAACAATCACATTTTTAACTGCAAACTTTCATAAAAATCAAATGAGAAGCATTAAGAAACTAAAACCTCGCGGGGACATTTTTTCTGTGCCAAACCAAAGATTATGTGGGGGAAAAAATTGATTAAATGATATGGGGTGGTCTTATATATTGGCTAAAATTTTTACAATGTGAAAATCGGAAAAGTGTATTTTCCTCTTTTTTTGGGCTCAGCCTGACCCAATGTGAACACCCAGGCCGGCAGTGAGCACCAACTAGGCATCAGCCGGCTCTGCACATCTCGGCTCGGCACCCTAGCAGTGTTACAGATAGTGAACTCCGCTACACATCTCATAAAAACATTCATCATTTTCTGAGCTACTGAATGTTATAACTCTATAACTCATAGGGAAGCTAGCAAACATTTTCTACATCGAATTTCAAATTAAACATTTTTTCATACGTTGCACAACCAAATGTTGCGATTGCAACCATGAGACTGGAAGAATCTGCGACCTGCAAGTTGGGTCGCGTAGTACCCGGGTTGCGGCAACTCGTGACGCCGCTACTCAAGTATCCCCGTGAGAACAGCCCCATTTAACCACAAATGCAGCATCTCATGGTCACACAGTATCACAGTCGCTCGGAGACTTGAATATCCCTGTGTGAATAGAGCCTTAGACGTTCGAGTTTTGGTCGCCACAGTTCAAACTAAATATGACTGCCAGTGAGGCATTCCAGTTGCTGTGCGTAACGAGTTGCAACCGTTTGTGACAGGATTTTTTTGCAGATATCTGTCATTTACAGGGTTCGGATCACAAAATCCAACAACTGTGGGTCACATACTACACTCATCCCTGTAAGTGACATGTGCACAATAACGACCCCTATTTTAGAGGACCGTCGGTATGTCTATCAAACTGAATTATTATATTCAAATCAACAAAATTAACATGGATATAAATTTACAACCGCTATTGCAGTGAAGTCGTGGTATGCAAAAATACGTACCTGTGTTCTTTTAATACCTAATCACAAAGAAACAGAAGTGCTAAATGTTTTGCTCAAAATTACAATACTACTACTTGACCTACTGTACTATAAAAAGCTTGCCCTGTGCAAAGACCACATTTTGAAAGCAACAATGTACCTCTGAAAAGCATTCTGAGGAATGGTACTGACCACTGTTTCTTTTTAAATACGAATAGCTTTCATACTGAAAGCCCCTACAAATGTGAACAACTTCGTCAGTGTACCTAATATTTCTAGCAGCAGCCATATGTTTCCGCACTGGACACCTTGCAGCCTCTTCCTAGAACCTTAACGGGTTATAATTCTTAATCTTTCTTGGAAAGAGACAATTTAGAGCATTTGTTATCTTTGGGCAAGAACAACATTTTGTTTATCAACATTGACAAATAGCAGATAATTAGTCCAGTCAACTGCGAAATTTCTGACAAAATAAATGCCACAATTTAATTAAATTAACCCCTTTCGTTTAATCAAAAAATGTAAAGTAAAACATGACAATCATGGGGAAACTAGTGTCTGGATTTATTTTTAACAGCTTTGTTTAACAATTTGACACAATTTCATTAAATATAATTGACGATATTATATAGCTATTGCTTCATTAATGAAACACTGAAAGAGTTACGCATGTTATGCTTTCCATGAAAACGTATTGAGAACTGATGTGACTTCTAAAATTTTCCCGGCGTATTTCTTCTTCCAGTAATTTTCGGGTGTGCAGCCGGATCCCATTGACATTCTGCAACGATATTTCGGCCCAGAGACGTCCGGCCATCTTCAGGTGAGTAGGCAACTACTGAAGAGCGCAGTAGTTGCCTACTCACCTGAAGATGGCCGGACGTCTCTGGGCCGAAATATCGTTGCAGAATGTCAATGGGATCCGGCTGCACACCCGAAAATTACTGGAAGTATTGAGAACTTTTCGAGATAAAGATCAAACATTTACGTACGTAATGTCAACTATTTCTGAGATTTAATTGCCTCTCTCCCACTATAGTCGGCTTAAGATAGTAAAGAACGGCATGTTCCATTAAACACACACACACATCACTACCACTGTTTTCCATATGGAAGTTTCCATGGTGTTTTACCTTATAACCTCTAAAATATGACACAGCATGGATCAAAATACACAGAATGCCATATATGTGAACATCACATAAATATTTGTAGTTGTGCATCCAGTAAAATCTCAAAAGGCATAGTGCTAAGTGTTGTTGCAGTATTTCATTATTTAAGTCATAAACCACACGTCTTTATTCATAGAACCATTTTCGACTGGTACCGTGGCTCTCACCTCAGGGGTATCATATAATAAGGCCTAATATCAGATATATGTAGAAAAGGGCGAAGTACTTTTGACAAGCTAGACTGTAGATGTCATTGCTGCTTGTTCACTTGCAATAATTTAAGCTGTTCTCTTAGGTTCCTGCCTAAGCACATGCTTTTAAAAAAAGGACGTTTGTCACTCAGAATAGACATCTGCTGTGTAGCATGTCAAAAGTACTTTGCCGTTTTCTATGAATATGTGATATTAGGCCGCATTACACGATACACCTGAGGTGAGAGCCACAGTAACTCTCAAAAACGGTTATATAAATAAAGGCTTGTGGAAACCTTTCATCAACGCAGGTTAGAGAGTAAACGAACCACCTAGCGCTACAGGTGGCCAAAACACAAAGGGCGAGAAATAGGCGCTCAAGTTGGCATTTGCAGTTGCAACTGACGGAGGCCGCACATGTGCAGTAGCACATTGGCTGCCGTGTGGCCGCCGGTGGCCACAGTAGGTAGCTCTGGCGCACCTCTGCCGTCATCGTGGCAGCCAACTTGTTAAAGGTAGTAAGAAATTAGAGAGTGGTAAATTTCTCGCAACTCAAACGAACATATTTTTGAGGAAATGCATCAAGCCAAGTGGAAGGCAAACAAATGTTTCTTTTGAAAAGCATATTGAGTACTGCGACTTTTCCAGGGTTTTTGGGAAAAATACAAAAATTTTCCCTGAGATTTCCAGAACAAAAAAATTCCCTGAGGTTTCCAGGTTTTCCAGGATGCTGGACACCCTGGATCAGTCCATCGTTTAGACTTGTCCACTGGAAATACTGAAAAGGCTGGAGGATGACCTCTTCAAGAACCACTTATTTGTGTTGTTTCTGTATTGATATCATTCTGGTGTGGTTACACTTACAGTGCAGCTATCAGTAGCAGCATCATGTGACAAGAGTGCTGCTCAGATTTTTTTCTGTAATTTTGTGGTATTTTGAAGAAGATGCTTGACACACATGAATATTTTGTAACCTAACATAAATAGGAAATGTATTCATTAAAGAAAAAAATGTACATGATGACCAGCCAGCCTCAATTATTCAAGAGCAATAATTCAAAATTTTTATTTTAAAGCTTCAGCTATGTTTTACAAGTGTTCTTCCAGTGCAACATCTGCCATAGCAATATGAGCAAACTTATCCACCATGCAGGACAGAGCCAGCCAGAATCAACATGAATTGGCGATTCCAGAACCACACCATCTTTCTGGCTTTTGTGCTGAATTTACTGACATTCTGATGTTACCATGTAGACCACTAGCAATTGTGTGCGACCGATTATGTGTGCTACTGCTGAAGAGTTTTGAGTCATAAGAAGCAGTCGCTTCACCCTGTTCCATTCCAGTCTTCGTACAGAGCATACACTATCTTGGCACCCAGCCTTTGTGTGGTGCAAACGACCACATGCCAACTGCTCTCATGTAACTGCTGTGTGAACTGTCACCTTTTCCATTTCCTGATCTGCTAAAACTTAGACACTAGCATTCATTTGTTGCATCCGATCTCAGGACAAGTCCAACTGTATTTCATAATTTCAAAATAATTATTTACTTAAATACTCTATTTTATGTCAATCAGCCACCTTTTCCTGGGGTACCCAGAAGCCGACACCATTTCACCTTCCATCCTGACAACTCCTCCAAATTATCTAATTATCTTATTTGTACAGTAGTGCGACAGGTTGTACAAAATAATAAAATGCACCTACTTCAGTGTGACAGTAAATATTTTTCGCAAAAGATTTGCTGTCATTTAGAACAGGCTGTCTAAAAAATCATAAACTGCAAGAGATCCTCGCTGCAACCAGAGAAAACCATATCCAACATTGATTTGAGACCCAAAGATGGTAATATACAATCTCACAAATCTAACAACTTTTACCCACCTTCAATAATAATGCCTACATATGAGATGTTGTTATTAACTCATTATTAAATATAAGGAAGTACAAATCACAAGAAATGCATACCTTTTATTAAGAAGGTAGTCACGAAGGAATACTTCATTTTCATCCAGTTTAGGATCATTCCAATAATTATGCAAGTATTTCAGATCAGATTCCGCTTCTTTGTCATTAATTTCTTCTCGCTGTCCCTTCAGCCAGTCAAGATAATCTTCTTCTTCTTTCTCCTGTAAAATTGAGCAAATTAACAACCTTCATTTGATTATGTGTCATCAATAGGCTTGACAGGAAGTTCCATTATAAAAATCAGGCCACATACAGAGAAGAGGTATAGAACTGTTCAGGGTTGGAGAGTAACATGTTACTTGTAACGCTGTTACTAGCAAGTTACTTTTCAAAGGTAACGGACAGTAACGGCGTTATTATTTACGTAAAGTAACTTCAACTGTAACTAAGTTACTTTATCAGTTAACGATTTAAAGGAAGTAACGTTACTTTTTAGTTGCAAGTAGAGTAACATTTTTTGTTAAGAATCTGAAGACTGCAGAATACAAGGCTCTGATTTTAGTGAAGGGGAGAAAGAAACAGTATTTGTTTCTAAATTAAATCTCTTCAACAACATACATTGGAAAAGTATGAATTATACATTTTAGTACCATCATTACATTTAATAGTGCTCATTATTTCATAACATTTTTATTTTTTATTTATGTAGGCAAAAATGAGTTTATAACAATCACCGGACACGCCACTTGTAAATGCCGTGCAACCTCTGATTATTTTATACACCCTTTGATGAAGAGAAGGAAGAAGCCTTTGCTTGGCCAGCTTATGCTGAAGTGTTCAAATTGTTGATGTGGGATGGAAACAATGTTTCCTTTTGCTGCAAATTATATGACGGTGGGAAGACAATTCAAAGCAGTTGAAACTCTACAGCAAACTTCAAAATTCATGTACAGGTTAATTGGTTGGTTGGTTGGTATGGGGGTTTTAGGGGGACTAGACTACTATGGCCATCAGTCCCCCACTTCATAGCTAGGCGACACACAGAAAAACATAATCGTCTATAAATGCTCCTGAGCTATATTTAAAATAGGGCAGAATAAAAGAACATACTGCCAATGAAATATTTGACAGAGTCAGCAAGGGACGATACAAAAGACACCAGAGACACAGTAGCAAATACGAGATAAAAATATGATGAAGCCAAGGGATGTGGTTGACCGACCATGGGTCTAAAAAGGGGAAAAGCCAGCCACATAGTGTAAACAAGAAAAGCTGTAGTCAAAAGATGCGTCAAGTAGAACATAAATAATGATCTAAAAGACCACCCAGAGGAGTTATAGCAACCGGTAAATCCCCCCAGCACGAATAAATCGAAAAACAACATTAGCCACAGAGGCATCGGCGCCGAGCACCAAGGAGAGAGTGTTCGGGAGTTTAAAAGAATGCCGTAGCTGAGCTAAAATGGGACACTGAAGTAGAAAATGGACCACTGTCAACGGAGCACCACATTGGCACATGGGCGGGTCCTTTCGACAGAGGAGGTGACCATGCGTCAGCAGACGGGTGTGACCAATTCTGAGACGGCAGAGGGCCACGGAGTCCCTACGGGATCCCAGCTGCAAGGACTTCCAGACAGATGTTGT
The DNA here is from genome assembly GCA_026315105.1 of Locusta migratoria. Taxonomy (NCBI): domain Eukaryota; kingdom Metazoa; phylum Arthropoda; class Insecta; order Orthoptera; family Acrididae; genus Locusta; species Locusta migratoria. The sequence continues at coordinate 117,447,376 of CM048748.1, forward strand.
GTCCTTGATCGTCCGCAGCTTATTAGGCACGTCCAGGGCAGACCATTTGGCGTTCCACAGTTCCCGTGTTTTAGTGCGAAGCAAAGGGCCGAAGTCTGCTTCTGGGAGGCCAATTGCCAGAGGGCAGCGAGTGGTAGCCTGTTTGGCTAGCTGGTCGACGCTCTCGTTGCCCGGAATGCCTACATGGCCCGGGGTCCAAATGAATGTAACTGACCAACCAGAGTCATCAAGAGCCAGTATTGACTCCTGAATGGCCCTGACCAATGTATGATGGGTGTAACACCAATCAAGGGCCTGGTTAATTCATTGCTCACTGTGAGTTTGAAACAAGTTTTGCAACGCTGTTCACTGCTAGTTCTGGACTATGGTACCAATTTTCACAACTTGCTAGCAACACAAAAGCTGTATTCCCTGGCTGTGTTGGTAAATAAACTATGTTTATGGCTTGCTAGCACTAAATATTTGTCGTTGTTTGGTGTTTAAGGGGGACAAAACTACAATGGTCATCAGTCCCCCACCCGTCTCTAAGCGTCAAAAGTAAAACTGTGGACATGAAAGAAATACGCCCAGAATTTAAGGTTGCAAAGTGGGAGGGGAGTCCCACTGAGTCTATAAATCATAATCAAAAACGACAAGACACAAAACGAAAAGAGACAATCACACAAAGACACCTTACAACAAAGAAGCCAATGTCTGTTGTTGACCGACCATAAGATTAAAAAAAAGGAAAAGTCAACCTCTCGCCAACACAAAGAAATCTCCAGTCAGAGAGATTGATAAAAACCCCCTGCTTGAATAAAACGTAAAACATAATTTCCCATTGTAGCATCGTCACCTAAAACATCTGATAAAACTTCAGGGAGGTTAAAATTCCGCTGCAAGTCGGCTAAAACAGGGCAGTCCAACAGAATGTGGACTATTATATAATAATGGAAAGTCCAGGTTGGAATAAATAATATAGTGAGGACAGTTACAACTCACCGCAAAGACGTGGCGACGAGATGCGACAGGCACATACAAAAGACACACACATACAACACATTCAGCTATCGGCCATGGCCTTCCTCAGAAATAGAGCACTCACGCAATCACACAGGCACACAACACAGTCATACAACCATCACCTCCGACTGCCACACTTCGAATCACGCTCTGCAGCGAATCGGGGACGGGAGGGGAGGGGAGGGGGAGGGGATAGAAAGGTTACGTCACGGTGGTGGGGATGGGTTAGATGGGAATAACGAGATGCAGCTTAGGAATGGAGTGGGGAGGCGGGTGAGGGGAGAAAATAAAATAAAATAAAGTAAAATAAAATTATATATATATATATATATATATATATATATATATATATATATATATATATACCCTGGTCTCAAACAACTAAATTCCATCCTTCGCCAAGGTTTTGATTTTCTATCCTCATGCCCTGAAATGAGAGACATCCTGCCCAAGATCCTTCCCACCCCTCCTAAAGTGGTGTTCCGTCGCCCTCCCAACCTTCACAACATCCTAGTTCATCCTTATGCCACCCCGAAACCCAGCTCACTGCCACAGGGATCATATCCTTGTGGAAGACCCCGCTGCAAGACCTGTCCAATCCACCCACCCAGCACTTCCTATTCCAGTCCTGTCACAGGCTTATCCTACCCCATCAGAGGCCGGGCCACTTGTGAAAGCAGCCACGTAATTTACCAACTGTGCTGCAAGCACTGTACAGCTTTCTATATTGGCATGACCACCAACCAGCTGTCCATTAGGATGAATGGCCACCGCCAAACTGTGGCCAAAAACAAGGTGGACCACCCTGTGGCACAGCATGCAGCGGAGCACATGCTTGATTTCAATGGCTGCTTCACAACCCGGGCCATCTGGATCCTCCCATCCACCACCAGCTTTTCTGAACTGCACAGATGGGAGTTATCCCTACAATACATTCTCCGATCCCGAAATCAACCAGGCCTCAACCTACGATAATTTCCCTATATATATATTTTTCCATACCTTACAGTTCCTACCTCTGTATCCCAAACCTCGCCTGATTTGAGTGGTGTGTGAATGTGTGATCATGTGTGTGTATATGTATGTATGTGTGTGTGTGTGTGTGTGTGTGTGTGCGTGCGTGCGTGCGTGCGTATGTGTGTGTATGTGGTCTTGTGCACTTGCAGTGTGCATGAATTTTCATATATATATATATTATTTTATTTTATTTTACTTTATTTTATTTTATTTTCTCCCCTCACCCGCCTCCCCACTCCATTCCTAAGCTGCATCTCGTTATTCCCATCTAACCCATCCCCACCACCGTGACGTAACCTTTCTATCCCAGGGTGGCCACCAAATCTTCATTTTCAAATTCAAGGTTTTTTCCAGGTTTTCAAGGTTAAAAATGATTATTTTCCAGGTTTTCACGAAACTTAATTTTGCTCAAAGGGGTTACATATTTTAAAAACAAATGTTATCCAAGTTGAACCTTATCACGTTGTAATAGACACCAAGCAGTGATGAATCCATGATTTGCGGGGGAGAGGAGGAGGAGGACAGAGCTCAGAAAAATTGTGTCATTGTACCTCAAACTGATCTAAAAAGAACCAGCTCATGTTATGTTTTCCTCATGGTTATGGGGGATCTGCAGTCCCATAGACCCCCCTCCTCCCACCCAAGATTCGACATTGAGACAATGTAAAGTACAGGGTGTACATTTTAAGTTAAACCAGAACTATATATATATATATATATATATATATATATATATATATATATACACACACACACACACACACACACACACACACACACACATACAACAACGGTTTTCACCATTATGAACGGACAGCAGAGGCTTAGGAAATTATACTAAACTTGAACTGTCTCCACCGTTTGGGAGAGGTGTGAGAGACTAGTGTAAAATTTTTAATGGAGACTCACATTTTTATTGCAGATTCAGATTCTACTGACGAAATCATGTATAGTTTGGTTGACTTTTTTATTTCAATTGGCAACCTATTGCACTGTAATGGTAAGAATTATTTGCCATACTGCTGAAGAAATGTACCACCCAGGAAAGAAAATAAAGGTTAATCATATTGATGATGCTTCAGAATCAAACCAAATGATACTAGATGTACATTTAAGTTCAATTAAGTGTTTCTTCGGCAATTTATAACTGGTATTCAGACAAGGGCAATCTGGACTAAGGTATCACTTTGGAAGACTGCCCTGTAAACTGCGGGGAGAGGGATGGAACACTTTTGGTATCATTTGGTAGCGTTCTGAAGAATCATGAATATGGTTTTCATTTATTTTATTTCCTGTTTAGTACTTTTCTTCACCAGTATGACATGTATTTCTTACTATTACAGCGCCATCTGTAGTAAAAAGAAAAACACCAACAACAAAAAAACAACAACAACAAAATTATCAACCAGACCATACATGATGTGGTCCTTAGAATCCGAGTCTGCAATAAAATATCGGGATTCCCATTTCAAATTGACACTCCCCCCCCCCCCCCCCCCGCTAAGTAAATTAAGTATCCTCGTAATTGTTACCGCAACTCCTCATTGGCGCTAACTGGGCCCTCATGAAAAACAGTTCAGCCATCAACAACACGTACATGATGACTGTGTTTACTATTTGTATATTACCATTAAGACTCCTATAAACCCGAGCTGAAGTGTCCGCCATTTTTCCTTAAGCTGTAGTAGTTGCCACGTTCCGGACGAAGCTCACGCGTTACCTCGCGCTTCATTCAACTCGCTCATACTCGCAAACTACTCGTTGTATGAACCTGCAATTTTCATGAATGTGTTCGTGAATGACTACACTACATTTTCATTTTAATTTCATTTGCGGTAATAGTTTATTAAGAGGATATAGTGACAGTTTAGGAACATGCACTTACTGACGACGTTACGGAATTTTCGACATGCGAGGAACTTTCTTTCAGTTGAAGTTAGGTGAACACATTAAGCGAATGAAATGTTCAAAATACATCAAATTTTCATCGTCTTTAAACAAGAACTCTGTGAGAAATGTATATCTTGAGATAATGTCAGTTAAACATGCAGCATTGGAATTCGCCAGCCGCGGTGGCCGAGGGGTCTGCGGCGCGCCAGTCACGGTCTGCACGGCCACTACGGTCGGGGGTTCGAATCCCCCCTCGGGCATGGATATTTGTGCCGTCCTTAATATTAGCTACTTCATAAGTAGTTTGTAAGTTTAGGACTGATGACCCCGTAGTTAAGTCCCATAAGCTATACAAACATTTGAACATTTGATTTGGAATTCGCTCGCCTGTATAGTAATACCTCGTCTTCAGTATTAGAGCTTAGCACAGGTTGTTACTGCATAACGCACATACTTGAAGCTACTGGTACTAACTTCTTAACCCAAACTACAAAAGTGCTGTGTTTCTATGTAATATTTAATTACAATTTTTCATTTGTATCAAAAGGACATTGTAAATATCTCAATACAGAGTGCTTTATTATGTGAGGAAATGAGAACAAGTCAGTTCATTATATAGTGAAGAGTTTCTTGATACTTGTCATTTTTTAGTATTCTCGCATAAAATCCACGTTAGATTTAGTAATTTTTGTTCTATTACTGCTAGGAAATGTAACTCCTATTAGTTTTTGCAAACTGAGTAGTAGGTCTGAAACAAGTTGAACAACAAGCAACGAAAAAAACATTTGTGACTGATGAAGGAATACCTCAACACTGATTAATAAATCCCTAACTTTACTCTTTTCCGTTAAAAAAATTACGTTTCTTTGAATAAAGCGACAGTTAATGAAGTTTTGCGTAATAACCATATGGCAAAATACGCCCCTCTTTGCGTTGTTATTTGCCAAAATATCATTTTGATACCTCTAACCGTGTATGAGACGCACTAATTTCATGCTGGCCTTATCAGCATCGGAAATGAGTTCGCTACATAAAATAAATTTTAGCAATTTGATTGATGGGTAACGATCTCCGGCTAAATTTAAAATAAATTTCAATACGTCAGGAAAATTTCATCCGCAGCAACATATGGTGTAACATGCACCCAACGAAACAACATAGCAGCCCTTATTTTTTTACTGCAAACTTTTCCTAACTTAGCGCTGTTTCTTATTTCGAAGCCAATATCTTACTAACTATGGCTATTCACGAAATTATGCAGATTTCGTCAAAATGCTGACATATAAAGATTTAAGTAGCGAAAAAATTAAATATTTCTACCCATTAGTTTTCGCGAAATCATTTGTGATAGATGGCAAGACGTGCGCCTCTATGCTGTTGGTGCAGCGCAATTCCAACCATTTCGGGGGAAACATGGCGGACGATTCAGCATGGATATTTAGGAGCTCTAATTACCAATGTTACGTCAGTCACAGCAATCATCTATAATTATTACTAATGAACATAGATGCCGAATTTTGAAAATCTTGGGGTATGCTCAGAGGTGTACCCAGGTATTTCTAAATAAATACATAAATACAAAGCAAAGCCAAAAACTTATACAAAACATACACGCTATCGATTCCATATCTCCTTCACCATCACGATAGTAAGTCGAAGTCCTTTTTTATTTCACTATATACTTATCCATTTTAACAATTTTCACACGCAAGACATTAACCCTTTTAACTCCAAATTTTATTTATTTATGAACAAAAATATTTCTTTGTGTATATCTATAAATAATGATTGGATTAATGTGTATTTGACAGAATTTTTGATTATTTTTAGATTTTGGAGTGAAATTTGGGATGACTACACATGCCATCAGTGTGTAGGATATGTTTCCTTTGCCGTAGCTAATAACATTTTCAAACTATTGACTACTAATTTAGACATTGGACAATTAGTAATAAAGTTTTTTAATTATTTTGTTTCCTTTACCTTGATAAAATTATTTGGAAGTATTCTTGCATTTACTCCAACTTACACATCAAGCAACAATATATATTTTGACAATACATTGTAGCCAAATGCTTTTTGTTCCTTCGACGTGTAGTCACAATGAATTATTGGAAGCCCTGCAATGCCATTTACAATCTTTGAACAAATGGTTGCGGCTAAAGGGACAGATAAAGATGAGAGGAGGGAAAGGGTTAAGACGTAATTCCTTGCACAGGTGACACAGGTCAAAAAGAGCAGAAACTAAGGTCCAACTACTACGGTCAATTGAGAAACTGTCGAAGCCTGAAAATTCAAATTCAGAAAAAAATCTATCACTAGCTGTTGCGTTTAGAGAATTTTGTAGGACTACAAATTAAAACGCAAAGACCTTCGCAAGTTATGTGTTATGAGGACTGTCTGTTTACAGAATGTTTTAGCTAGAAGGGATAGGGCAGTCTACACAACAAGTATGTCGGCTCACAGGTAAAATATGTGGTTGTCAAAAGGTTACCTCAAAAGATACCGGGAATTAAATTCGTAGCGTAAACATTTTCAATGTATCGTACCAAACCCACTTCATTTCTAGTTATTTAATACCATTAAAAGGTTGTCGCCTTTGGTTTACAATATTGACTTAACGAGCGGAATTCCATTAACATTCCGACTATATAGAAAACGGTCACTTCACTCACATGAGAACGTGGATTTTAATGCCTACGAATTCAATTACCCGTTTAAAATAATCATTTTAGAGCGGTGTCTTACAAAAGCCAGCCGGCCATCAATGGGATGAGAGAGTCGATTTTAATTACAGTCAAGAAATATAACGTAAAGAAAAAATGATACCAAAATTTTCAGTGGGGTACGCCTAGCATTCCCACTTATATTTTGGGGGTATGCTTGAGCGACCGAGCATCACCACACCAACTTTTACGGAGTTTATAGTTAAAACCAACAAAATGCTTCCGTGAAGAAATTTTTCAACACGGAATCAGACAAGCGAGATCTGTGTTGATGGGAGGGGGGGGGGTATTCGTCAATTACGAAAATTGCTAAAATTTAGTACAAATAAATATCGCCTTTCATTCTAGCTGCGATTTCGTAATCGCGCCTTATGATAACGTCGCGTCACTGCGAAGTACAGCGAGAGGAATTAAGTCGCGTGGTTGAACAATACTTCGAGATAAATACAGAAATAGATAACGGAATACGTACCCTATAATTATAAAACATTTTAAAACGCCCAGAAATATATTTGAAAAAGTTTTTGTATACAAAAATAAAGCGATGAATATTATTTAATCCGCGGGCACTGGCGATCTGAGCATTTTGCTCTCCGTAATTTAAAAACGACTGGCATTTTGTTACTTTTAAATATTAAACTTTGAGGTTTTATCTTACTAAAACTACAAGGATTACTTATTTACATTTATTAAGTGCATTTCGAACCGGTCGTGTAATCTGAGCAATAGGCTATACACGCGAAAGATCATTTAACTCTTGAAGCCGCGAGATCTCATGGGTTAAAAATCCCGGTTTCTGGATGAAATTCAAGGTTTTTTCCCGGTTTTTTCAAATTCAAGGCTTTTTCCCGGTTTTCCCGGTTTCAAGGTTCGGTGGCCACCCTGTATCCCCTCCCCCTCCCCTCCCCTCCCGTCCCCGATTCGCTGCAGAGCGTGATTCGAAGTGTGGCAGTCGGAGGTGATGGTTGTATGACTGTGTTGTGTGCCTGTGTGATTGCGTGAGTGCTCTATTTCTGAGGAAGGCCATGGCCGATAGCTGAATGTGTTGTATGTGTGTGTCTTTTGTATGTGCCTGTCGCAGAATGTGGACTATTGTTAGACGGGAGCCACACTGACATTGGGGCATGTCCTCACCACGAAGATGTCCATGGGTGAGCTACGTATGCCCAATGCAGAGCCGACACAGCACCACTGAGTCCCAGCGAGAGGGCCGCATGGAGGAACGCCACACTGCCTTGGTGTCCTTGACTACCCGCAGTTTATTGGGTGTGTGCAGGATGCTCCACTCAGCATCCCAAAGCCGATGTACCCGCTGGCACAACAATGAACGAAGGTTTGAGGCCGGGAGGCCGATCTCGAGCATGGATGCACCGACAGCCTGCGTGGCAAGCCGGTCAACATGTTCATTGCCCGGGATACCCACATGACCCGGAGACCAGATGAATGTCACTGATCGCCCGGACAGTGCAACGGCACGAAGCGTCTCCCGTATGGCTAACACCAGAGGAGACCACGGGTAACACTGGTCTAGCGCTCTAAGGCTGTTCAGGGAGTCGCTGCAAATAATAAAAGACTCGCCTAAGCAGGACCGGATATGCACGAGAGCTTCGTGAATGGACACCACCTCTGCAGTGTAAACGCTGCAGCCATTCAGCAGAGAGTGCTGTTCCACACGGTCACCATGAAGATAAGCAAATTCCACACGGCCATCAACCAGAGAACCATCGGTGTAGAGCAGGTCATAACCAGAAAACTCCGCTACGACAGCCGAGAAATGGTGGCGGAGCGCCTCCAGGGGAACCGAGTCTTTCGTCCCATGGGCCAAGACCAGCCATGTAGACAGTCTTTGCAAGCACCACAGGGGTGTATGTGCACGGACCCGATAGGGAGATGGGAGGGGAGAAGACTCAAGCTCCTGCAGGAGGGACTGAACTCGATAGGCAATCGTATGACCTGATCTGGGGCGTCGCTGATGGGGACAGATGACCACATGAGAAAAGAGAAGATGATGGTTCGGGTGGCTTGGGGAGCAATATACATGGGCTGCGTAAGCTGCGAGCAGGTGTTGGCAGTGGACCCCCAAGGGTGGGACCCAGCCTCCACTAGTAAGCTGTTCACTGGGCTGGTGCGGAAGATACCCGTCGTGATGCAAACCCCACAGTTGTGAATGGGGTCCAGTAGGTGCAGTGCCGAAGGTGCTGCAGACCCATAGGCAATGCACCCAAAATTGAGACGGGACTGCACTAGTGCCGTGTAAAGTCGCAACAGTGTCATGCGGTCAGCACCCCAGGTCGTATGACCCAGGTGTTGGAGAAGGTTAAGATGGCGCCAGCACTCCCGTTTCTGCTGACGAATGTGGGGGAGCCATGTCAGCTGGACGTCAAAGACCAGTCCTAAAAACCGATGAGTTTCTACTACGGTAAGTAGTTCATCATTAAGATAAAGTTCAGGGACACCGACAGAAGTGCATCACTCTGTTCTTGGTGGCAGAAAACTGAAAGCTGTGGGTAAGTGCCCAGGTCTGCGCCTTCCGAATAGCACCTTGCAACCTGTGCTCGGCAACTTGGGTGCTGCAGGAACTAAAAGAGAGAAAGTCGTCAGCATAAAGTGAAGGGGACACCGCCGATCCAACCGCTGTCGCTAAACCGTTGATGGCAATTAAAAATAATGGAATGCTTAAAACAGAACCCTGAGGAACCCCGTTTTTCAGGATATGAGGGGTGCCCAGGGAAGCACCAATTTGAACACGAAAGGTACGGACAGCTAAAAAATTCTGGATAAAAATTGGTAGCGAGCCCCGGAGGCCCGAGTCCTATAAAGTGTTGAGGATGTGTCGTCACCAGGTGGTATCATATGCTTTGTGCATATCAAAGAAGACGGCAACAAGGTGATGGCGCCTGGAAAAGGCTGTGCGTATTGCAGACTCAAGATATATCAGATTGTCGGTGGTAGATCGACCATGGTGAAAACCACTCAGGCATGGAGCCAGTAAGCCTCGAGTTTCCAGAATCCAACACAACCGCCGACTGACCATCCACTCCAACAGTTTGCATGGAACGTTAGTCAGGTTAATGGGCTGATAGCTATCCAAGGAAAGAGGATGTTTGTCAGGTTTAAGCACTGGAATGATAATACTCTCCCACCACTGTGACAGGAAAACACCATCACACCAAATGCAGTTATAGACCTCAAGAAGATTACGCCGGCTGTCTGCGGAGAGGTGCTTCAGCATTTACGTATGCTATCAGGCCCAGGGGCCATGTCAGGACATTAGGTAAGGCACTGAGGAGCTCCCACTCAGTGAAAGAAGTGTTGTAGGATTCAGAGCAGCAGGTAGTAAAGGAGAGGTTCTGGCGTTCTGCCTGCTCCTTCAATGTACGGAAGGCCGGTGGATAATTTGCAAAGGCAAAGGTGCGAGAATAATGCTCGGCAAACATCTCTGCAAGTGTGGCCGGGTCCATACATAGAACTCCATTTGTGGAGATTCCAGGTATTCCCGCTGGTGACTGTAATATCTTTAACCCCCTGGTTCCACCCCAGACCTGTGAGACAGAGGTACCCGTCCCAATAGTGCAGACGTACCTCTCCCAGCACTCCTGTTTCCGTCTTCTTATTAACTGGCAAGCACGAGCGCGAAGCCATTTAAAATTGATGAGATGCTCCTGAGAGGGGTGACACTTATAGCGCTGTAAGGCCCGCCTATAATCTCTAATATCCCTCAGCTATTTCTGGTGACCACCACGGCACTGTCTTACGCCGTGGGCACCCTGTGGAGCATGAAATTGCAGCTTTTGCAGCAGAAACAATGGTGTGAGTTATGCCCTCGATCACCACATTGATGGTATCGAGTGGGTGAGGTTGAACAATAGCAGTGGACGTGTAATCTTCCCAGTTAGCCCTGCTTAAAGCCTACCTGGGGGGGACGTCCTGGTGACTGACGTTGTGGGAGTGACAGAAAAAGGGGAAAATGGTCACTGCAACACAGGTCGTCCTGGGCTCTCCAGTGGACAGATAGTGGAAGGCTGTGGCTGCAGATCGATAAATCAATGGCCAAGAATGTGCCATGCGCCACACTAAAGTGTGTGGGGGCACCAGTATTTAAGACGCAGAAGTGAAGACTCGACAACTCTTCCCCGGCCAGAAAGTGTAGTACCACCCCACAATGGTTTATGGGCGTTGAAGTCGCCCAATAAGAAGAAAGGCGGGGAGGGGGGGGGTTGCAATATAATTGCAGCCAAATCATTCAAAGAGATATCACCATCTGGAGGGAGATAAAGGCTGCAGACGGTAAACTCTTGTGTTGTCCTGACAGTCACTGCTTCTAATGGTATATGAAGGGGCACCGGTTCACTATTAACAGAAGTAAGGACGGACACACACACACACACCACCTGAGACCCTGTTATATAAGCTACGGTTACAGTAATATCCCCTGTAGCCACGACGGGCTGGGGTCCGCATTGCTGGAAACCAAGTTTCCTGTAAGGCAACGCAGAAAGTAGGTGTTATGCTTAAAAGGTGTCGTAGCTCAGCCAGGTGGGGGAAGAAACCGCAGCAGTTCCACTGGAGAATGATGCTGTCTGATAACTGGAAAGACATGAATATTAAGAGGGAAGATTAAAACTCAGAGTCACTCAAATCCGCTGACTGCCAGTTTTCTGGCTCAGCATCCGTTATTTCTGGGATGTCCCCGACGGCGAGGTCGTCCGGGGATGCTATAATCTCCACCTCATCCCTAGAGGTCGAGGTGGAGTGGGGTGGTGGCTCGGGAGCCACCGTGGTATCCTTCATTTTCGTCTTTTTCAACTTTTTTCCTCCGATCCATCTTGTCCCTTGGGGGCTTCGTCGGCAGGGCAGGCTTCTCAGACTCAGCCACAGGGACTGAGGAGGAGCATGAGGCCCTGAGTCCAGCAGCCTTGGGTTTTGCTTGCTGCTGGCGTGTGTCGACAGCGACACTGGCGGAAGCCTCGGAAGGGCGTGTCCCAAGGGACCCCTTCCGAACGAGGGGTGCCAGAAAAGGTTGTTTCTCCGGCAGAAGGGTAGAGGTTGCTCCCGAGGCAATTACCTTGGGAGCAGAAGAAGGAAGGGAGCCCCAACCACCTTGGGGGCAGATGTAGGTTTGCGGCCCTGGGGGTCCACAGAAAAAGAATGAGTAGAGAGGATAGGTGTCACCACATATGATGGCGATGATGTAATTGCCGGAAAAGAAGTCGTCATGGCTATTGGGTGTAAGCGCTAGTATTTCTTTTTCACCTCATTATAGGTCAACCGGTCCATGGTCTTATATTCAATGATTTTCCTTTCTTTCTGGAGCATAGGGCATTGTGATGAGCAGGGAGGATGCTCCTGGCCACAGTTCACGCAGACGGACGGTGGAGTACATGATCAGTAATGCTACTTTAAGACAATTTTACAGAACATATTACATGACCAATGTAACTTTGATGTCAGGAGGTCATCTGCAATGTGCTTCTCTGTCATAAGTGTGCCGCTTTGATTTTGGCTGCTTGGCAATCAATATCTTAAAAGTTTCAAGAAAACTTGAGTGAGGGTGTAGAATCAGATGTTGAGAATTGTGCTTCATTTGAGTGAAACACAGCCTGGAGCTAATTTTTTTCTGCTGAGTAGTAATACTTGTGTCTATATCTTATTGTAATTTTGCAAAATTGCAAAACAGCAATGGCATGTTTTACGGCCCACTTAAGATTTGCCTGAAGTTTTTGATTTTTTGCAGACATTTAGGACAAAAATAATAAAAATATAAATAATTACAAAATTGTGGACAGTATAATTACGACTCTACTATTGTGATAATATTTATGCACCCACGTAATATTCTTTCTGATTGTATTTTAAGAAACGACCAAAATTATTTGATATTTGAGTTGAGGTTTGACAAACATACCCTTTTTTTAACTGCTTCCTCTTTAAACTATTATTTTAATATCTCACCCACATTTTCATTAAAAAATTACCACCTGTTTTGCTTTGTTAGTTTGTTATAGGTTTATTTTCTTTGCCTGCACCCATTACAAATAACTATACCTTGGCCAGAACATAGCGTATATTTGGCGTTCGGAGGAGTGACTATAGCCTGGATGGAACACAGTGTATATTTGGCATTTGAAAATCAATCAAGTGACATCCCTCACCCAAAACTCTCACTAGCATATGCCATTTTGCTTTCTGCATTTGATGATTTTCTTATTAAAAATCATGCATTGTCATTTCAAAGCAATGGTGCACTGAAAATGATCAAAAACAAGTCATTCTCATTTTAATTAATTGTAATCTAATGTCTAAAAATGCCATTGTTCGCAATTAACACCTACCATCGATGGTATATGAATTATGGATTCCTTTCACAGCTGTTTGCCATAGCATAATGAGCAGTGCATTAGTGTGTGATGTACAAACATGTTAGACGGTGGTTTAAAACTTGCCGGGCACACTGGCTCACTGGCTTAAAGAACCAGGTTATGAAGCAGCCATTGGAAATAAGCATACGCTCCACTGCATGTTGTACCACAGGGTGGTCCACCTTGTTTTTGGCCATAGATTGTTGGTGGCCATTCATTCTAATGGACAGCTGGTTAGTTATCATGCCAATATAGAAAGCTGTACAGCGATTGCAGCACTGTTGGTAAATTACATAGCTGCTTTCACAGGTGGCCCAGCCTCTGATAGGGTAGTATAAGCCTGTGACAGGACTGGAATAGGAAGTGCTGGGTGGGTGGATTGGACAGGTCTTGCAGTGGGCTATGATACCTGTGGCAGTGCGCTGGGTTTCAGGGTGGCATAAGGATGAACTAGGATGTCATGGAGGGTGGGAGGGAGACAGAAGACCACTTTAAGAGGGGTGGGAAGGATCTTGAGCAGAATGTCTCTCATTTCTGGGCATGAGGATAGAAAATCAAAACCTTGGCGAAGGATGCCATTTAGTTGTTCGAGTCCAGGGTAGTACTGGGTGACAAGGAGAGTGCTCTTTTGTGGATGGTTACTGGTGTTGAGAGGAGGATTTGGGATGTGTGAGCATATGGCATGGGAGATCTGCTTGGGGACTTGGTCTATGGGGTAGTTTTTGTCTGTGAAGGCCTTTGTGAGACCCTCAGAATATTCAGAAAGGAAATTCTTGTCACTGCAGATACGCCGTCCACAGGTGGCCAGGCTGTAAGGGAGGAATTTTTGGATGTGGAAGGGATGGCAACTGTCAAAGTGTAGATACTGTTGGTAGTTAATAGGTTTAATTTGGATGGAAGTGTGGATGGAGTGATCAGTGAGGTGGAGGTTGACATCCAGGAATGTGGCATGGTAGGTTGAGGAAGACCAGGTGAAGTGGATGGGGGAGAAGAAATTGAGGTTCTGAAGAAAGGAGGATAGGGTGTCCTGGCCCTGAGTCCAAATCATGAAAATATCATCAATGAACCTGAACCAGGCCAGAGGTTTGGGGTTTTGGGATGCTAGGAAGGATTCCTCTAGAGGGCCCATAAACAGGTTGGCATAGGAGGGTGCCAAGTGGGTGCCAATGGCTGTGCCTCGGATTTAATGGTAAACTTTCCCCTACAAGGAAAAGTAACAACTACTTTTCCTTTGAGGGAAAGTTTACCATCAACAATCCACCCACCCAGCACTTGCTATTCCAGTCCTGTAACAGGCTTATCCTACCCAACCAGAGTTTGGGTCACCTGTGAAAGCAGCCATGTAATTTACCAACTGTGCAGCTTTCTATATTGGCATGACCACTAACTAGCTGTCCATTAGGATGAATGGCCAACGCCAAACTGTGGCCAAAAACAAGGTGGACCACACTGTGGCATAGCATGCATCGGGCCATCTGGATCTTCTCATCCACCATCAGCTTTTCTGAACTGCACAGATGGAAGTTATCCCTACAATACATTCTCCAATCCCAAAATTATCCAGGCCTCAACCTACGATAAATTCCCTTTTCTCCATACCATACAGTTCCTACCTCTCTATCCTAGACCTCTTTTATTTTTAGTGGTGCGTGAATATATGTGTGTGTGTGTGTGTGTGTGTGTGTGTGTGTGTGTGTGTGTGTGTGCGCGTATGCCTGCGTGCGCATTTGTGCGCACCTGCGCTCGTGTTTGAGCATTTTATTTTTATTCAAATCTATAATTATATTGTTTATTTTAATTTCTTACCTTATTTTATTTTTCTCCCCTTACCCGCCTCCCCACTCCATTCCTAAGCTGCATCTCATTATTCCCATCTAGGCCGTGCTGTACCCATCCCCACCACCATGATGCAACCTTTCTATCCCCTATCCCCTCCCTCTTCCCCTCCCTGATTGACACGCCGCAGACCGTGATTCGAAGTGTGGCAGCCAGAGGTGATGGTTGTATGACTAGGTTGTATGCTTGTGTGACTGCGTGAATGTTCTATTTTCTGAAGAAGGCCATGGCTGAGAGCTGAAAGCGTTGTATTTGTGAGTCTTTTGTAAGTGCCTGTCGCAGCTCGTCACCACGTCTTTGCAGTGATTTATAAAGTGTCCTTATTACTATATTATTAATTCCAACCTGGACTTTCCATTATTATATATATTTGATGTGACTGATACAGTAACTGCCATGTATTTGTAGCAAAGAGTAGGGTAAAATTATACTTCCCCTGCCTGGTGATCTAGCGTGATTATGTTGGCAACATCAACAACATAGTAGAAAATCTTTACCAAGATATTAGTAGTTGGGCACAGTTCATATTTAATGTATGAAGTGAATACTGTGTGAGTGCAAGTGAATAGAGACTGTATTCAATAGTTTATGACAGAAATCTGAACATGTTTAGTGTTTTGTACATAAATGACGTAAATAAATAATGCCGTTCCTGCTCTATGGTTGACAGATTCTTATTATGTACCTTCTGTCTGCTCAGTAAAAGTAATTGCCCTCGTTAAATGAATATTTCATGACATAACATATGCATTGCCATGTGATTGGCTAATGCCAATGTCACATGATTGCTGACATTGAGCATCCTTTGCCTACATTATCATGTGAAATTACCAGGATGGGAAGTAAAATTTAACCTCAAATTCAAATACATGTCGCTTATTTCTGCAATTTGGCCTCTGTGTGTTATGTACATCTACTTCTTGGCTATGAGAAATTGAGTTAGCTAAGTTGGATGCGCCGCAGAACAATAATAAATGGATTGCACTGAAAGACTACCGATAACGAACATAGACATTCGATTTATATCTCATATTACTTGTGTACTGTGGATCTACATAAATAGAAATCAAATCATGAAGTCTTGAGAAATAAAGTTTCTTTTCTTTTTTGAGGAATAACTACAGTAGTTTTGGCACCCACAGGATGTGTGTATGTGTCATTTTGAACTTTAGGCCTAAGATTTATGATGTGAGGAGGAAAATCAAAATTATAAGCTGCACCATGATTTTTATAGCAACCTATATTCATGCAACTCCCATGAACCACAGACATTGCCGAGGTGGGGTGGCTTGCATGCTTCAACGATACAGATAGCCGTACTGTAAGTGTAACCAAAGCGGAGGGGTATCTGTGGAGAGGCCAGACAAACATGTGGTTCCTGAAGAGGGGCAGCAGCCTTTTCAGTAGTTACAGGGGCAACAGTCTGGATGATTGACTTAGCTGGCCTTGTAACATCAGCTAATGTGGCTTTGCCACACAGTTACTACGAGCGGCTGAAAGCAAGGGGAAACTAAAGCCATTACTTTTCCTGAAGACGTGAAGCTCTACTGTATGAACATATGATGATGGCATCCTCTTGGGTAAAATATTCCGAAGGTAAAATAGTCCCCCATTCGGATCTCTGGACCGGAGGATGAGATCATCAGGAAAGACAACACTGGAATTCTACAGATCGGAGCGTCGAATGTTAGATCCCTTAATCGGGTAGGGAAGCTAGGAAATTTAAAAAGAGAAATGGGTAGGTTGAAGTTAGATATAGTGGGGATTAGTGAAGTTCGGTGGAAAGAGGAACAGGATTTCTGGTCAGGTGAGAACAGGATTATAAATACAAAATCAATTACAGGAGTAGGCCTGATAATGAATAAGAAAATAGGAATGAGGGTAAACTACTATGAGCAACACAGTGATCACATTATCGTAGTCAAGATAGATATGAAGCAAACACCAACCACAGTAGTACAGGTTTATACGCCAAGTAGCTCTGCCGATGATGAGGAGATCGAAGAAATATACAAGGAGCTAAAGGAAATTATTCAGACAATTAAGGGAGAGGAAAACTTAGTTGTTAAGGTAGATTGGAATTCAGTAGCAGGACAAGGAAGGGAAGGGAAGATAGTAGGTGAATATGGTCTGGGCAAAAGGAATGAAAGAGGAAGTCGCCTGGTAGAATTTTGCATGGAACATTATTTATTTTTAAGAAACACCTGGTTTAAGAATCACGAAAGGAGGTTGTATACGTGGAAGAGACCAGGAGACACCGGCAGATACCAGATAGATTTTATAATGGTAAGACATATATTTCGAAACCAGGTTTTAAACTTTAAGACATACCCAGGGGCAGATATAAACTCTAACCATAACTTATTGGTCATGAATTGTAGGCTGAAACTGAAAAAACTGCAGAAAGGTAGGAAAATAAGTAGATAAACTGAAGGAACCTGAAGTTCTTGAGAATTTCAGAGGGAGCTTTAGGCAACAATTGACAGAAATGGGGGAAAATAAAACAGTAGAGGTGGATTGGGTAGCATTAAGAGATGAAATAGTGAAGGCAGCAGAGACAAAATAGGTAGGAAGGCAAGACCTACAAAAAATCCTTGGATGTCACTGGACATACTAAATTTAATCGATGAAATGAGAAAATATAAAAAAGGCAGTAAATGAAACAAGCAATATGGAGTACAGACGGCTAAGAAATGAGATTGATAGGAAGTGCAAAATGGCTAAGCAGGAGTGGCTAGAAGGCAAAGGCAAGGATGTAGAAGAATGTATAAATAGGGGAAAAACAGATACAGCCTACAGGAAAATAAAAGAGATATTTGGAGATAAGAAAAATCGCACTGACATGTTTTACAGCCCACTTTAAATTTGTAGTTTTATAATTTTTTGCAAACATTTCAGACAAAAATCATAATGTAAATAATAAAAAATTATAGTGATATGATTACGACTCTACTATTGTGATAATATCTATGCACCCAACACATAACCCTTTTAGGAAAAAGGAGAAAAAAGTTTTTAGGTAGTGGCGGGTCCCGAATCACGGATCATGTGCATCACAATCCAACACGCTGCCTACTTCAATACGGAGAACAATTACGAAATTCGTCCTTAATTTTCGTACTATTGATAGCAGTTGTTAACTGATGCTAATGTACATTTTTAGACACTAGATTATCTTTTTTCGCATGAAGAACGACGTGTTTTTGTCAATTCTTCAGTGTGCCATTGCTTTGAAATAACAATGTGTAAGTTATAATAAGAAAATCATCAAATACGCAACGCAAGATGGCGTATGCCGGAGAGAGTTCTGGTCGTGGAATGTCACATGACATCTGCGAATGGCTGGTTTTCGTAAAATGAATGGAGGTTGTCAAATCTCCGTTATTTTTGCAAATAACTCTGCAACGATGCAAGATACGAAAAAAAAAAACATAATAGAGCAAAGTTGTAGAGAATTTTCCCCTGTACCAATTAGATTATTCAATTTTCATGTCAGATGAACGGTTCATTTGAAATTACAATTATATTACAAACGGCTTTTTTGGTATTACTGCCGTATTTTCTGCCCGAAAAATTTGAAAAAGGGAGGTTCTGGTCTCTGACGGCCTACAATTATGTCTGTAAAATTTGGTGCTCATCAGTTGAACAGTTCATCTTAAAAAGTGGGAACACACTACGGACAGACAGACATCCCAAAATCGCCATTATTTTTGGAAATATCTCTGAAACGATATGAGATATGAAAAAAACATAAGAGAGCAAATTTGTACAGAATTTTCTCCTCTACAAATTCGGTTATTCAATTTTAATGTGAGATGAATGGTTAAGCCGTTATTTTCATTTAAATTTCGAGCTGTCAAAAAACGATCGCAAAGGCCCACTTATAGCGTTACTACCGTAACCTAAAGTGGGCCAAAAACAGCTCTACGAATATCAAGAACACAGATGGAAAACCAGTTCTTAGCAAAGAAGGGAAAGTTGAAAGGCAGAAAGAGTACATAGAGAGGCTCTACGAAGGAAATGAACTTAGAGGCAATATTGTAGGAAGGGGAGAATGAAATAAGAGATACTATACTGAGAGATGAATTGGACCTAAGTCAAAACAAGGCCCCTGGAGTAGATGACATTACCTCAGAGCTACTGAAGTCTCTGGGAGAACCAGACATGACAAAACTGTTTCACCTGGTGTGTAAGATGTACGAGACATGCGAAGTACCCTCAGACTTTAAGAAAAATGTTATAATCCCCACTCCAAAGAAAGCAGGCGCAGACAGGTGTGAAAATTACAGAACCATCAGTTTAATGAATCATGGTTGCAAAATATTAAAACGAATATTTACAGAAGAATGGAAAAGCTGGTAGAAGCCGACTTCGGGGAAGATCCGTTTGGGTTCAGGAGAAATGTAGGAACACGGGAGGCAATACTCACTTTACGGCTTATCCTAGAAGATAGACTAAGAAAAGGCAAGCCTACGTATCTAGCTTTTGTAGATTTGGAGAAGGCTTTTGACAAAGTTGATTGGAATAAACTCTTTCAAGTTCTGAAGCAAGCAGGAGTAAAATATAGGAAGTGTAAGGTTATTTACAACTTGTACAAAAATCAGACTGTGGTTGTCAGAGTTGAAGGGCATGAAAGGGATGCAGTGGTTGGAAAGGATGTAAGGCAGGGTTGTTATTCAATGTCCAATGTTATTCAATTTGTACATTGACCAAGCTATAAAGGAAAGCAAGGAGAAATTTGGAGAAGGAATTGAAGTTCAGGGTGAAGAATTAAAAACATTGTGTTTTGCCGACAACATAATAATTCTGTCAGAGACAGCAAAGGACCTGGAAGAGCAGTTGAACGGAATGGAAAGTGTGCTGAAAGGTGCATATAAGATAAACATTAACAAGAGCAAAACTAGGGTAATGGAGTGCAGTCTAAGAAAATCAGGTGAATCTGAAGGAATTAGATTACTTAACGAAACAATAAAGGTGGTAGATGAGTTTTGTTACTTGGGCAGTAAAATAACAAATGATGGTCGCAGTACAGAGGATATAAAATGCAGAATGGCAATGGGTAGAAAAGCATTCTTGAAAAAGAAAAATTTGTTAACATCGAATATTGATTTAAGCCTAAGGAAGTCCTTTCTGAAGGCATTTGTGTGGAGTATTGCCTTGCATGGGAGTGAAACATGGATGATAAACAGTGCAGTCAGGAAGAGGATAGAGGTTTTTGTAATGTGGTGTTACAGAACAATGCTGAAGATTAGATGGGTGGATTGCGTAACTAATGAGGAGGTACTGAACAGAATTGAGGAGAAAAGGAATTTCTGGCATACCTTGAGTAAAAGAAGGGATCGATTGGTAGGACACATTCTTATACATCAAGGAATTGTGAATTTAGCGTTAGAGGGAAGTGTGTGGGGTAAAAACCACAGAGGAATACAGTAAGCAGATTCAGACAGATGTAGGTTGCTGTTCTTATGAAGAGTTGAAGTGGCTTGCTCAGGATAGGGTATTGTGGAGAGCTACATCAAACCAGTCTCCGGGCTGAAGATCACAACCAAAATATGCTTATTCCATTCTCTGTGCAGTGTAACAAGGTTACACTACAGTCCTGAGATTGACAAAAGATAATCGTACTGGGTTAATTTTATGATTTAGCAGCAAAATAGAACAGGTTGGTTGTATGTGTTTGAAGGACATTAAACGTCCATCCAAGAAATGGCAAAGACAAGTCATGGACACTTGCTGCCATCACAGAGGACAGTGCATCACAAATGACAACTATGTGATATCTGTCATTATGACAGTAATATTTGTTCTATGGAGTTGTAATTAGATATGGTGTCTCACATACTGTCTAGTTTTGACTTTGAATGCATGTACAAACTACCCCAGTACAATATACAAACTGAGATAATGTTTCTCCATAACGATAAGTGCACTCTTTTTTAAGTAGACAATTGAGTTCTCTCTGTTTGACTTTCAAAATGTTCCCACTGAAGAAGAAGACTGCCTCATCTATAGCAAGGGTGATAAAGGAAACTGGTTAGCAGGTTCCCATTTCTCATTAATCTACTCTTGGATTTTATGGTGGTCTAATCAACAGCACAGTCACACCACAAAGGACTGATGACTGTTAAGTGACGCACAAAGGAGACAGAAAATATGGGGATTATTTTGATAATGACAAGGACAAAATTTTATGAGAAGAAGATGGTTGCCCTTGGCAATGAGTAACAAGCAACCCTATAGCCACATCCTAACAACTTACAAGGTACACAAATGAGAATAATGATGAATGGAATAGAATTGGGGAACTGGAATGGTGCAAAGAAAGTTACTGACATCGCAGGACAACTCATTTCAACTGCCGGGACACCAGGAAATGCCAGACTTTGTAGATGTTCTTACTGTTTGCTACATGCAGTCCATCAGCTGCCGGCAACCTGCAGCCTACAGATTCAGCATGCTTTAAGGAGAGTGTATGCCAACCAATGCCATCCCAACCCACATAGAACATGGTTCAACATTTAGTGAGTGTAAGAAATTGCATTTTTTTTTTTTTTTTTTTTTTTTTTTTTTTTAATTATGTATCACGTGAATACTGTGTGGGTGAAAGTGAGTAGAGACTACATACTGTATTAATAGTTTATGACAGTCCTTTCACGCAAGATAGCAGCAGAATGTCCTTTGTGGCTAGCTGATATGTTAGACAGTATTAAAGAACAGTTCCAGTATCAAGTAATATCTGATAATATGGATGATCAAGTTTGATGGAATTAACATTAAATTTGAAGAACAGGAAAAGAATATTGCCAAGAAGCTAATGGGACATACTAAAAATTGTGAAGTTAAAGTAAATGTAGTGTCAGTTAAACAGGACACAGTAACTGTTGCTGTAAACACAACAGTTACAGTAACATATAAAACTGTGAAGGAGAATAACTGTTTAGGTTTAATTTTACAATACAGAACACAGGCACAGCATACAACATACTCCGTTGGCAACGACAAATGACTCCAGCGATTTTTGTAAGCTATTGGGATTTGCCGATTTCCTTTCAAGTAACACCTGAATGGATTAAATAGATTATCATTATTTTGTTTCAGTAATCTCCAGGAAGACACTGGTTTGGGAATGGAATAAGTTTTACATGAGGGAAATTCAGAAAAGTAACTCTCATTTGTGACACTGGACTGAGAATTAAACATGTGGTGGACCCCAGTAGACAACAGTTTAATGCAGTAATTAACGAAAAGCAGGAATGTTTATCAGCAATATTAAATGTAAATGTAATCAATATCAATGATAAACACTGAATTTGGTAAGTACCTTGCGTAACCACATGAAATTTTTGTGCGTATTTTGTTTACATTTTGAACTAAAGTATAATCAATTGTCAGAGGTAAAAATGAGTGTTTTATCAGCAAAGAGCAGTCAACATATATCTTCCTTTGATGTTCTTCATAGGTTTGCGGCCGGATTTCATCGTTCTATCTGACACGATATTTCAGAGATCCACCTGAAGATGGTGACCAGGTGGACTGCTGAAATACCATGTCAGAAGAATGATGAAACCCAGCAGCAAACCCATGAAGATCATCAACTATTATTACGCTGGGAAAGTCAACAAAATCATATATCTTCCAATTACACTGAAATTTTATGCGACTTTAACAACATTAGCGTCAGGATTTTGTGAATGGAAAAGTTACACTGAAATAGAATGAGATGTGAAGGGAAAATATAATGTCAAAATTTACAAATATTTCAACTTGCCTGTAAGCATGGTTAGGATGGATCTGACATATCCACTTATTCAGTTTGTTTAGCTTACAGTCTGTGATGATGGTTTATAAACAAAACCAATTGAAACCTCAAGTACAATAAACATCTGATTATATTTTTGATGATTTCGTCAAAAATATATAATTGTATACAAGCCAAGACTGGGCTACTGATGACAATTAATTGTGTCTGGATATCTCATGGTCTGTTCTCCCTGATGCGGAAATACAATATTGTGGCTGTGAGCATTACAGAATAAATAGGCTGTGGTAATAGGAAAGAGAGAATGTGGCGAATGGAGATTTGGGTGTAGCGGGAGACGTGCAGGGAAGAGTCCTCTGCAGTCGGGTTGGTCACTGTGTCCTTGGTGGCGGAGTGGTCAATGTGTCTGCCTAGTAAGCAGGAGATCCCAGGTTCGAATCTCGGCTGGTCACAAATTTTCATTCGCTGCACAGTGGTATTACATCTAAACCTATTACAGTAAAGCCATAAATGATCGCAAATTGCAATTTATTTCATTAAACATCTAATTGTTCATAACACACATTTCATGAACGTCTTCTGTGACACATCCAAGATGAATGCTTTATAGCCTCTTTCCCTTGGTTAAGTACACCATGACAGATTACATGTACCTAGATATTTTACAAATGGTGTTGAACAGCGACCTCGTATGTCAGTTTCTTCACATAAGAACATCGTAGACAATTTTTATTTAATTTATGGCTTGAAAATTATTTTCCAGAATGTTATCGTGGCATATTTTATTAATGAAATAATTTATCGTGATAATAATTGTTTTATATTTATTTGCTATCGAGATAACTAAAATAATAATGCTTATTTCACTCTCCTGTAAAACTGATTTTTTTTTTTTTTTTTTTTTTTTTTTTTTTTTTGACATACAAGGTTGCTGTTCAATACCATCAAAATATTATTACTGTCACAAGTGACCAATGGCTCATCAAGTTTCATTTTACAACAGACTCACTGGAACACAACTGCCTATGCCTTTCTTAATAGAGAACAAGTTTTTTAAACCTGATTAAATATTTACGCTAACCCTAAGTAAACGATTCGTAAGTATGATACTGAAATAACCAATGGGTTATTTCTTTGCTTAAACAGCACTATCTTCAGATACATTTAACTTTTCTGTACACATCAGTTTTTATAATGAACAGGTTTTGACCTAATTTTATTTTCATCAGTAATCATTAGAAACTGAAGCTGCAAAAAACCTAATTTTATGACATCATTTTGCTCATACATAGATTTTAGTGTCAAAGGAAGGAGAGCTGTCATAATTGTCCTCATCATACACACAGAAAAAGATTCTGAAGCCAGGGAAATATTTATAGAATGGGTAAAAAAATAAAAAAAATTACAAAATGTAATGTAAGCAGCTACCAATTGCAAATTTCAGCTACTACAGACTAAATTAAATTTATACCTACAAAGGTAAACAAGATAAATGCAACATACAAGTTCTTCTTTTGTTTTTTTCCTTTGTTGAAATAGTCCTCCCCAGGTTTCCTTGTCTTCATCTTCATCGGTATCTTCAAGAGCATTTTTAAAACTTTCCTTAATGGCTTTCTGCTCTTCAACAAATGTGGGAGAGTCAGGTCGTAAGATCTTTTTACTTTCAGAAGATGAATCCTCCTCTGTAATTGGAGATGGGCACTAATATCAAAGTAATGCAAAGACAAAATAAACTGAGTGGAGTAATACACACTGAAATAATTGATTTTAAGCACACTCAAATCATACTGAAAAATCAAAACTAACATGTTAAATAATCGAAGATAGTATACAGTTCAGCAAAATACAATTTACTCATTTAATTGACACCAGAAAAATGTAATATTAGAATTTATTTATTTATTTATTTATTCATCCTTTGATAGCTGCTTAGATTGATATTGGATACGTCAGTATATTACAGTTACAATATACAATGCAATAAAAATGTACAGTATAATGTAACACCATATAAATGTAATGTGCAGTACAGAACAATAATAAAGGGCATCTATTATCTATTTCTGCCTTAAATTTACCGTGTTAATAAACATACTATATATTCCATGTGAAATTTTAATTACACATACTTGTAGACACATTTGATATGTCCTTAAAACTATTAGCTTATTTGGTATTAATCTCAAAATATTCATGGACACTGTAAAAACATGCTGCGTTCAAATATTCTCTAGATTAGTTTTGAATGTTCGCAGAGGTTTTATATTTTTTAGCCTGCTTGGTAACCTGTTGTTAGTAGAATCTCTATCGGCTAGTTTTATTCATGTTCTGTTGATGCGATAATCAGCTGCAATTCTTGTATTGTAATTGTGTAACTTGGCTGTTTAGTGTTGGTGTACAGTTGAAACACAAGATGGTTTCATAAACATACAAGGATGGGACAGTCAACTTTTTAAATTCTTTAAATTTGATTTTACAGGACTTTCTTGGTGATAGTCTGCCAATACATCTGATTGATTTTTTTTTCTTTTTTTTTTTTTTTTTTTTTTTTTTTTGCAGCCTCAGCAGTCTATTTATATATACATTAGGTGCTCTTCCCCATATTATTATGCCTTACAACAAATGTCGGTAATGAGTCCATAGTATATTTTTATTAAAGTATCTGCTTCAACCGTATTTGACATTTTCTTCATTAATAATATACTGCTGCTAATTTTTAAGCATATCTTTTCTATGTGGTTTTCCCAAGTCATGAATCTGTCTCTCGTCAATCCCAGGAACTTGGTACTCTCAACTTCTGTTACTTTTTCTCCTTTGAGTCTTATAGTTAACTAGCTTAACGCCCGCTGCTTCGCATGTGTAGGCTGGTTGGTCTGTACCAGCTGTTTCTCCCTCTTAATTTAAATATTCATAGATATCGCTTAAGTACTATCATAATGATATGTTGTGATACTACTTGTAGCCGTGGTAGAATGGCACGTGCATATTGAGGCGCCATGCTGCAGTGCATGCTGCTGTTCACCGTCGGAGGTTTGATTCGCCCCTCGGGCATGGATGTTTGTGTTGTTCTTAGCATAAGTTAGTCTAAGTTAGTTTAATTAGTTTGTAAGCCTTAGGGACTGATGACCCCATAGTTAAATCTCTTAAGATTTACAAACATTTGAACATTTGATTTTACTACTTGTAACCCCCCTATGGCACCCCTTAACAGTTGAATTTTGAAAAGTACCCCAACATGTGTCTTTTAAATTCCAACCAAGTATGCAAATATCATTTTTTGTAATTCTGGGTTCAAAAGTGGCTTAGTCGCAATGTATTTTCAAAAAATGTTTCATCCCCTATTTCAACCTCTAAATGTTTAATTTTCTGAAAATACCGAAACATATGTCTTTTTAATTCTGACCAAGAAAACATATACCAATCCATGTGGTTATAGCTTTAAAATTCCTTAATAGCAAAAGATTTTCGAAAAACACCCCCTCTCCAATTTAACCCCCTTGATGGCTGAATTTCCAAAAATACCAAAACATATATTTTTTTAAATTCTAACAAACAATACAAATACCAATTTTTGCAACTCTAGCTTCAAAATTGTCTTGACAAAAATGTGTTTCCAAAAAGAATTTTTTATCCCCTATTTTACCCCCTTAGTTGTTGAATTTCCAAAAATACCGAAACACTTGTCTTTTAAAATTGAACCCCAAATCCAAATCCAAAATTTTGTAGTTCTAACTTCAAAATTGCCTAAATAGCAACAGATTATTGAAAACATCCCCTCTCCAACTTAACCCCCTTTATGGATGAATTTCCAAAAATACCGAAACACATATTTTTTAAATTCTAACCAATAGTACAAATATCAATTTTTGCAGCTTTATCTTCAAAATTGTCTGAATAGCAATGAGTTTTCAAAAAGAATTTTCATCCTTTATTTTCCCTCTTACTTGTTGAATTTCCATAAATACTGAAACTCGTGTTTTTTTAATCCTGATCAAGATTCCATAGCCGGACTTTCGTAGTTGTAGCTTAAAATTTGAGTTAACAGCAACATATTTTCGAAAATCAATTTTTTGGGTCCACTAATTTATCCCCATATTGGTTGAATTCCAAAAAATGCCGAAACACGTGTATTTTAAATTCGAACCCTGAAGTAAAGTCCCAAGTTTTGTAGTTCCAGCTTCAAAATAGCCTAAACAGAAACGTACTTTCATTAAAAGTTTCATCCCCTATTTCACCCCCTTAAACATGGAATATTGAAAAATTGCTTCTTAAATGACGCCTATAGAGTAAGATAAACACCCTCTACAAATTTCAAGTTTTTATCTTCAGTGGTTCGGGCTGGGCGATGATGAGTCAATCAGTCAGTCAGGACATTGCCTTTTATATATAGAGAATCCTCTTCATTTGTTCCTCTCTTGGATAGTAGTTTCATCAATGTTGTTTTCTTTTGGTTTATAAATAGGTTGTTTTCACTTAAATACTCATTTGACCTTTCCATGTCCAGGACTGTTCGTGTTTCTAAATCAGACCCTGCGGTGCTACTTACAATGAGGGCTATATTGTCTGCATACATTATTACATTTTCTTCTACAGACAATGCCATATCGTTCACATACAGTATAAATAGTAGTGGACCGAGCACTGAGCCTTGTGCTACCCAATACTTCACTACTTGGAAGTCAGAGTGAACTGTTTCCACCAAATAGTTTGTCGTATGTTTTATTTCTACACTTTGTTGTCTGTTTTCTATGAATAATCTTATTAGATTGGCTGCATTTCCCCTGATACCATATCTATGCAATTTATGTACAAGAGTGGAGTGGCATACACAGCCAAAATCTTTAGATAGATCCAGAAAAACACTGCATACTTTCTTCTGTTCTTCTAATGCTCTATATATGTAAGTCACGAACCTTGCTCTTGCTGTTTTGGTCGATTTTCCTTTCTTAAATCCATGTTTTTAATAGCTGTTTCAACCATTTTTGATAAGGTTGGTGTAATCGTTATTGGTCTAAAGTTTCCAGGATCACCTTTTTCACCATCTTTATAGATCGGCACTACTTTACTCTTTTTCAGGCATGTTGGGAAATGGCTCTTCTCCATTACCAAGTTTACTAGGAATGTCAAAGGCTTTGCCAGATACTGTGAATAGTGTTTAATTACTTTTGCAGATATTCCATCTAGGCCCTCCGTTTCTTTCTTTTTTAGTGATCTAATTATATTCATGATTTCTGTTTCATCTGTTGGGAAAAGGAATAAGCATTTGGTTACTTCTGGTGAACCTGTACTTTTTTTGGTCAATGTTGGATTTTGTTTCATTAGCTTCTGTACTGTCTCTACATAGTACTGTTTTAAAGTGGAACACACTTCATGTGGATCAGTCAATTCTTTCCCTTGTGTGGTAAGTACTATGTTCCCACTTCCTGCCTTTCATGTTTCACTCCTGTTTGTATTTATGTATGACCAGACTGTCTTGGAGATATCTGATGACATTTCACCTAGAGTTTGCTTGCCTTATCAATTTGCTATATTCTTTCTTTTTCTCTCTTTGCAACTCTTGAATAAAAGAATGTCCTGGTTGCAAAAATTATTATTGAAATGATGTGTTTCGCCTGGTTAGAGCATCTTCAGATTTTTCTGGCATTCATGACCACTGAAGCGATCCATTTCTTATTATGTCTTGGATTTAATACTTCTAATATGTTGAGATATCCAGGATTTGTTAGCCCTTTTTTTTATTACTATTTTTCCAGCTTCGGGTTTCTTGCTTTGTATTTCAATTAACTGACCATCATGATATGACAAGACTGTGTTTATCACTTGGGCTTTCAATTTATTTAAAGATATATTTGCACAAGGATGTAGTTGAGGATTTAGTTCTTCTTGTTGAGCTGTTTACATGCATCTTCATATTAAATGAATTTCAACATCATGAAAACATTTTGCATCACTGCTCTGTATTAATGTATTTATATTAAAGTCATCTGCTGCTATTAAGTATGGGAATTCCTTAATAGCTTTGTCAAGTAATACTTCAAGTTCTACTAAGGTATCTTTTATACTAGAGCTTGGACAGTAATATAGCCCAAGTACCAGACACTTTTCCCCTTGAAAATTTATTTGAATCGCTACTGCTTCAAAAACATTTCTTTACAGTTTTTAATTGGCTATTGAACACATTCACTTATACTGTTATCTACATACAAGGCTACACCACCACTCTTATGTTCAGATCTACAGAAATATGACACTCTATTATAACCCTGTAAATTGTAAGACTTCATTTCATTATCCATCAGTCCATTATATGATGAAAATATTTGGTACCTCAGCAGCAAGTAACACTTCAATTTCCTCTGCTTTTTGTGAAGCATTCTGAATATTGTGATGCAATATTCGGAAATTAAGGTCTATCCAGTCTCTTTATTTGGCCTAACTTAATTTTCTTTGTTTCTTGGACACATACAGGGGGTTGGTGTGGTACTTGCCTAAGCATTGATCTTCAAGATAATGTATTGGTTCACTGTTAGACAAGGTTCATACTGAGTCAATGTGATAGGCAATGGAATGCAGTAACAACCCACATTGACAGAGGACAAAGAACCATCATTGGTGCTGCATAACTGGTTCACACTGGGTTGACAATAATATGACACCAACACACATCTCTGCTATATCACCTGTTGCAACATGAAGTGCTGGTTGCTCCATGGAGGCAAAGTTCAAGTCATCAAACATGCCCAAAATGTAATGTTTTATGTAAATCAGATAAACCTACATATATATCTGTAGAAAGTTTAAATAAAACTTTTATATTTCATGCAAAAAATATAAATCCTTATTTTGGAATTCATGAGTGTTCTCTGATATGCAATCTTTAGTACTGTGGAAACAACACTGCCTGACAAAATAAGTTATCCCATTTTGGTAAATATGCATACTATTTATGTGTGAATAAATGATTAGATTAATACAGCTCTTTAATATTTTGAACGCTCAATAGCGCCCAGTTGTTATGTCACTGCCCTGTTGCACAGTCAGTACCAGTCAACCACCATGAGTCAGATAACGTGCCGGAGCGACCAGATGGTAATTGTGTGTCTATAGCTGTCTGAGTGAGTGTGTGAATGATGGGTTTCTTTTTCTGACAAAAGCCATGGCCGAAAATTTAAGTTGTGTAAAAGGGACTGTCTAATTTTCACACATGTCAGATGCTCAGTGAATGTCTTTACCGTGAGGTTTATCTATCCTCCATTTTTGACATTCCAATCAAATTTTACATTGTTAAATTTAACATTCCTCCAAAGTGAATAAAGTTGATATTACCTCAATTCTGTAACTAAAGTCACCATGAGTTAATGTATCCAATATTGTGATGATACTTGCAGTGGGAATGCGAAATCTGGATGGCATAAAGGAAGCTATATTATATTAGTTTCATAATTTATTTCATGTTCTTAATTTATTTTTTATTCCATGTTCATGCAATAAAATATAAACAGTAGTAAAGGTACATGTAAAATTTCTTTGGTATACAACAAAAAATACATAATGGGTATTCATTTGTTGAAAATCATTAGATGAGTTAACAGTTATCCTGTGTTAGCTGAACAGAATGTAAGTGAAACCTCAACTGGTTCTAACTGTTGTACTGTTTTATCTTTGTAAGATTTGTTTGTTCAGTAAAAGACAAATCTTTCTAGGCCATTTTGGATCAAACCAAGCTCTATTACAATGTACCAGGACCTTGGGAGCATCTGTCCGCAACTGCATATCATTTTCTTTGCAGCCTCGATTAACACCAATATGAAATGGGTATAGCATCTTAGCTGCTGAATGTTTCTTCACAGACATGACTTATGGCAATATGTGACAGATATACCCATGTTGTGTAAAGTCTTTGTCACAGCGATCTGAATTGAATATTTTTGTATTATATCCATAATTTATCATCAGTAAAACACAGTCATCATGTGCAAAGACTGCAAAAAATTAATATCATCATAGATAATTTCAGAAGGCGATGCAGTGTAAGACCAATAATAACAAAAACAACAACAACAAGAAGCAGAAGAGCAGCTACACACAACTAAAAAAATGTTCCATCACAGATAAAAATTTACGATGAATTTTGACTTTTATAAATGTGATTGGTGAGTAAACGGTGACTAGAAACAAAAATATGTGACCTCCTTGCTTTACATTCACTATGTCAGACCAGATATTACATGTGCATGCGTATTTAACGTGCACATGTAACTTTTAATCTACAGACATTGGTAATGGAGAGTATTATGGACATACTTTCAAGATTTTCCAAGATCATCATCTTAGGACGTATCGCAAAAATTTAGATGATTTGCCATGAATAGAAGTGTAGATTCGCCAGTCCACACAGTTGTGATCTTTCTAGCATATCTTGATAATGAATACACATTTTTGAAAACAAGAAAAGGATTTTCTAGAGAAAAATCTAAACAACATACACATAACATTTGAGTCATTTGTTATTTCCCAAGATACAATACCTCAGAAGTATCACTTTTGCAAGTGGCGTTTTTGAAACTATTGCTATTGCATGCTATTGTGCACGGAGTGATATCTCAAGATATGCCAGCTGTCACCAGTGACACATCATAAACAGCGCTAAGTATCTGAATTTAATTTGTGTCAAATTTAATTTGCCAGTCTAGTTCATTTTTGTTAGTACTTCTGTTTTAAGAGTTTTATTCCCGCGTACTTGCAGATTTCGTTTGTACAACTGTTTTAATAGTTCATTCTATTGTATTTGATAAATACCGTTGTATTTAGTCTTCGTCTTTGACCGGTGTATTTCAAAACAAGTCAGAGACTGTTATTAAAGCTCGTTATCAGTCAGTCAGGTGCCAGCTGCCACCAGCGCCGCATCGTTAACAGCGCTAAGCTGCCGGACTCAGTTTTGTTGATTTGACAGTGTAGCTACCACTGACCACAGATCAGTCAGCGGCCAGCCGCCATTATTAGAGTGCTAGGCTTCTTTAAAGTTGATTATTTAATGTTCTACTTTCTGCACTTAATTATATTGATAGGATGGATAGGATGTGTGCCTGCTGTGTTCGGACGCAGGAGGAGTTGGCCACGGTTCGCGAACAGCTGAGCGTGCTGTTGTCTACGGTCAGCCGTCTTCAGGCTTCTGTTTCGGGGTGCAGCGATGGTGGGGAGTCTGGTGCGTCGAGTGGGACACCTCAGGTGTCTCACGCTTCGCTCTTTGTCCCTGCTACCGAGGCACCTTCAGGTGTACCGGACGTCGTCGAGCCGCCTTCTCCGCAAGGGTAGTGGCGGGTTGTACGGCGTTCACGTCGCTCGAGCCGGAAGGCCAATATGGAGGTTGGACGTCCGTCCGTGCTCGTTCATCCTGTGATTGAAAGTGTGGCCACTCCTTCAGTGGGGTCCGAGCAGGTGCACGGGGGGAGGGGATTATTAGTTATTGGGAGCTCCAATGTTAGGCGCGTGATGGAGACCCTTAGGCAGATAGCGTCCAGATCTGGAAGGAATTCCAACGTGCACTCAGTGTGTCTGCCAGGGGGCCTCATCCGAGATGTGGCGGCGGCCTTGCCAGCGGCTATCGAGGGTGCGGGGTGCAGTCGACTGCAAGTCATGGCTCACGTCGGCACCAATGACGCTTGTCGCTTGGATTCTGAGGATATCCTCAGGTCCTACGAGCGGCTGGCGGAATTGGTGAAGGCTGCTGCCTTCGCACGTGGGGTGCAAGCAGAGCTGTCGATTTGCAGCATTGTTCCCAGGGTTGATCAGGGTCCTTTGGTTTGGAGCCGAGTGGAGGGTCTAAACCAGAAGCTTCGCCGACTCTGTGACAGTCATGGCTGCAGATTTCTGGATCTGCGTTATCGGGTGGGGAATTGTAGGGTGCCCCTAGATAGATCAGGGGTGCACTACACTAAGGAAGCGGCTACTCGGGTAGCAGAGTACTTGTGGAGTGCACATGGGGTTTTATAGGCTAGGCGGTAACTCTGATGAGCACTCGCCTGTCAGCATTCAAACAGCGAATTCAGGCCACGTTCGGAACAAAAATTCGAACATAAAAATATTAGCCGCGAACTTACAGAGTATTAGAAACAAAGTTCCCGAATTTGCAGCGCTGCATGGAAGTTATTGCCCTCAGATAGTTTTAGGCACCGAAAGCTGGCTAAATGATGATGTGGCAAGTTCAGAAATATTTAGCGAAGCATGAAATGTATTTCGGAAAGATAGATCTGATACAACTGGAGGAGGAATGTTCATCGCTGTGGACAAAGATATTGTTTCTACTGAGATCGACATTGAAAGTAACTGTGAAGTTATCTGGGCACCTATAACAGGTCTAAAAGAAGTAAAGTTAATAGTTGGATGTTTTTACCGGCCCCCCAGTGCTGCTGTAGCAGTTTTAGAATCATTCAAGGAAAGTCTACACCAGGTAGTGCATAGGTATCCGGGCCATGTAATAATTGTCGGAGGTGACTTCAACCTTAAGAGTATAGATTGGGACCTCGCTAGTTACATTTCAGGCGGTACAGACAAGCAGTCTTGCGAGCTACTTTTGGACACATTCTCCGAAAACTGTCTTCAGCAGTTAAACCGGCAACCCACGCGCAATGGAAATATTCTAGACCTTAGAGCCACAAACAGGCCTGACCTTATTAACGATGTCTGTGTAGAGACAGGAATTAGTGATCATGATATCGTCATAGCGTCGATGGTGACCAAAGTTCATAAACCAGTCAAGGAGGCTAGGAGCGTGTTTTTGTTTGGAAGAGCCGACAAGCAAATGTTACGATCCCACTTAGAAAATCAATGGGCATAGTTTAATTCCGGGACTATGGAAGTAGAGGAATTGTTGACTAAATTTAAATGCATTGTTAATAAAGGGTTAGAGAAATATGTGCCAGTAAAGACGATTAAAGATGGAAAAGATCCACCGTGGTATAATAATAATGTTAGAAAGCTGCTGAGAAAGCAAAGGCTGTTGCACTCTCGATTCAAAAAAGAACACACAAATGATGACAGGCAAAAGTTAGTAGAGATTCGTGCGTCTATAAAAAGATCGATGCGTGAAGCATACAATAATTATCACAGCCATACCTTAGCAAAAGATCTTTCCGAGAACCCGAAAAAATTTTGATAAGCGGGTCAAAGCCCACTGTCCAGTCACTAGCTGATCATTCCGGGGCAGTAATAGAAGAAAGCAAACGGAAAGCAGAAGTTCTAAATTTAACCTTTAAGAAATCTTTCACACAGGAGGACCGCACAAATATACCATCATTTGATCAACGTACTAATTCTGAAATGGGGGACATAGCAATAGGTATTTCTGGTGTAGAGAAGCAGCTGAGAGAGCTAAATACGAAAAAGTCTGCTGGTCCGGATGGAATACCAGCTCGGTTTTACAAAGACTATTCTGTGGCGTTGGCCCCCTACTTAGCTTGCATTTATAGCGAATCTTTAATTCAGCGCAAAGTTCCTAGTGATTGGAAAAAAGCGCAGGTGACTCCCGTGTATAAGAAAGGAAAGAGAACTGACCCGTACAATTACAGGCCAATATCGTTGACACCGGTTTCATGTAGAATTTTGGAGCATGTTCTCAGTTCGAATATAGTAAATTTCCTTGAAACGGAAAAGCTTCTTTTCATGAATCAGCACGGGTTTAGGAAACATCATTCATGTGAAACTCAGCTTGCCCTTTTCTCACATGACATCTTGCGAGCCATGGACGAAGGGCAACAGGCGGATTGTGTTTTTCTCGACTTCAAAAAGGTGTTCGACGTGGTGCCACACTGCAGACTGCTAACGAAGATACGAGCTTATGGAATAGGTTCACAGATTTGTGACTGGCTGGAAGACTTCCTAAGTAACAGAACGCAGTACGTTGTTCTCGATGGTGAGTGTTCATCAGAGACGAGTGTATGGTCAGGCATGCCCCAGGGGAGTGTGATAGGACCGCTATTATTTTCCATCTATATAAATGATCTGATGGACAGAGTAAGTTGTAATCTGCGGCTGTTTGCTGATGATGCTGTGATGTATGGGAGGGTGTCGTCTTTAACTGACTGTAATAGCATACAGGTTGACTTATACAAAATTTCTAGTTGGTGTGAAGAATGGCAGCTAGCTCTCAATGTAGAAAAATGTAAGGTGATGCGCATGAGTAGAAAAAACAATCCCATACTGTTCGAATACAGCATTACTAGTGAGCTTCTTGATGCTGTCGCGTCGTTCAAATACCTAGGCGTAACATTGCAGAGTGATATGAAATGGAACGAGCATGTAAGGACAGTTGTGAGTAAGGCA
The DNA here is from genome assembly GCA_026315105.1 of Locusta migratoria. Lineage (NCBI taxonomy): Eukaryota > Metazoa > Arthropoda > Insecta > Orthoptera > Acrididae > Locusta > Locusta migratoria. The sequence continues at coordinate 117,482,286 of CM048748.1, forward strand.
GACAGCCAACTTCGGTTTATTGGTGGAATTTTGGGAAGAAGTACTTCACCTGTAAAGGAGACCGCGTATAAAACACTTGTACGACCACGTCTTGAGTATTGCTCAAGTATTTGGGACCCGCAGCAGATCGGTTTGAAGGAAGACACAGAGGCGGTTCAGAGGCAAGCAGCTAGATTTGTTACCGGTAGGTTCAACCAATGCGCGAGTGTCACGGAAATGCTCCGGCAACTCAATTGGGGATCGCTGGAAGAAAGACGACGTTCTTTTCGTGAATTTCTGTTAAGTAAATTTAGAGGGCCAGAATTTGAAGGTGAGTGTAGTACGATCTTGCTGCCGCCTACTTACATTTCGCGTAAAGATCACAAAGACAAGATAAGAGAAATTAGGGCTCGTACGGAGGCATATAAGCATTCTTTTTTTCCTCGTTCAATTTGGGAGTGGAATAGGAAAGGAAATGCCTAGTAGTGGTACAGTGTACCCTCCGCCACGCACCTTACGGTGAATTTCGGAGTATGTATGTAGATGTAGTTGAACCACGTGAGATATCATCTCGCTCTCAACTTTAAATAAAATTTCTACACATTACCTACATTTGATATGCAGCTGTGTATCAGCTAAAATCAACCATATGAGAAGTCTATGGAACCTCTGAAAACTCACTAAACTGCAAGCTGCAAATTAACTTTGATGAATAATGAAAATTAAAAATTAACTCTTCATCAAGCAAAGATTTCAGTCTATAAGACGTATAAAAATCAATTTTTTTCGCTGAGTACTTTTTTTCAAATCACATGGTTATGTTTCAGAGCAGCCATCTTTCAGAACAATACACAGTTTTGCTAGAAAAATAACCAGTTTTCGATTGTATCTTGATAACAGACAAAGATTTTCAAAAACAGAAAAACACTGTTTCTAGATAAATGTCTACGAGATGTTCTGTAAATATTTTAACAATTTTCTCTGGTTAGTTATTTAGATATTTGCAATTCATGGTGTAAAAACTGCTGGAAGTTGGGTTTTGTCATTTTGTGCAAAACTATGATATGTTCCAATCCCTTGATCTTGGTAACAGATGAAGATAACAAAATAATTTATAAAGTTTACTGAGAATATCATCACAAGAACATACGGTAAAAATATTGAAGATTTGCAATGAACAGAAAGTATCAAAGTGAGCAACTCCTTGTGTTTTGGTAACCAAAAATAATGTTTTTTTGGGATTTTTTCTGAAACTACCCATGATTTAATGGTGATTTTGTAAGCCATCTACAGCCCACCATAGACGACATGTAATGTATAAAACCCAACTGACTTGCACAAGTTGGATGTGCTCCAGAAAGTGTGCAACTTTGAAATTTTTGACGCTGTACTGTATGATGGCTATGGTATTCCCAATCTTCTAATAGGTATACAAATGATCACTAGGCCAGGAGCTATGCAGAACATTTCACCCTTTAACTCAGTGATCAATAGAATCCGAGATATGAGCCCTTAAAGAATCACAAATTTACATGTGTCATTTACAATGATATTACAATGTCGCGATGAAGGCACAAGTCGCTTGATCAAGTGTTTCTGCAGCACATCTTCTCATAAATGTCTTAAAACTCTCATATAAAAGTGGTGGGTAACAATCTGGAGAGGGTAGTAAACTTTCTGTGAACAATTCCACAAACATCAGAGAAAGAGAATGATTACCATCCTTACATCTAATCCTACCTACCTTCCTTCCTCAGGTCTGGGGAAGTTGGATGTCCTCCACTGGTTTGACACTTGTTCAGTTTCTGGATCATACAAGTAATACCAACTCTCATAAATTGTAAAGACTTTTGTGAAAAAGTCTTGATCACTTCCAATCTCATTTCTCAAGTCCTGCTTCAAATACAATTCACTTGTTTTTTCGTCAGAAAGTGAGGAAAAAATTTAAAGGTAACATGTCTCATTTGCAAATTCTCTGGCCTCACTCCCCACAACAAAGTGAACGAATTAACATTACCCTTCAGCGCACACTCCACTGCAGAGTGAAAGTTTCATTCTGGAAACATCCCTTGGGCTGTGGCTAAGCCATGTCTCCATCATATCCTTTCTTCCAGGAGTGCTAGTCTTGCAAGGCTCGCAGGAGAGCTTCTGTGAAGTTTGGAAAGTAGGAGACGAGGTACTGGCGGAAGTAAAGTTGTGGGGTGGCATCATGAATCATGTCGGGATAGCTCAGTCGGTAGAGCGCTTGCCCGCAAAAGGCAAAGGTCCCAGGTTCGAGTCCCAGTTCCAGCACACAATTTTAATCTGCCAGGAAGTTTCACAAAATGGATTTCTCGAGACTGTACTAAAAGACATTTTCAGATTCTGGGCACAACTTGCACATCAGCATCATTTTAAAAAGTATGTTGTTAAATAAGAGTCAAGAATAATGAGTGAAATTTCAGTATGATATATATATTTTGTACTGATAGTATGCATTATTAACAATGAAATTGCCTCACTAAGGTAAAGATATTGTGTAATCCGTTCAGCACTATTGGAAAAGTGTCAAGCCATGAATCTGTCATACGGCACAATATAGCGTGACCTTCAAGGAATGGTGCAGCCACTCAACAAATTCTTCGCAGTTTGTGTTACCAACAATAATACCTGTTGATAACCATTAAGCAATAACAGTAATGCAACCACAAGTGTTTCTACTAAGTCCAACTGAATCTACATGTACATCTACATCCATACTCCGCAAACCACCCGGCGGTATGTCGTGAAGGGTATCTTGAGTACCACTATCGGTTCTCCCTCCTATTCTAATCAGGTATTGTTCGCGGAAAGAAAGATTGTCGGTATGCCTCTGTGTGGGCTCCAATTTCGTTTGATTTTCTCCTCATGATTTCTTCGCGAGTTTCACATAGGAAAGAGCAATATACTGCTAGACTCCTCAGTAAAGGTATGTTCTCGATACTTTGACAAAAGCCCGTACCGAGCAACAGAGCGTCTCACCTGCAAAGTCTTCCACTGGAGTTTATGAATCATCTCCGTAACGTTTTCACAATTACTAAATGCTCCTGTAATGAAGCGCACTGTTCTCCATTGTATCTTCTCTACTTCCTCTATCTACCCCACCTGCTAAAGATCCCACACTGGTGAGCAGTATTCAAGCAGTGGAAAACAAGTATACGGTAACCTACTTCCTTTGTTTTTACACTGTGTTTCCTTAGGATTCTTCCAATGAATCTAAGTCTGGCAGCTGCTTTACTGACAATTGATTTTATATGGACTTTCCATTTAAAATCACTCCTAATGCCTACTCCCAGATAATTTATGGAATTAACTGCTTCCAGTTGCTGACCGACTATAGTGTAGCTAAATGATAAAGGATCTTCCTTTCTATGTATTCGGCATGGGTTTCGAAAAAGGCGATCGTGTGAAACCCAGCTCATGCTATTCGTTCACGAGACTCAGAGGGCCATATACAAGGGTTCATATATATGCCTTGCGGAAATCAAGAAACACGACATCTACGTGAGAACCCTTGTATATGGCCCTCTGAGTCTCGTGAACCAATAGCGTGAGCTGGGTTTCACACGATCGCCTTTTTCGAAACCCATGCTGATTCCCACAGAGCAAATTTTGACTTCGTATGACACCAGATAATATCACATGTATCTAGCTATGTTGTCACCAGATATGTTAGACGTAAATGTCATTGCACATTTCACAAAAATGCTGTTTTGAATTTGCTGACAGCACTGAAGATGGTTTCTTGGAAAACCGAAATCGATTTGCCTGAATAAAGCAAAAGATTTTACGGCTAATTGATTATTGATAAAAGGTTCTGGAATTGACACTACAAACAGCTGAGATTCCTTTCAGCCTTCAACAACAATATGTAAAAATTTTATTTCTGGGGTGTCAAAAGTACTGAAAGGAGTGTGTGTGTGACATGTTCCTATGACAGGTAATACAGGTCTTCTGCTTAGGGCCTTCTTGTTTACTGGACCATAAAAAAGGCTGCATTACTAATAACCTCACAGTGCAGTTACCCAGATCCTAAGCTAGTGAAGTGTCAGAAACCTGCTGTTGAAGAAGTGCCATCAATTACAGTCACTTTTTGGATTCTGGCTTGTCAGATTATTTAAACTCCTCAATGCCTGGCAGTAGCACACTACACACGTAAAGGACAGTCTTGTGTTACAGCAAGACATTTTGCACTGCCACCAGCTTGGAGAAATACAAAGCATCAGTAATGACTTTTTGAAACACTTACATACTAGATGATTGTAGTAAAATTGCTAAATAACATTTATATAATAATGGAAAGTCCAGGTTGGAATAAATAATATAGTGAGGACAGTTACAACTCACCGCAAAGACGTGGCGACGAGATGCGACAGGCACATACAAAAGACACACACATACAACACATTCAGCTATCGGCCATGGCCTTCCTCAGAAATAGAGCACTCACGCAATCACACAGGCACACAACACAGTCATACAACCATCACCTCCGACTGCCACACTTCGAATCACGCTCTGCAGCGAATCGGGGACGGGAGGGGGAGGGGATAGAAAGGTTACGTCACAGTGGTGGGGATGGGTTAGATGGGAATAACGAGATGCAGCTTAGGAATGGAGTGGGGAGGCGGGTGAGGGGAGAAAATAAAATAAAATATATATATATATATATATATATATATATATATATATATATATAAAATCCACAAAAGAGCGCTCCCCTTGTCACCCAGTACTACCCTGGTCTCGAACAACTAAATTCCATCCTTCGCCAAGGTTTTGATTTTCTATCCTCATGCCCTGAAATGAGAGACATCCTGCCCAAGATCCTTCCCACCCCTCCTAAAGTGGTGTTCCGTCGCCCTCCCAACCTTCACAACATCCTAGTTCATCCTTATGCCACCCCGAAACCCAGCTCACTGCCACAGGGATCATATCCTTGTGGAAGACCCCGCTGCAAGACCTGTCCAATCCACCCACCCAGCACTTCCTATTCCAGTCCTGTCACAGGCTTATCCTACCCCATCAGAGGCCGGGCCACTTGTGAAAGCAGCCACGTAATTTACCAACTGTGCTGCAAGCACTGTACAGCTTTCTATATTGGCATGACCACCAACCAGCTGTCCATTAGGATGAATGGCCACCGCCAAACTGTGGCCAAAAACAAGGTGGACCACCCTGTGGCACAGCATGCAGCGGAGCACATGCTTGATTTCAATGGCTGCTTCACAACCCGGGCCATCTGGATCCTCCCATCCACCACCAGCTTTTCTGAACTGCACAGATGGGAGTTATCCCTACAATACATTCTCCGATCCCGAAATCAACCAGGCCTCAACCTACGATAATTTCCCTATATATATATTTTTCCATACCTTACAGTTCCTACCTCTGTATCCCAAACCTCGCCTGATTTGAGTGGTGTGTGAATGTGTGATCATGTGTGTGTATATGTATGTATGTGTGTGTGTGTGTGTGTGTGTGTGTGTGTGTGTGTGTGTGTGTGTGCGTGCGTGCGTGCGTATGTGTGTGTATGTGGTCTTGTGCACTTGCAGTGTGCATGAATTTTCATATATATATATTATTTTATTTTATTTTACTTTATTTTATTTTATTTTCTCCCCTCACCCGCCTCCCCACTCCATTCCTAAGCTGCATCTCGTTATTCCCATCTAACCCATCCCCACCACCGTGACGTAACCTTTCTATCCCCTCCCCCTCCCCTCCCCTCCCGTCCCCGATTCGCTGCAGAGCGTGATTCGAAGTGTGGCAGTCGGAGGTGATGGTTGTATTACTGTGTTGTGTGCCTGTGTGATTGCATGAGTGCTCTATTTCTGAGGAAGGCCATGGCCGATAGCTGAATGTGTTGTATGTGTGTGTCTTTTGTATGTGCCTGTCGCATCTCGTCGCCACGTCTTTGCGGTGAGTTGTAACTGTCATCACTATATTATAAATAACATTTATGTTTGATTTGCACTGGGGTATAGTTGTTATGTAGTGTAAAATCCTGAAATTAAGTAGACAATGATCAGTATATCTAGTGAAGGCACACTATTTCTCTACAAATAAAAAAAATCTAACTGCTTCAGAGCTGCTAAAAGTTATGTATTAAAAGATGCCCAAGAGTGATCTTTCAGAAGAGCAGCTATGACCCACAGGGTCCCAAATGACTACTGGTCATTCCAGTTCATCTCCAGCCAGCTATTCTCAAGTATTTTCATGACACTCCAATATCCGGTCATCTAGAATTCTGGAAGGCCCTACATAGAATCAAACGCAGGCATTATTGGCAAGGTCTCTACCAATCTGTAAAGCACTGTATGATTCACTGTAATGAGTGCCAGTGATGGAAGTATGTGCCGCAGTTACCTCCAGGGCATCTGGTACCAATTCCACCTGCAGCAGCTACATTCCATCGGAGTGGCATTGACCTATTAGGGAGGTTCCCAAAGTCGACAACCGGTAACCATGGATAATAGTCTGCACTGACTACCTCACCACCTACGCTGACACCAAACCTATGCTGACTGCAAAAGATCAAGAGATCACAAAATTCCTCGTAGAAGACATTATTTTAAACCATGGTGTACCATGTGTGACGATATCTGATTGTGGAAAAGTATTCTTAACACAAAATAAGCCCATGTACCATGTAATTTTGTGTAAATTCTGTCATGCAGATAATCTGAAGATGCCCTGCTAAAGGGTGAAACGCGTCATTAATTAATAAAATAATTTGCAATCAAGACTGGTTGGTTTGTTTTTTTTTTAAGGAAAAGTATTCCCGTCATAACTAGTATCAGAGGTAATGTCACATTGCAACATAGTCCACAGATAACAACTGCCTACCATCCTCATATAAATGGTCTTACAAAATGTTTTAACAGGATGTTAGCAGATATGCTGTCGATGTACGTTGATGTTGAGCAGAAGGATTGGGATACAATATTGTCATTTGTGACATATGCTTATAATAAAGCAAGGCAAGACACCATAGGCTTCACACCATTTTTCCTGCTCCATGGTCTTGAAACTAAGATGATAATGATATGCTGTTCCCTTTCCAATCGGACAACACAACCAGGACGAGTATGTGAAACAGCTCATCTCCAGGGTTGAAGAAGCAAGACAGCTTGCTCACATACAGAAACTAAGAAACTAGACGCCCAGGAGAAGGACCGTCAGTTGTATAACGACAAGCACCGACCTGTTGTGTACAGCCCAGGAGATCTGATATGGATTTTTACGCCTATACGGAAAGTTGGGCTATCAGAAGAGTTACTGAAGCAATACTTTGGTCCATATTGTGTCATATAATGCCTGTCAGATGTCACATATGAAGTAGAGAATTATGAGCTGCCTTCAAAACAACAAAAATGAAGCGACATTCTTCATAACCTCCATTGAAGCCTTACCATGATCCCAAAGAGCAGATAGATAGAAAGAGCTTCTTGTTCAAGGACTTTAAAGACCATTATGATAATGATGAAGCCACAACAGGAGGGTACGTCGCCAGCCATCATCACTGCAAGGGAGGTGTGTAGACAGAATGGAAGCAATCTCTGCCAAACAGAGGACTTATGACAAGATCAAGAGCAAGGACACTGCAGCTGGCTCCAAAGGTAACCTAACAGCAGGTCACTATGTATTCAGAAAGGGGAGCAATGCAGCGAGTCTTCTGACAGAATGCGTAGTGCAGTGGTTAGCGTCGCAGACTGCTGTGCTGGTGGTACACGATTCAAATCCCTCCACTGACAAAAAAAGTTTATTTCTTTGTATTTACAACTTTATTTCTAGAATTTTCTATGTGTTTCTTATGATTGATTTGCTTGTAAGTTCCAGAAAATTCTTTATATGTATAAAAAACAGAGTACTCCAATCAGGAGGCAGTCTGTTCTGAGTGTAAGTTTGTGTTAGCAATGAACCTGTTGTAAGAGTGAAGTGTTGTGCTCTATTAATGACCCAGCCTTCGAATTCCAACCCACCTGCAATTCTCAATGTAATAATATTAGTTCCTCAATGAAGAAGTATTTATTTGTTTGTGTTTAGGCTGTAACTGTATAACCTTGAAGCTCAACAATGAAAAACAATTACCAAAATGAAAGATGAATAAAGAATAATCAAACCTAGTCATCGGCTATGACCAGTGATGCAGGAAACATGGTAGAAACACTCCACACAACATGACTATAATGTGATATCAAAGTTGAATGTTTTTCAAACAGGCTAAGCAAAAGAGCAAACCCATCAACACAACCAGGACTTTCGCCTTCACACTGGTTGGCTTTGCCAAGTCATAATCAAACTGGTAACACATGCCAAAAGATGGTATCACAGCAGCCGTTAACATTATGTCCCTTATCAAAATTGATAACTATTATATTCTTCTTGAACTTCACATAAAATAAGGGAAAAGCAACCACTCATCCTGAATGAATGGATGTATGGAGCACAGCAATACATGGAAAAAAAAATTTTAAAAAAATGGTTTCAACTATCTTTCACACACTAGCTCCTATCCGGAAGAAGAATACACATTCCGACAAATAACCCATCAGTGACTCAAATACACATACCTATGGCTATGGAAATATGCTGTCTCACAATCAGAAGAATGTGAGAATGAAACATAAGTTCTGGGAAGATCCTCATTTTCCCTGGATCAGGACATACTCCATTGACATTAACTAGGTGCCTCAGTCTTGCTGTGGCCATGGAAATGAATATTTGGGTGTCTGTGTGTGGATACTGTTTTCTGTTACGTGCTGCTGTGCTACATGCATTGATCCACTATAGATGAGTGATTGTTTATTTTACATATTGCTCCATTCGTGAATGGCTTCAAAAAAAATTTATCATGAAGACTTGATAATGTCATTTTAAATACTTAAATGTAGAAGCCAATCACAAGTATTTGAAAATCATTACCATCGTCACTCAGTTTTCCTCCTTTCTCAATTATAATCTGTCTCTCATAATCTCTGAGAAACAAAGGCTTTTCTTTCTTTTCTTTTTTAGTTGTAGTTGAACTGGACTGGCTGGAGCTGGCTTCATTGTTAAAAAAGTTGATGCTTGGATCATAAATTCGAGGGTCCTTCTTCTTTAAACATGAAAGTGTTTTAAAAAAACTTTTTTCAATTTCTGTTGTTAACTGCTCTGCATTTTCATCTTCATCTTCTGAAGTACTTGAGCTATCTTCTTCAACATCATCACCATATCGATCCTTCACTGGAATAAAAGAAATAATACATAGGCTTTAATGCATAATGAATGGAAAGGACAATACCAATGGAACACAAAATAGGAGTTTAAAATGACATGGACAACATGGCACTGACAACATCCTCTTCATAGGAACTATTCAGACATCTACCTTAAGCAGTTTTAGGGTAATGGAAACTTTATACCTGGTTAACTGGACAAGGTCTGAATGCTAATCATTTTGATTCTCCATCCACTACCTTGATTATAGCTGAAATTCACTAGGAAAGTAAAAACATAGAGATGTAAACAACATAGACAGCCAGGTGGATTTATCACAGCTGTCCAAAATATGTCTTATACTTGCAGTTCACAATGCTGATGGCATTGTGAAATCCACTTGAAGGTCTCCACCAGGAATCACATTTCTCGCCCATGTTCCTGTTTACTACACTGCCCACATTGTAATTATGAGTTTAGCTAAGGACTAGGGTGTCATCTGAACAGTATTTCCTGTGTGTTCAGTTTTGTCTCAGGGACTCAGTACTTTCTTTGTTCATCACAACAGTTTGTGTACTTCAAATGCAATTTACAAGGAGTAATTGTAAACAGTGGCACTGTGCTACAAGAAACACATGAAGAGGGCAATGTAAAAAATTAGAGTAATCTTAATAGTTCATTTTTATGTTCTTGATCGAATTTAGAAAAACCACACACAAATGTAAAACAAAAAATATTTCCTGTACAATTGACCACAGTTTTAAAATAAAGTGAGAGGTGTCTGGTCTAAAGTAGACTAATTTACAGTTGCGAAAAGCGGCAATCTAACCTATACACACTGTATAACTGCAACTTCAGAGGGAAAGAAAAAGAAGAAGAAGAATTATGTAAATAAAATGTGTTTGCAAATGTGAACTTCAACAGTTCACCATTACAACACTCACAGAAAAACGAAATATTTATAGACTTTGTGAAATATTTATAGTAATTGACATTACAGTATTAATATTTATGGCAGTGAGGTAGACAGTGCAAACTGTTTTGAGAAAAAGATAGTCACAATCAAAGGAAATTAACTACTAGGGGGGGGGGGGGGAAGAATAATTATTCACCTACGAAAATGAATATTATTATTATTATTTTAGAACAGAAGAAATTATTTTTGCAGAAGGTCTATAAATGAGGTAGAAAGGAAAAGTTATTTTAAATAGTTCCATTAAACAGTACATGCTAAGGAAACTGCCTTATTTTCACTTACACTGTCCAACTTAAAACTTTATGCATTTATTTAATAATATTGAGTACAAGTTTACTAGTTTGAAATAACTTGGAAATTTATTGTTATAACTTACAGGACTGAGGGATGTGTCATTCTGTAGCAAACAACCAAAGTTTCACCTAAACTGTCAAATGTCATTTTTGTCCAATCTGACTATTATTTGTGATACAGAAAGCATGCTACCAGTAATCAATTTCTTCCCCCTCACTCATTGCAGCAAATAAGGCATAACCTGAGAAACAACAGTATACATTTGATTTTTCAGGTCAGGAAGATACACACAGTCTTTACTGAAACTCCAGACAAGATATACAGTGCTCTCATGTATGTAGAGTGAGGTGACCATGCGACAAGACCCTTCATGGTCAATCCAGTGGCTCGAGAAGCAATAATCAACGAATACTCAAACTTCTGTGAGGAAAAGAGATGGTGTACCGTCTTGCTATTATTAAACCACCCCACCTCATTCATATTCATCAATCTGTAGAATTAAAAAGTTCCCAAGCATACCCAGATAATCAATCTATATCTTACAGCTTCTCTCCAATTCACACTGAAGTGCCTGGCAGACAGTTAATCAATTAACTTTCAGAATATTTCTCTTTCTATTCTCAAATAGTGCATGGGAAAAACAAATACCCAAAAAAAAAAAAAAAAAAAAAAAAAAAAAAAAAAAAAAAAAAAATTTAAATACCCAAATATTTTTGTGTTGGATTTGATTTTCCTTATTTTATTATGAAGATCTCGTCTACATATGAAGGTGGCTGCCAACAAGTTATGTTCGCATTTGGAGGAAAAAGTCAGTGAAAGAAAATCTTACCTTTCTTTTAATAATATAGTACTAGGACAGTTTACAACTCACCGCAAAGATCTGACGACAACACGTGACAGGAACACAAAAAAGACAAGTATGTACAACACTTTCAGCTATCGGCCATGGCCTTCTTCAGAATTAAAAACATTCACGCAATCACACAGGCACACAACACAGTCACACAACCATCAGCTCCAACTGCAGCACTTCAAATCACACTCTGCTGTGTGGAGATAGGAGAGCGGAGGGGGGGGGGGGGCGGATAGGAATGTTGTGTCACGCTAGTGGCGATGGATACAGCACAGCCTTCCAGAGTATGTACGTATTAGATGGGAGGAACAAGATGCAGCTTAGGGATGGAGTGGGGAGTGGAGAAAAATAAAATAAAACGAAAGCAAGTGAGCCCCATACACACACATGCACACCCACACACCCACAGCACTCAAAATTGGAGAGGTTTAGGATAGAGATGTGGGACTGTAGAGTGCAGAAAAAAGGGAAGTTATCATAAGTTGAGGCCTGGATAATTTCAGGATCGAAGAATATACTGTAGCGATAACTCCCATCTGTGCAGTTCAGAAAAGCTGGTGGTGGGTGGGACCATCCAGATGGCCCAGGTTCTGAAGCAGCCATTGGAAATAAGCATACACTCCACTGCATGTTGTGCCACAGGGTGGTCCACCTTGTTTTTGGCCGTAGTTTGACAGTGGCCATTCATTCTAATGGACAGCTGGTTAGTTATCATGCCAATATAGAAAGCTATGCAGCGATTACAGCACAGTTGGTAAATACATAGCTGCTTTCACAGGTGGCCTGGCCTCTGATAGGGTAGGATAAGCCTGTGACAGGACTGGAATATGAAGTGCTCGGTGGGTGGATTGGACAGCGGGCTATGATACCTGTGGCAGTGGGCTGGATTTCGGGGTGACATAAGGATGAACTAGGATGTTGTGGAGGGTGGGAGGGCTAGGTAACACCACTTTAGGATGGGTGGGAAGGATCTTGGGCAGGATGTCTCTCATTTCGGGGCACGAGGACTGAAAATCAAAATCTTGGCGAAGGACAGAGTTTAGTTGTTCAAGACCAGGGTCGTACTGGGTGACAAGAGAAGCGCTCTTTTGTGGATGGTTACTGGTGATGGAGGGAGGATTTGGGATGTGTGGGGATATGGCATGGGAGATTTGTTTGCAGGCTAGGTCAGTGGGGTAGTTTCTGTCTGTGAAGGCCTTTGTGAGACCTTCAGCATATTCAGAAAGGGAGTTCTTGTCACTGCAGATACACTGTTCATGAGTGGCCAGGCTGTAAGGGAGGGATTATTTTATGTGGAAGGGATAGCAACTGTCAAAGTGTTAGTACTGTTATTGGTTGGCAGGTTTAATATGGACGTTAGTTTGAATGGAACCATTAGTGAGGTGGAGGTTGACATCCGGAAAAGTGGCATGGTGGGTTGACGAAGACCAGGTGAAGTGGATGTGGAGAAGAAGTTGAGGTTTTGAAGGAAGGAGGATAGTGTGTCCTGCCCCTGAGTCCAGATCATGAAAATATCATCAATAAACCTGAACCAGGCCAGAAGTTTGGGGATGCTAAGAAGGATCCCTCCAGATGGCCCACAATCAGGTTGGCATAGGAGGGTGCCATGCGGGTGCCCATGGCTGTACCATGGATTTGATGGTAAACTTTCCAGTCAAAGTAAAAGTAGTTGTTAATTAGACTAATTTAATAATTTCGACCCCAAACTCTCTCCCCTGTATTGCAATAAAACAAAACAAGCTGCCCTTCCCTGAACTTTTTGGGTGTCTTCCATCAGTACTATCTGCTAAGGATCCCACAGCCCACAGCACTACACCTAAAGACAATGGACAAGTGAAATGTACACAGTCTCTTTAGTAGAACTGTTGCAACTACTAAGTGTTATGCCAATAAAGCAAAGCCTTTGGTTTACTTTCCCCGATTAGATTTTCTGTATCTTTTTTCCAATTTAAGGAGTGCGTAATTGTAATTCCTAGGTATTTAGGTGATTTAAAGGCCTTTAGAGTTGAATGATTTACTGCATAAATGAAGTTAAATTGATTTCTTTTAGCCCTCAAATGGATGTCTTCGCTACCCCAATGAACCTCAGACTGCTGAAGTGGAGTGGCTTGTGCACCCCAAAGATACAGATAGCTGAAACGTAGATACAACCAAAGCGGAGGAGCCTCTGTGAAAAGGTTAAATATATATTTCCTACAGAAGTGCAACAACCTTTTCAGTAGTTGCAGGGAAAACAGTCTGGATGATTAACTGATCTGGCCTTGTAACATCAGCTAATATGTGTTGCCATACTGTTACTGTGAATAGCTGAAAGCAAGAGGAAACTACAGTTGTTACTGTTCCCAGCCCAACTGTTTGAATATACAATGCCGGCATTCTCTTAGGTAAAACTGTCCCCCTTTCAGATCTCCAGGTGGTGATTATACAGCAGGATGTTATCACCAGGAAAATTTCATACTCATACCATTAGCCATTTCTAAACAAGAGCAGCCAGATTTTCAGCCTAAAATATGAATAATGCTGTTGCAAATTCAGCAAGCAGTTTAAAATTAATTTTAATTTCTTTTAAAATTGAAATGGGAAAAAATAAAAATAAATAACAACACACCCTAAAGACGCTCTCTGAGCTGCTGACAGGCATGAAAAAGAGACAATCACATTTACACAACTCAAATTTATGGCCATGGCATTAATCAGAAAAAGAAACACATACATTCATACAATCACTCAAACCATTATACATGTACAACTAGCATCTATGGGCACTCCTGCATTACAAGCATCTTGACAGTAAGTGAGCAGAGGAAAGGAGGGGGGACACATGCTGAGTAAGCGTGATGATGGAAAGTCCGTGTTTCACAATAGATTGTAAAGACTCAGATAGGTGGGAATGTGTGATGCAGCATCGAATGCAGTGAAAGAGTGGGAGGGAATAAAAGGGTGCTCTAGAGGTGTGTGTGGAGCAAACGGAAATTTGAAAGAAATAGATGTAAGTAAGGGGATATTGTAAGGGGCAACAGACAGTTGCAAGTTGAATTGGAGAGATTCAGTATAATGAGTGGGGAAGGAAAGGGGGAGGGGGGAGAGATGTTAGGCATAGGGTGTAGGGATGGCACATTATCTTAGATTGTGGCCAAGGTGGTTGGGAGACCATAGAATGTGCTGAAGGGAAACTCCCATCTGCGCAATTCAGAAGTGCTGGTGATGGAGTGGAGGATCCAGATTGTTCGGGTAGTAAGGCAGCCACTGAAATCAAGAGAGTTGTGTCCAGTCGCATGCCGTGCCGCAGGGTGGTCCACGTTGCTTTTTACCACAGTTTGACAGGCCATTCAACCTGATGGACATCTGATTTATTGTCATACCAAAGTAAAACACCGCAATGATTGCAATAGAGTTCATAAATCACATGGCTGCTTTGATAACCTGTGGCCCAACACCTCTGATGAGGTAGGATAAGCTTGTGACAGGACTGGAGAAGAAGGGTAGGTGGATTGGGCATATTGACCTTCCACAGATATGATCGCTGTGGCAAGAAGTTGGGATTGGCATGGAAATGGACTAGGATGTTGTGGAGATTAGGTGGGCAACAGAACACAACTTTAAGAGGGGTCAGAAAGATCTTAGGTAAGATGTATCTCATTTCAGGACATGATGAAAGTTAATCAAAGCCCCAACGAAGGATGTGTTTTAATTGCTCCAGTCCAGGGTGGTATTGGATGACAAGGACACTCCTTTGTGACTGGTTATTGCGGGTAGAAGGAGTATTGATGGTATGTGGGAATATGGCATGGGAAATCTATTTGCAAAGTAGGTCAGGAGGGTAACACCTGTCTGTGAAGGCCTCTGTAACACCTTCTCATAACTGCAAATTTGCTGTAGGTAGCAAGGCTGTATGGGAGAAGAATTTTAGTGTGGAATGGATGGCAGCTGTCAAAGTGCACATACTAGGTGTAATGTGGATTCAGAAGTGGTAACATGCTCGGTTGAGAAGGACCAAGTGAAACTGATGGTACAGAAGGAGTTGAGGTTGTGAAGGAACAAGGGTGTTCTGGCCCTGAGTCCAAATCATGAAAATATCATCAATGAACCTGAACCAGATCAAGGATTTGGGGTTCTGGCAGGCTAGGAAGGTTTTCTCTAGACGTATCATCAACAGGTTGGCAGAGGAGGGTACCATGTTGGTGCTCTAGGCAGTGTCTTGGCTTTGATTGTATACTTTTCCTCCAAAGGAAAATTAATTGTGACACAGAATGCTTCTCTTGTAGTGTCAGCCACTAGAGTTTGCCAATTGTCTCTATGACACTTCTGCAGAAAATGAAACTTTAATGAAGCAAGCTGCTCATATGTGGATATTCTCTATTGCCTCTGTGAATACTACCTGGTACAAATCCAAAAACCCCATACCGACAAGCTATATTCAAGTATTTATTAATGAGTGTTTTGTCAGCTATGGACAACACTTGCTGAAAAGTCTTCTAGTGAATCACAACCTGCCCTCTGTCTTACCCACAATTAATTGTACACATCCATTCCACATTAAATCACGACACACACACATACACGCAGATATTTTATGAATTAACTGCTTCCAGTGAATATTCTACAAATATATAATCATACAAGAAAGACTCTTTCTTTTTATGCATTCACAATATAGCCCACTACATTTTTGTTTATGTTGAGTGACAATTACCCCTCCTCCAACAAGGATTGATATGTTTCAGGTCTTCTTACGTATCTTTTCTGTATACTATAGTATCCACAGAAAGCCTCATGTACCTTCCGACATTATCTACTATGTCAATTATAAAAATAAAAGGTGCTCATTATTACTGAAGACACTGAGATAGCTCTACATTGAAAACTCAAAATCATATTTAAAAAGTTGCAATTCAAACTTGTATGCCTCAGAGGAGGACACCTAATTATGATAAATATAATACTTAATGCCTCCATCCAATCTCACCCTATGTGTAGGTGGCAGGACACATCTTTGAACTCTTCAATGGGAATCATCACTTTTTATTGCAGATTATGATTCTACAGCAAGAACTACTGGTGATTTACATAAATATTTGTTTCATTTTGCCACAGTTGACATTGTAATTGGAGGAATCAAAATGAGTATACAGTCGAAATTTACAACATGCTACTCAATGTCCCTTGAATATCCAATATTACCTCTATGCTGCAAATGTAGGGAATTATATGAAACTTCTAATTGAAAACCCGATTGTCAACATTCTATTACCCCCACCCCCCACCCCTTCGAACAGAGCCCATGGCTTAAGGTAAATGCTACTCTACTTTTCCAATTTGAGTGTTCAAACATAGTACTGTGAACTTTAATACACACTGTGATCCATTTTTCAAACAATTTTACAAAATACATAAGTATATCTGCAAGAATGTCTGCAGACCGCTGCAAATGAGAACACAGAAAAGAAGGAGTGCGGGACGGTTTGCACAAGGGTTTTGGTAAAAATTGACATCATGGTCAGTTGCAAAATTTACATATGTGTGTTGAAACAGCAATGTTAACAGCAGTCAGGAGCCATGCCGGGATGAAGCAGCGAAAGTCATTTGTTTGTTTATGAATGCCAAGTGCAGCCGTATTTCAACAAAAAATATGATGAAATATTAAATTTCCACAATGCAGCAATTTCGCTAGCAAATGATGAATTTTTCAAGTGATTAGTATTTTTAATTAAATTGTGGAGCTAGGGTGCATGAAAGCAAATGGATTACTTTGAATGGAAAAAAGTAATAACACGTCCTTAACAGAAGAGTAATATCCATTGCAAATGATCAATATTTCCAATGATTAGTATCTTTGAATTAAATCTTGGGACTGGCTCGGTGGATGGGTGAATATAAATGAATCAGGTTGTATCATAGAAGTCAAATTGGCTATGCAAAATGAGATGCATTGCCAACCTATGTGCCCTATGGAAGTGCCAAGGACACTCGCCCTTACCATGATGTGTTTCTTACGTGGTCAACTATGTCATTATAGCCTGTTGGCACATACTGGTAAAGCTTATCTTTCAAATGTCCTTACATAAATCAGGTGACCTAGAGAGCCAATTAATAACATCACTTCTGCTGACCCACCAACCAGTAAAAACACAGTGTAATACTTCCATGCTTCAATTGAATGATGTGCTGGGTAAACATCATGCTGAAATCACATGTGTTGTTAAACACCCAGAGCAACATCACAAAACAGTAAAGACAGTTCTCATTCCAAAAATGTTCAATATTTACATCACTTCAATGTATCACTGACAAAGTACAGACCATTAGTTCACCATGATGCCACACCATACATTAACTGACTTATAATGTTGGCGATCCACTTGCCATAACTGGTGTGGATTATGTACACTGCAGTAACACATGTTATGTCTATTAATACTACCACTGTTTTTGAATGTACACTCATAAGAAAATAGTACCTGAAAGAAGAAAGTAGGGGATTCTTTACATTTGTAGAAGTGTACATTCAGAAAACATTAACCAATTATTGAAATCAAATCATGAAGTTATTTATGCCAGTGACACATGGCATGGTTGATAGTTATGACAATGCAATACTTTGACAAAACTACCTACATACATATCCAAATCAAAATGTAACTGCTGAAAAATTACCCATGGTCTGCCTAAGGATTATAATGTTTAGAGATGCTTCCTGTTGTATGTATGAACAATCTGTGAGTTCTGGTTGTAGGGTATAGTTAGTTAGATATGTTGTAGTTCGCTACACAGTCAAAGTGGCATGTAGAGTAATGTTCTTTACTACACAGTGGAGGAATAAAACATTGTGACTGGTGTTTCCAATTAGAAGTTATATAATACTGACCCACACAACATGGTCATTGGCTACTCAGGGAACATTCAGAAGAATGTTGTAAATTAGGATTGTGTACTCATTTTGATTTCAATTACATTGGGAAAGGTAGCAAAACAAACAAATGCTTCAGACAAAATGTAAGTAATTTTTTGCCATAGAATCATAATCTGCAATAATAATAATAATAATAAAAGGTATCCTGATTGCTGTCTACCACCCACACATTGAGTTGGTTGAGTGATTCCTACAAAGGAGAATTTTTGTCTTAATAAATGTCACAATACTTGGGGTCAACTGGAGTACAGGATACTGTAAGAGTACAGGATTATGACTTTTTATTAGGAAAGTTGATAATTTATTATTTAATATATGAAATCAAATTTTCATTTGTAAAAAGATTCATCATATTATTTTATTATGAATATGTCATTACTTTTTACAATACAATCTGATAAATGGATTGAAATCCATTTACCCGATCCCATGTATAATTAAAAAACACTAATAACTTTAAAATTTGATCATTCAGAAAGGAAATTGCTTGACAGAACACTGTGCTGTGGAATGTTATTTTACGCATCCTCCCCCCTATCGTTTAGTATATACCCACCCATGACATCATGGCTCAAAGCAGAGAGGTGGTATGAGGTTTCCCAGTAATGTCAAAACATCCCAAAATTCTACAACAGACTAAAATTATAATTATAAACCCTACAGTTATGCACACCACTTCAGTGTTCAGCCCAACTTTGTGATATACATTCCATAGTTTCAAATTTCATTGCCAGAAATGTGATTTCTGCCAGTTTTCTGTCCCTAGTTACTATGTTAACATTGTGACCATTTTCTTTCTCCAATTTGATATGACAAATTTTGTCCTTTCTCAACAAAGCGTCCATCCTCCAGTGGAGTAATTTCTCTTTTCTAAAAAAGACATGCACACCATTCATACTCCAATACCCAAGTAGTTGCCTTGTGGATGTAGTGTGCACCTTACCTATTTAAGGATAACTCTATGTTTCTACAGCTGATAGAGGTGGTCATTGTCAGAGCCTGTGATTTAAGCCTTTTACTAAAAACAAGAGGACCGTGATTGGGTAAAATTTTACTTATGGCAGTAGTGTGCTGATATTTGTGATGAACAATGAATGTTCTTCAAAAACCAAATCATGTAGAACAATCTTTTTTTGTAGACTGTGAAATAAATCATTAATGCTGTTTCAAATCTGTGATAAGCAAGCTCCTGTATTAACCCTAGTTCAAATGGTAATTTAATTACCATCCTAAAGTTAACAATTCAGTGCAGACTTTTGCACACTAAGCCAACACTGCTGTATGTAAAATTTAATCACAAATTATTCTGGAATGATGCTACAAAATTATAGCTGTGCTATGTGAATCAGATTACATGTCTTCACCAAACCACCCAGCTAAATGCAATGACCAAGAAAGACAAATTTAGAAAGGAACATTTGCACTTTTACCTTGAAGTGTAGGTTGGCAACACCTGCTACAAATGATGATGGTAGGTAAGATGGCGGAACAGCTGATCTTTGTAGCTAATATGGATATTATAGTTTCAAATATATTGGATTTTACCATGACATATTTCTGCTTTAATATTCACTGGCTTCACTGACTCACAACCAATTGTTGCCTCCCAACCTCAATCTGGATCTACCCAACAATTCAGCCTATCACCAAAACTAGTTTTCAAAATTTAACATTTTTTGGCTATCAAGCAACTGCTGTATGAGAAGAGGCACTGCCAACATTTGTGCCATGAAGTGCCTATAATTGAATTTAGCCTGAAACAGCTGGCTGCATCCAGTATGGTCAGTCATTGCCACTAGAACTTAGTAAATATTAGCTCTGAATGAGGATTACATCTTCAACATTGTGAAACAAATTCTGGCATTATTTTACACCGCTATTCCATATGTATTATAGATAGTAAATAACCTGTGGCTAACCTTGAAAAATTACAACAGACTGTACCATTGATGACAGGTCTCAACCCAAACTTTCGCACCTTTGGCACCCACTTGTGAGAAAAAGAAAAGAAAAGAAAAAAAAGACCTAAAGACCTACTGTTAACTTGTACTTCACTATCAGAGAAAAAAAAACTTAACTCTATAATCCTATTTTCTGCTTGTAAACGAACTATTGTCTTTAGCTCAGCCACCACATAATTACTTATGCCACTTAAAAACATGCACGCACCTCAAAATTAACATGCAGCAATGACATCACACACGACAACATGCCGTTGTCATGGGTCAAAGCCGTCTGGTGGAATCGCGTCCTATAAATGACCCCAAACTGCACGTCTTGTTGTCCATATTATTTTAAAGATGGCTGTAAGGGCCAAAACAAGAATAACATGTCCTTTAAACAAGGACTCTGCAGTGGATACTTTAAGAGCTACGAGCATTTGTTCAGTTTCACCACTATGAAACAAAGTTCTTCCGTTAGACAAGTCGTAATAAGTCTCTGAATATATATTTTAAAGCCCATGTAGGCCTATACTGGACAATATTTACTTGTTTGATCCATACTACCAGTTATCCAACTATGGCAGGCAATAAATTGACCAATGAAATAGAAGTTATCACTGAACAAATGTGGTCAATTTACATTATGTTTAAAAAACAAACTGTTAAACCACTGCAGTGGCTAGTTCTCAATGTACTTTACGAGATAACAATCTGGCAGCAAATTGTATTCCCAAAGAAGTTTAATGAACTTGCCTGTCCAACTATGACATGACGTCATACATCAAAGTCGATGGGTTGTATCCCGTGCTTCAGATGTTGCAATTCATTTCTTACTGTCAAACAAAGTTTTAAAGTAGTGCTCATAACATCGTATAATAGATCAAATAAAACAAAATGACAATCCTTTTCTTCCCCCTTCACAATTTTGAGATATTGCATAATAACAAGCTGAGAGAAACATCATAGCACTAATATTGTTACCCTGCACTTTCTACTGATAGCGTATGACTTATTAAGATGACAGGTAGACTCATAATGGTAAAAGTAACTGCAACTTGACTACATATTGCAAAAACAGATTAATCACTGCACACCACTCCTCTTCACAACCTAAAAAATCAAGTTTTCTGAGTCAATCTTGGTCTAATACTTACTTGTGTAACTATACGAGTATAATGGTGGAAAATGGACCATTGAAATACTCGAAGATAAGTAACTGTCGTAAACTTCTAGAAAAGGTGTCAGATCTTCTAGAATTTAGCAACAATGTTACATTACACTCATGGCCGTATTTAGGCAGGTGCAACATGTGCAGCTGCACAGGACAGCAAAATGTTGACATCGGGGGAAAAAAAATTAATATTATTTTAATGTTAATTGAATCATCGTTATTCAGAGTTTCGATTACAGCAACAAATTTTAAAATTCAGGTTGTTGTGTTGATAGCAGTGGACTATC
The DNA here is from genome assembly GCA_026315105.1 of Locusta migratoria. Taxonomy (NCBI): domain Eukaryota; kingdom Metazoa; phylum Arthropoda; class Insecta; order Orthoptera; family Acrididae; genus Locusta; species Locusta migratoria. Next base: position 117,503,918 of record CM048748.1, read on the forward strand.
CACAGAGATGTTATTTATTTTCCAAAATCAGTTTGAATCCCAGATATTATGGGAGGGGGGGGTGTAAAATAATTTACTGCAGAGGGGCGCTGCATACCCTAAATAAGGCCCTGATTACACTTCTTTGGTGAGATGGATACACAACTTCCAAAAACTGTTAACTAATAGCGCAAGAGTACTGCTGAGTGAATGGCCACTCATTTTCTAACTTAATTATGAATATGTGGTTAACATCTATCAAAATACTTGACAGAGCCTTTCCGTCATTTAATATAGGCCTATATTTGATGAATTTCCCTTGCAGTGTTGGTTTTTATGATGAAAAGTGTGTGAAATACCACAAAGAGTGTTTGAATATGATGCAAACATAAAATTTAGGAGGATAGACTGCGAGTCAAATTGTCATCACAACTGAGTAAACTTTAAACTACGACAGCATGGGCATAGTGAGCCTACTGTATGTCACTGAACTCTACAATGTGGTCTACAACTTACTTGCGGGGGGGGGGGGGGGGGATTACATAAGTAGCGACCATCAATTTTAAAACATTAATAATGAGTTGTCCTAAGTTATCATCTAGCCAATAAAGTGCTACACTGAGATATTTTACCCCATTCTCCCAACTGGAATCTTCGTTGTACACAAATTGGTTTTTAGCCCATGGATTCGGTGGTGCTTGATGGTGGAGATTTGATTGAGTTGATAAAACCAATTATGTAAATTCTGAAGTACTGTTAACAGTTGTGATTTAGATCAACGCATATCGTCTTTTGAGGCATCATCAGAACCTCAAAATTTTCAGGTAAACCTATCAATTTTATACATTTAATTTTACCGATTCTCTTTACTTGATTCACTTATGATTAGATTACCATGAAGCGTATCTGGTTTCGGCAATGTATCAGTTTTCTAAAACATTGTGTAGTAGGAGTTAAAAACTGTAATTGCTTAACATGTTAACTGATTCTTACGTCGGTTCTTGGTAGAACAAATTCAGTGTGAAAATTAAAATACACAATTTTTCTGTTTGTTTAAATGTCTGATAATGACATAAGAAACCGAAAATCGATTCGCAAAATCTAAAAACCTGTAGAACAAACACACTACTGTGTATCTTAAATTTCACATAATTGCAGTTCTCTCGCTGTAGTTATAGGTTTCTGACGTGTGCCCTGAACCCTGTATTACTATTTTTAAAGGTTGATACTGCCAGTATTTGACACGAAATATTTTAACGCAAGTTGACCGATATAAAGTATTGTTTTAGAGTCGGTAGTAATCTGATTTTTGTATGACTGAACACAACAAGCTACGTCAGATTCTGATAAAGCGAAATCCGTCGAACTAAATGAAATATTTATTGCTTTGGTTGCTGTACCAGATAGCCTGATGAAGCGTAAGGCATTTTACGGATATAATTAGTGTAATATTCAGAGTAACTTACACTTCTGAAGTTCTTCTCTTTCTCTCCATGTGTTATATCGCTCAGCATACGATTTGTTTACAGTCAAAGTATTCTCTGCCTCTGAATCACTACCACAAAGCAGGTCCTTCATGATTAAACGCAAAAAATAGCATAAATAATTAGGTATTCATCACGTCACCATAACTAGCTCTATGTACAAACAAACACAGACATGTGGTATAAAAACATAATACTATCAACAACAACATGGTCAAATAGTTTAGGGTTTACAGCCTGCATTGCTGTCACAAATAGGAGTATATTTCCACTTACCTACATTGCTAATATCGATGTATCGCATACCGAATATATTTTCGTAAAAATTGCACATTTAGTCTTCATAATATACTCCTTCACAACAAACTAAAATCTAAACATAGTACAGTTCTTCTTGGACATGCAGTTACCTATTCCATATTTGTACACTTAATAATTTGCCTGATTGGGCTAGTTAAGGCCAATTCACACTGTCCGCCACGTCACGTCACGTCACCGTCCGTCAGAACATTCCGCAATGTATTTCTAATGGCGGCATTCACACTGTCCGTCACCGGACCGTCACGTCACGTCGACGTCCGTCAAGCTTTCTCGGCCGTCTGCTAACATCGGAAGTTAACCTATTTTCAACATGCGAATTACATGTTGCAGACTACGAGTGCACTGTTTATATGCAAATGTGTCTTATTCATCTTTATTTTGTTGTTATACTTCGTTTTAGGCGTAAATCTCAAGTGTTTCATGACGACTTAAATACTTTTGTCAATTGAGTGTCCCCCTAAAATCGAGGTCTGATATCTGAAACCAAAAAATGGTTTATGTCACGTGACATTGTAACAGAAAAGACTAAAGCAAACTGTTTATTTGAATAAGATTGTAATTTGATTACCCATTTTTCATTAAATAACATTTTAAATGAAAAAGTCAGTTCTAATGAAAGACAAAAATTCAGTTGTTTACGATGGTACTAACAATGTCAGCGGGCAAATCGTAATGGATAATGTAAACAGGCGCTATCCATGCTCTTATAAGTATTGTTTGATGTTTTCATATGATTATTTTTTCGCTTGACATTAGATGTCGATGTTTTGAAATGTTGTTTCAGTTCCCAGTAAGTTGGCCAAAAACATACGTTGTAAAGTTTTCTTTGGCTGTCAATAACATTTAGCATTGTTGTTCCCTCGATTCTAGTGTTAAACTATGACTTTCTACATAACAGATCGCCACTCATAACCTTACTTTCAACATCGCGTATTGAGATGGGCGAAATGACGTGACGGACAGTCGGACACTGACGGACAGTGTGAATACAACTTGACGTGACGGTGCCGTGACGTGACGGACACTTGGCCTTTAAGGCCAATTCACACTGTCCGTCACGTCAAGTTGTATTCACACTGTCCCTCCGTGTCCGTCACGTCAATTCGTCCATCTCAATACGCGATGTTGAAAGTGAGATTATGAGTGGCGATCTATTATGTAGAAAGTTATAGTTTAATACTAGAAAGGGGGAACAACAACGCTAAATGCTACTAACGGCCAAAGAAAACTTTACAGTGTATGTTTTTGGCCAACTTACTGGGAACTGAAACAACATTTCAAAACATCGACATCTATTTTCAAGGAAAAATTAAACATATGAAGACATCAAACCATACTTGTAAGAGCATAAATTGCGCCTGTATACTTTAACCATTACGATTTGCTCACTGACATTGTTAATACCGTCGTAACAACTGAATTTTTGTCTTTCATTAGAACTGACATTTTCATTTAAAGTGTTGTTTAATGAAAAATGGGTAATCAAATGATAATCTTATTCAAATAAACAGTTTGCTCCAGTCGTTTCTGTTACATTGTTACGTAACATAAACCATTTTTTGGTTTCAGATATCCGACCTCGATTGTAGGGGGACACTCAATTGACAAAAATATATAAGTCGTCATGAAACATTAGAGATTTACCCCTAAAACGAGGTACAACAACAACACAAAGATGAATAAGACACATTTGCATATAAACAGTGCAATCGTCGACTGCAACATGTAATTCGCGTGACGAAAATAGGTTAACTTCCGATGTTAGCAGACGGCCGTTCCGTCAAAACATTCTTCTCGAGAAAGCTTGACGGACGTTGACGTGACGTGACGGTCCGGTGACGGACAGTGTGAATGCCGCCATTAGAAATACATTGCGGAATGTTCTGACGGACGGTGACGTGACGTGCCGGACAGTGTGAAAGTTTCATTCTGGAAACATCCCCTAGGCTGTGGCTAAGCCATGTCTCCACCATATCCTTTCTTCCAGGAGTGCTAGTCTTGCAAGTTTCGCAGGAGAACTTCTGTGAAGTTTGGAAAGTAGGAGGCGAGGTACTGGCGGAAGTAAGGTTGTGAGGCAGCATCGTGAGTCGTGTCGGGGTAGCTCAGTGGTAGAGCGCTTGCCCGCGAAAGGCAAAGGTCCCAGGTTCGAGTCCCGGTTCCGGCACACAATTTTAATCTGCCAGGAAGTTTCATATCAGCGCACACTCCGCTGCAGAGCTAAATGTTATTAAGGGCCAAAGAAAACTTTACAGTGTATGTTTTTGGCCAACTTACTGCGAATTGAAACAACATTTCCAAACATCGACATCTATTTTCAAGTGAAAAAATAAACATATGAAGACATCAAACCATACTTGTAAGAGCATAAATGCCTGTATACTTTAACCATTACGATTTGCTCGCTGACATTGTTAATATCGTCGTAAACAACTGAATTTTTGTCTTTCATTATAAGTGACATTTACATTTAAAGTGTTATTTAATGCAAAATGCGTAATCAAATTACAATCTTATTCAAATAAACAGTTTGCTTCAGTCGTTTCTTTTACAATGTTACGTAACATAAACCATTTTTTGGTTTCAGATATCCGACCTCGATTTTAGGGGGACACTCAATTGACAAAAATATTCAAGTCGCCATGAAACATTTGAGATTTACCCCTAAACAAGGTACAACAACAACACAAAGATGAATAAAACACATTTGCATATAAACAGTGCAATCGTCGACTGCAACATGTAATTCGCATGACGAAAATAGGTTAACTTCCAATGTTAGCAGACGGCCGTTCCGTCAAAACATTCTTCCCGAGAAAGCTTGATGGACGTTGACGTGACATGACGGTCCGGTGACGGACAGTGTGAATGCCGGCATTAGAAATGCATTGCGGAATGTTCTGATGGACGGTGACGTGACGTGACGTGACGAACAGTGTGAATTGGACTTAAGTTCTCCATTTCGAATGAATAAAAACTTCGAAGCATATGCTCTGCTCAGGTAGTTCATTCTCGCTACCTCCCCTCCTTCTTGAGTGTTCTCCACGTGCCATATCCGGCATAGATCAGCTGTTGAATCATATATTTCTTTCAGCTAGCTTCATAAGGCAAATTATTAATTGTGCAAATATGAAGTAGGCGTCTACGTGTTCAGGAAGAACTGTACTAAGTTTAGATATTAGTTTGTTGTGAATGAGCATATTATAAATAGTAAATGTGCACTTTTTACGAAAAGTTATTCTGACAATATAATATTTTCGTCACGCGCGAAACTTTTTTGTTAATGAAATTGGGTAGCACAATTTGCGGACGAAATTTTAAGAATGCATCACACATTCATCTGTTTCAACGTGGAATGCTGTCGGAGTTTTCTAACATGAGATAGGCCTACTTGTTGTTAAATATGACACTTAATGGTCTGCTCATAAGCGTTAGCACATATGACTTTGTTACAAGAAACAGGCTGCTAGGTATGTGTAGCAAAATGTTTATTAAATACTAAATTTAACTCTTATTTTTCCATACATTTATTTACTTCTATCTTGCACATCACACATCATGGAAGCGTAATTACAGTGACAAGAGAAGAACAGTTTTTGTACTCTTTTTTGTTAATGATCAAAGATAATAACAGAATATCAATTAGCTTAATACAGATCACAAAATACAAATACAAATAGTAATTTGTCGTGTCCCCACATCACCCCCTTCGCAGTCATATAGTGACTTAACACTGCAGTTCTTCAACTGATCTTGCAGAAAATCGAACTTCACGACCAGATTTTGTTCTTATTGGTTTTCCACTGTCGGTTGTGTCTGGTTGTTTGACCTGGGCTGACCGTTCAGTTGAAGTGTCTTCAGGCTGCTTCTCATTATGATTCATGAGGTAAGCAGGTTTCAGTCGATCAATGGAGATATTGTTGACTTGGTCTTTTATTTTAACACAAAAAAATGTTGGGGTTCTTTCTATTACTTCGTATGGGCCTTCATATGGAGGTTCTAATGCTTTTTTGACTCGGTCAACTCGCACAAATACATGTGTTGACTCATTGAGATCCCTGTGTATGAAAGGTCTTTCTTTTGCTTTGTGGGAGTATTGTACAGGCTTCAGACAATTCATGTACTGCTTCAGTTGTGAAACGAAATGAGGTAAGTCTGCATCCAATTTTGTTGCATACTCTTGAAAAAAATCACCTGGTATTCTGATGGGTGAGCCATAAACCATTTCTGCAATTGCAGCATTACTGTTCTCTCTAATGGAGCATCGCAGGCCAAGGAGAATTACTGTACAGGTATTACTTGAGTCCATTTGGCAGTTGCATGGGCACGGATAGCTGCTTTAAGTGTGTGGTGAAATCTTTCAATTTTTCCATTTGATTGAGGATGGTATGCTGTAGTTTGTGTTTGGTTACAACCACATAGTTTTGACAGTGCTCGGAATAGCTCAGGGTTAAACCGCCTGCCTTGATTAGTCACTATCTGATATGGTGTTCCAAACCTAGTGATCCAACAACTGAAAAATGCTTCTGCTACTGCCTCTGCTTGTGTGTCCGGAAGAGATACTACTTCTGTCCAGTTTGTAACTATGTCGATTCATGTTAAACAATAAATATATTCTTCAGATGGAGGCATTGGTCCTATCAAATCAAGGTGAACAATTTTGAAACGTTCATTGTTACTAGGAAAGTGTCCTACTGGTGTTTGAATGTGGCGTGATATTTTGTTTTTCTGGCATGCAATACATGTTGTTGCCCAGTTTTGGACATCCTTTTTTTAAATTGATCCAGACAAATCTTGATGAGATCATTTTTACTTTTGTCTTAATGCCCGGATGAGCCAGATTATGATAGTGTTGGAAAATAGAGTATCTAAATGGTTTAGGAATATAAGGACGAATGATTTGTGTTGACACATCACACCATAGCTGTTTTCCTCCATGTGTCAGATGGTGTTTTCACTTAAGTGATGTATGAGGGCTGGTCTGTAGTTGACGAAGCTCTTCATCATCTTCTTGTGCTTGGGCTATCTCATCATAGTTAACTGGAACTAGTTCTTCAAGCCTTGATAGACCATCAGCAACAACATTTTCTTTACCAGATATATGATGTAGGTCTGTGGTAAATTGTGAAATGTACTGGAGGTAAAGTAATTGAATTGGTGTTGCTTTTTCATTCTTTTGTTTAAATGCATATGTTAGAGGAGCATGGTCAGTATAAATAATGAAATCTCTTCCTTCCAACAGATATTTGAAATATTAGACAGCCATATAGATGCTAAGCAGCTCTCTAACATTTTTGAAAAGAATCCAATTGGTCTCCACTGTTCATCTTGCCAATGTTGCAATGCAGCACCTGCTGCAAAATCTGATGCATCCACAAATAATGCAAGCTAATTGTTCAAACCAGGAAATGTCAAAAGTGCAGCATTTGCTAGATCTTCTTTGCATTTTTCGAATTGAGCAATTGCTTCTTCTGTCCAATTAATATGTCGTAGGTCCTTTTTTGTTGTTCCTTTTAGGAAATCATTCAGCAAGGCTTGGTTTTCAGCTGCATGTTCCAAATGTCGACGATAAAAATTGATGATCCCTAAGAATTTTCTAAGTTCACGGACTGTTTTGGGTCGTTTATAGTTCATTATTGCTGCAACTCTCTCTGGATCTGGCTTTGTTCCAGCAGATGTAATTAAATTTCCTAAAATGTTAGCTGTTGTACACCAAATACTGATTTGGAAACATTTATGACAATGCCATACTTATTCAACTGCACAAAAAGTAAATTTAGATGCTCAACATGTTGCTCTGGTGATTCAGATGCTATTAGAATGTCATCCAAATATGGAAAACAAAATTCTAGTTCTCTCACAACTTCATGTGTAAACCTTTGGAATGTGCTAGGTGCATTGCGAAGTCCAAATGGTATATAATTAAATTCATAGAGACCAAATGGCGTTATAACGTCTGATTTTGGCTTATCTTCTCCGGCTAGTGGAATCTGGTAATAGGCTTTGAGTAGGTCTACCATTGAGAATATATTTTTATTTTGAAGCGTAAAATTTCCATCGTCAATTCGTAGAATTGGATACCGGTCTGGGAGAGTCTTGTCATTCAAACGGCGATAATCTCCACAGACTCGCCATTGACCACTTGGCTTCTTAGCAATGTGTAGTGGACTAGCCCATTGTGATTTTGATGGCCGTATAATATCATTATTTAGCATAAATTGAAATTCTTGTTTAGCAATTTTCAATTTATGTGGGTCCAATCTACGAGCCTTACTGTATACTGGTGGAGCAGGAGATGTAGTGATATAATGCTGCACATTATGCTTTAATGCTTTTGGTACTATAGATGGTTTAGTTAGATCAGGAAAATTCTCTAAAAGTTTTGAAAATTGGCATGTTGCATAGAGTGAGCTTACTGATTCATTAGCATCCACAGTGGTTACTTCTGCTACAATTTTTAATTTTGTGGTGTTGTCTATCAACTTTTTATTTTTGAGGTCAACCAGTAGCCCATAATGATGAAGAAAATCGGCTCCCAATATGCCTTTTGATACGTCTGCTACTATGAATGGCCATTCAAAATTGCGTTTGAGTCCTAAATCAATGTTTAACAGTTTTGAACCGTAAGTTTTTATCTCTGACCCATTTGCTGCATAAAGATTAAAGTCAGAGGGTTGACCTTTTTGGCTTTTTGTAACTGGTATAACGGACAAATCTGCACCGCTATGTACCAGAAAATATTTTCCATAATTTCGATCTTTGACAAATAGGCGATATTGGCGGCCTAAAGGCCAATTCACACTGTCCGTCACGTCACGTCACGTCACCGTCCGTCAGAACATTCTGCAATGTATTTCTAATGGCGGCATTCACACTGTCCGTCACCGAACCGTCACGTCACGTCAACGTCCGTCAAGCTTTCTCGAGAAGAATGTTTTGACGGAACGGCCGTCTGCTAACATCGGAAGTTAACCTATTTTCGTCACGCGAATTACATGTTGCAGTCGACGATTGCACTGTTTGTATGCAAATATGTCTTATTCATCTTTGTGTTGTTGTTGTACCTCGTTTAGGGGGTAAATCTCAAATGTTTCATGACGACTTAAATATTTTTGTCAATTGAGTGTCCCCCCTAAAATCGAGGTCGGATATCTGAAACCAAAAAATGGTTTATGTTACGTAACATTGTAACAGAAACGACTGAAGCAAACTGTTTATTTGAAAAAGATTGTAATTTGATTACGCATTTTTCATTAAATAACACTTTAAATGAAAATGTCAGTTCTAATGAAAGACAAAAATTCAGTTGTTTACGACGGTATTAACAATGTCAGCGAGCAAATCGTAATGGTTAAAGTATACAGGCGCTATTTAGGCTCTCACAAATATGGTTTGATGTCTTCATATGTTTATTTTTTCGCTTGAAAATAGATGTCGATGTTTTGAAATGTTGTTTCAGTTCCCAGTAAGTTGGCCAAAAACATACACTGTAAAGTTTTCTTTGGCCGTTAATAACATTTAGCGTTGTTGTTCCCCCTTTCTAGTATTAAACTATGACTTTCTACATAACAGATCGCCACTCACAACCTCCCTTTCAACATCGCGTATTGAGATGGACGAATTGACGTGACGGACACGGACGGACAGTGTGAATACAACTTGACGTGACGGTTCCGTGACGTGACGTTGACGTGACGGACAGTGTGAATTGGCCTTCATGTGTGCACTGGGGTAGAACACTCAGCCGCTATTGTGTCTACCACTTCTAGTTTTCCTTATTTTGCCATTGGCAAGGCTGAACACATTTTTCAGGCTTACATCGTGTGCCGAATCTAAAATGGTAATAGGAGTATTTGCCGTTTTTATCGTATCTTGCTCTGCTTCTACTTCTACTGCGCGATCTTTGCCTGCGACTGCGAGTGTATCGAAACATTTTAATCTCATTTTCTAATTCATCAATTCTCACGAGAAGATCTTGTACTGACAAGGAAGACAAGGTTGACGGAATGGAATGGGTGGAAGCAATTTGAACCTCGTCAACAGCATTTAATTCGAACATACGATCTGCCATTTGAGCAATCTTGTCCACTGTTTCGTCAGATATAACTAAAATGCTTCGAATACTAGCTGGAAGTTTGTCAAGCCAAAGTGTTTTTAGGATCTTTTCTGATACATTTGTACCTGCATAGCTCCTCATTTTTCTTAATAATTGGGTAGGTTTCATGTTGCCAAGTTCTAAGCCACTCAAAAGTTTTTTAATTTGGCGCTCTTCACTTTCTCTGAAAATGTTCAGTAGACTTCTTTTGCGAGAGAATATTTGTTGTTCTCGTTACTCGTAACTAGATCCCATATATTTTCAACAAATTTTGGCTCCATCTGAGCAAGTAAATAGTTAAATTTAGTCGCCTCCGTAACAATACCAGCGATCGTAAATTGCGCTTCGGCTTGACAAAACCAGATGTCAGACTTTTCCGTCCAAAACGGCGGTAGCTTAACGCTTACCTTATCAATTTCCACTTTACTGCTACATTCAGAACGATTCCCTTGATTACCGTTTGCTTCTCCTGTCGACATTTTGCGTATTGTTGGACACAGAATACGTCGAACTCATATTACGGAAATCTCGCCGAAAATTTCGTCGCAACTGTCGTCTTGTCGATCACGTCGGGGTCACCAATTTTGTAGCACACTGTTTATTAAATACTAAATTTAACACTTATTTTTCCATACATTTATTTACTTCTATCTTGCACATCACACATCATGAAAGCGTAATTACAGTGACAAGAGAAGAACAGTTTTTGTACTCTTTTTTGTTAATGATCAAAGATAATAACAGAATACCAATTAGCTTAAAGGCCAATTCACACTGTCCGTCACGTCACGTCACGTCACCGTCCGTCAGAACATTCCGCAATGTATTTCTAATGGCGGCATTCACACTGTCCGTCACCGGACCGTCACGTCACGTCAACGTCCGTCAAGCTTTCTCGGGAAGAATGTTTTGACGGAACGGCCGTCTGCTAACATCGGAAGTTAACCTATTTTCGTCACGCGAATTACATGTTGCAGTCAACGATTGCACTGTTTATATGCAAATGTGTTTTATTCATCTTTGTGTTGTTGTTGTACCTTGTTTAGGTGTAAATCTAAAATGTTTCATGGCGACTTGAATATTTTTGTCAATTGAGTGTCCCCCTAAAATCGAGTTCGGATATCTGAAACCAAAAAACGGTTTATGTTACGTAACATTGTAAAAGAAACGACTGAAGCAAACTGTTTATTTGAATAAGATTGTAATTTGATTACGCATTTTTCATTAAATAAAAATGTCAGTTCTAATGAAAGACAAAAATTCAGTTGTTTACGACGGTATTAACAATGTCAGCGAGCTAATCGTAATGGTTAAAGTATACAGGCGATATTTATGCTCTTACAAGTATGCTTTGATGTCGTCATATGTTTATTTTTTCGCTTGAAAATAGATGTCGATGTTTTGAAATGTTGTTTCAGTTCCCAGTAAGTTGGCCAAAAACATACACTGTAAAGTTTTCTTTGGCCGTTAATAACATTTAGCGTTGTTGTTCCCCCTTTCTAGTATTAAACTATGACTTTCTACATGACAGATCGCCACTTATAACCTCACTTTCAACATCGCGTATTGAGATAGACGAATTGACGTGACGGACACGTACGGACAGTGTGAATACAACTTGACGTGACGGTTCCGTGACGTGACGTTGACGTGACGGACAGTGTGAATTGGCCTTAATACAGATCACAAAATACAAATAGTAATTTGTCGTGTCCCCACATATGTAATTATCAGTTATTGATTTTCCTGTTGTGTCTACTTACTTCTAACATAACAAAAGTTACGATTACGAAGTCAGAAAACACATCTTGAATAAGCCAGCCGGATTGGATAGAAACAATACTTCAGTAGGCCTACCTGGTATTGCAGCAATATTTAATTTGTGATAAAAACTGTGAAGTCTTGGTATGCACTTTATTTGGAACATCATAAGGCCTTACTAATAGACCCTATTTAAAAATGATATTATTTTGTTATGTAGCTTTTTACAACTGTAAATATACACTCCAAACAAATGGGTAAAACACACAGCTGAATCCACTTGTGTTTCATTTCTATGTCAGTGATGAAAACATTCCTCCTACAACACTCTCGTCAGAAAATGAAATGCTTGAAGCATCACACTCACGATTTTTCTGAAGGGAGATACTCGTAAACAAAATATTTTTATTTGCATTAACTTTTAAATCCCATCGTATTTCTTAAAGACTACGTATAAAGAAACTTGTTTTTGCCTCCACAAATGTTCTAATTTTTATTATAAACCACAGTAAAACGTAACTTAATAGAAGTTACTCAGCACGAAGTATGCTAGAGAGCTCACGTCAGAAATTGGAGAATGTTCTCCGGTCTTGAGAAACTTCTCTAGTTTTATTCATAAGAAATTGGAGAATGTTCTCTGCTGTGAGCAACTTCTACCCCTCTGTTACTCACCCTGAGAACTTATTCGGCTGTAGTATATTCTCCGACTCACTTTATTCATGCGAACCTGAGTATGTTCCCTGGAAATCAGATTATAAGTAGATACTCCATTTTTTCATACGACCCAATGGGTCGTATGAATAAAAAAGAGCACATGCTCCTCAGAAGATTCTCAGAGCAAAAGAATGTTCTCTGAGGAAGTTCTCAATTTTGTATGAATAAAAACTTCGAAGCATATGCTCTGAGCAGGTAGTTCATTCTCGCTACCGCCCCTCCTACTTGAGTAAGTTCTCTGCGTGTCATGTCCGCCACAGATCAGCTGTCCAATCGTGTATTTCTTTAAACTAGCCCAATCAGGCAAATTATTAAGTGTACAAATATGGAGTAGGCATCGCCGTGTTCAGAAAGAACTGGACTGTGTTTAGATATTAGTTTGTTGTGAAGGAGCATATTATTAGACTAAATATGCACTTTTTACGAAAATGTATTCTGCTGGCGATACAAAATTTTCGTCACGCGAGAAACTCATATGTTAATGAAGTAGGGTTAGCACAATTTGCGAACGATATAATAAGAATGCATCACATATTCATCTATTACAACGTGGAATGCTGTCGGAGTGTTCTAACATGCGATAGGCCTTGTTAAATATGACATCCAATGGTTTGCTCATAAGCGTTAGGCCATGAGATTTTGAACAAGAAACAGGCTACTAGGTATGTAATTAATCAGTTATTAATTTTCCTGTCGTGTTTACTTACTTCTAACATCACAGAAGTTACGATTATGAAGTCAGAAAACGCATCATAAATAGGCCAACCGGTTTGGATAGAAACAGTACTTCAGTAGGCCTACCTGGTATTGCAGCAATATTTATTTTGTGATAGAAACTGTGAAGTCCTGGGATACACTTTATTTGGAACTAACAGCATAAGGTCTTACTAATATACCCTATTTTAAAACAATATTATTTTGCTATGTGACTGTTTACAACTGTAAATATACACGCCAAACAAATGAGTAAACTGGCAGCTGAATCCATTTGTGTTTCATTTTTATGTCGGTAATGAATACACCTCTTACATCACTCTTGTCACTGTATAAAATGCTGGAAGTGTCACGCGATTTTTCCGAAGGAAGATACTCGTCAACGAAATGTTTTTATTTGTATTAACTTTATAGATACCCTCGTATTTCTTAAAGACTACATATAAAGGAACTTGTTTTTACCTTCTAAGTAACAAAATTGTTGTCATTTTTATTATAAACCTCAGGAAAACGTAACCTTAAAAGAAGTTACTCAGCACGGAATATGCCATAGAGCTCACTCCAGAAATCTGAGAATGTTCTCCCGTCGTGAGAAACTTCTGTAGTTTTATTCATATGAAATTGGAGAATGTTCTCTTCTGTGAGCAACTTCTCCCACCCCGTTGCTCACGCCGAGAACATACTCGGCTGAAGTATATTCTCCGCCTCCATTTATTCATGCGAACCTGAGTATGTTCTCTGGAATCCAGAGTATAAAGTAGATACTCCATTTTATTCATACGGCCCATTGCATGAGTTTGTAGTTTAGGGCTGGTACACTAGGAGCGCTTCAGTAGACTATTATCTATCTTGTTCACTTTCGTTCATCGTTTAAACAGGGCTTTACCGTACCAATCACTAACGATGCCAGGTCTTCATAATCATCGTCCCCTGGTGGGATATTAGTTGGACACAGCACCTTACCACCCGCACTTCCTGAAGCTGCCACCGCAGGACAAATCTAATTCTATAACATGGTTCGCATTGGTGGAATCTATCTTCATGATGCATAGCGTCACGGGTGAGGACGCTTGATTTTGTGTTTAGTCACACATCTCCACAACGTGATCGACTTGACCAGTGATATCATCCTGTCGCCTGCACCTGCACTGAAGTTTCGCAACCCGAAGGAGATTCTTCTGCGATGCTTGTCACCCTCTCCAGACGAGAGATTGACACACATTATTGAGGAGGTATACATCGGCGACTCCACCCCTGGTTTGCTCTGGTGCCGCCTGTGATCTCAAGTGGATCTCTGGTCCCTGCTGGACACAGCACTATGGGCTACCTGGTTGGCAGCCTAGTTACAAATCCAGCCATTTGCACTGCCAACACAGTCTCTCGACTCTCGTCTGACGTACACTGACAGGGTGTGCCAAGTGATGTGCCACTGCCAGCTGATTTCTGATTCACCGACGCGCCGAGTTCAACAATGGGACACGCCTCTTCTGACTCACTCACGGACGTTTCAAGCGGCGTGCCGTTCAATAAACAGTGGAGCAACCTGTCAGCAATAGGCCATTACCGTCACCACCTTCGGCCAACCCCACCTCCACGCCTTCACAGCCTGGCATGTCATTTGTCACGCACACCACAACTATCCCAGTGTGGACGCGATGAGTAGGTCCCCCCACCCCATCTACCTGCTCTGCTGTTTCCACATAACTTGACACAGAATGCAACTGCAGGCCACCATGCGTAGCGGCATCAAACACTCAGCATGGGGATTAAATGGCGCCGTTCCACCCACAACTTCTCACAGGCGCCACTCTACTGTTCCGCCTTCGTCCTGTTCGGACACTACCTCTGGTGAACTCTACATTACCGAAGTGTCCTCACAAACCCGTTTTCTGGTGGCAACTGGCGCCGAGGCCAGCATTATCCACGCAACCTCGTGCCACCAAACATCGAACCCAGCCCAGGATCATTGCGGGCTGCCAACAGCTCACCCACACGAGTCTTACTGCACTACTGAACTACACCTACAGTTCGCACAGGACGCTGTATTGCCTTGGACTTTCTACGTCACCAAGTTTGACACACCTGTGTTCGGAATTGACTTCTTGAAGCCTTACGCGAATTTTCGTTCGACCTTCAAATGACGTCCATTGATCACGCCCCTTCTCAACTATGTGTCCACGGACAGTTTGCGCCTGCAAAGTCACAGTATAGTGTACAAGATGATCTTTTATCAATTGCTTCCGAGTGCGCCCGCCTGCCTACTATTATTATGGACATCACTCGCGTCCACACGGAGTGCGACGTTTTACAAGGCGACAATGACGTCACGCGTCGCCGACTCACCGTCATCTCCAGCGCACTGGCGAGCTATCGCGCGAGGGTGTTCACACTTACAGCAGCCTCAGAGTATACCGCCCCACCGCCCACCTATGCGCCACACGGCAAGACGCTAATCGGCACATTAACTGCAGGCTACGAAAGTAGTAGCGCAGGAACTTTTAGACAGTGGGATATTCCGTCCTTCCGACAGCAACTGGTTTTCCCCAATTCATTTGGCAAGAAAGAAAGACGGCACTTACCGACTGTGCTTGGACTATCACAAGCTTAACGCCAGAACAATAATTGACAATTACTCAATACCCCAGATTCAAGATTTCACACACCAGCTAAAGTTTTCTCAGTGATCGACTGTCACAAGGGATACCATCAGATTTCAATGTCACTGGACGACATACAAAAAAAAAAAAAAAAAAAAAAAAAAAAAAAAAAAAAAAGGCACGTGCCCCACCTCACAGATCGCATTTCACTCATATTGCAATGTCCACTACTATAGACCTATTAATAGGTGCACCGCTTTCTGGAATGATTAATTTTTTCAGGCGCCACATTCCTCATGCGGCTTCACTACAAGCACTGTTAACCGATGCACTAGCAGGCAACAACACATCAGCCGAGTGCAAAGTCCCTTGGATGGATGATATGACTGCCACGTTCGACCATTTAAAGACACACTCGCTCACACAGTCACATTGGCACATATAATTCCGGATGCTAAAATTTCAATTACCACGGACGCTAGCGACTCTTCAGTGGGTGCTGTGCAACAACAACACGTTGGCAACAATTCTGAGCCGTTATGTTTCTTCTCAAAAAAAGAACACCCTCTCAATGTAAATGGTCCGTGTTTGACAGGGAACTCTACGCCATTTACGCTACCATCAAATATTCTAGAGAGGAAATTGACAGCCCAGGGCTATGTACAAGGGCTGGCTCACGTAGCCGCTGAAAATGGCCCCCGCCCGCTGCCGCACTGACGTCACACGGATACATGCACGGTGTCACGCGGCAGCGCTAAGCTATAACTACTGTTTTAACAGTGATTGTTTTCAGTATGTCTTACAAGTGATTTTTAGCTGCAGGCAAGTAATTGACACTCAACAGTTTAGGTGAAAATGAATTTAATATTAAATATGCAGTACATATATTGCATAATAATCATAATGCTACTTATTCTTCGACTTCAACCATTTGCTCATTTTTTACTTTAAACTTATTTTACGCGAGAACTACTGAACGTATCATGATGCGGTTTGTTTTAAATTGCAAAACTCAGAAAGATCTAAACAAAAGTCCGGGAGAGCATATGTCTACCTTTTACGACTGTAGCACATTTACCATTTTTCTCTCCAAAAGCGCTGGCGCCAGATGGCTTCAGACTACATAAATAGTGATTTTGGGAGATCTATAAAAGTTATCCAGATGTTCTCGCGGACTTTTATTTAGATCTATAAGAGCTCTACAATTTAAAAGAAACCGCATCACGATACGTTCATTACTTCTCGAGTTAAAGATTACCCGTGCGAAGCCGGGGCCTGTGAAAGTAACAAATATCGTCATATTTCAAAAAATTGTACAAAACCTTTACACATTATATACGTAATTCATTATATCGAAAAACTTGTTGATAAGTTCAGAAAAATGCGCTGCTTCATTATTTCCAAATAAAACTGATATTGCTTTTGAAACTGTGCTAAAAAAATTGCTTTGTAGGCCCAACTTTTTGCCTTGCATTTCCTTTTAGATTGAGAAACTCTTGCTTCAATTTGTGACACAGTCTCATTTCTCCTGAATCTATCTGCATAACGTTTATTAAAATACTAACGTTCAGTTCGGTACATCTGAAAAAATTAGGCCACTGTTTAAAAAGTGGTTCCTCAACAGTTTAAAATAGTGATGCATGTCCGCGAAGACCAAGATATTTCTAGTATCATTGCATGGGTTTGTGAAGGAGCTATTTACTATGCTTACCCCTAATTTTTTGTACAATGTATTACAGCCTCCTAAATCATACACAACTGCCGCAACTAGTACATTTGTCCAGTTGTTGTATGATGTGAAACATAACAGCTTTGGTCATTGTCGTATGAAAGGAGTAATATACCGGCTGCTTCCATGGCGAGACTAATCGTATAGCCAAAACTACCTGGACTTTCGAGAATGGCTTGATCTAGACCAGCGTGATACCTTATCTTAGAACCAACGCGCATCTCATCAAAGCTAAGAATACACGTTCATTCAAGTTCACACATAGTTTCTGCACTTTCAGATATTAACGTTAAAATGCCAGGGTTACACTGGAACTTCATGCACCACCTTTTTAGAGTCGATGGAGAAGGAAGCGGAAAACATTTTTTCTGCAAAAATTCGTAGGTTTTTTGATTTAAAGCTCTCAAAATTGTGGCTCTCGAAATGTCGTCAAGAATTCCATTTCATTAGCTTTTTTCTGTTCGTAATAGCTTTAATCTGGTTCTCTGTAAACAACTTTTTGGCATAGTTGAGAAATATGTGACATTTTTTCGACATTTCGTGTATCTAAGTGTTTTCTGTTTACTGAGGACCATTTTTAAATTAGTCTTAGTTCTTAAATCCCGCTTAACCTTTTTTAGTGGTTGCTTTAATTTTCGTTCTAGGTATTTGTAGTTCACATTTGATACCTCGTATTGGTCTTTCAAGTGATTCTATTTTCTTTTTCTTTTCAAAGCAACTCAAACATTTCGGCGATTCTTCTTCACCGCAGCTTGTAGCAGCATCACGATGTTCATTGTTTGCCATATTTGCATAACTTATATTTTCCTCAGTATTTTAAACAACACTTTGGATAATCTTAATTTTTAGGACTTATTGTTTTAAGATGTTTCATCGCTCTCTTTGTAACAATCTTTCTGTTGTGCCTTTCATTTCTTAGGTCTATGTAAGAATTATCACTACTCACATTAGCAATGTTAATAAATGGAAACGCAAGTTTTTTGGGGATTTTCTTCTGAGGTAAACCAGAATTCTGTTTTTCATGTCGTCTTCATAATCGACGGCAATAAAGCGATCGCTGCTAATTCTAGCATTTTTGATATTCATTTGATCCGCTCGTTTACTTTTAACTGGCCATATGGAAATCATGGTAGGATCACTAGGGAACCTGTGGTAAAAAAAAATTCGTTTTTCGTCAATCATTTTTACAGGTCGCAATACAACAGTTAACCATTGTAAATACTATTACTCAATGACACCACACTACACAGAACTCTTACGAAACAGGTGTGCCAAACACAACACAAATCAGCGCTCAGCTCAGCCATGGTCCACCTGCTTCTGTAACCTTGTGATGTCACGGGAGCGGGTAGAGCTAGTAAAAACCCTGGCTGAATCGTCCGCCATTTTTCCCCCAACATGGTTGGACTCGCTCTGCGCCAACAGCATAGAGACGCATGCCCCGCCTTCTTACACAAACGATTTCACAAAAACTAATTGGTAGAAATATTTAATTTTTCCGCTACTTAAATCTTTATATGTCAGCATTGTGACGAAATGCTCTTCATTTCTTAATAGTCACAGTTAATAAGATATTGGCTTCAAAATAAGAGACTGCGCTATATTAGGAAAAGTTTGCAGTAAAAAATAGAGGCTGCTATGATATTCCGTTTGGTGCTTGTTGCACCATATGTTGCTGCGGATGAAACTTTCCTAATGGACTGAATTTTATTTTCGACTTAGGAGGAGATCTTTACCTTTCACTCATACCGCTAAACTTTATTTTATTCAGCGCACTCATTTCCGATGGCGATAATGCCAGAATGAATCATTGTGTATATCGTACACGGTTAGAGGTATCAAAATGACATTTTCACAAATGATAACATGCAAAGAGGGGAGTATTTTGTCACATGGTTACTGCGCGAAACTTCATTAATTGTCGCGTTATTCTAGGAAATACATAGTCGTAGAATGAAAAAGAGTAAAGTTAGTGATTTATTATTCAAGTTGCAGATATTCCTTCGTCACTCACAAATCTTTATTTCTTTGCTTCTTGTCCACTGTGTTTCAGAGCTACAACTCACTTTCCAAAACCTAATAGGAGTGGCCGAGGTGACAGGCGCTCCAGTCACGGTCAGCACGGCCACTACGGTCGGGGGTTCGAATCCCCCCTCGGGCATGGATATTTGTGCCGTCCTAGTTCGTAAGTAGTTCATAAGTAGTTTGTAAGTTTAGGGACTGATGACCCCGTAGTTAAGTCCCATAAGCTTAACAAACATTTGAACATTTTTTTGAAACTTTAAAGGCTAGCAGTAACAGAACGGAAGTTAGTAGATCTAATGAGGATTTTATGTGAAATACTAGAAAATGACAGATAGCAAGGATCTCTTCACTAGCTAACAAACTGACTTTTTCTTATTTCCTCACGTAATAAAGCACTTCGTATTTAGATATTTAGAATATCCTTTTCATATAACTGAAAAATTGAAATTGCATATTACATAGAGACACAGCACTTTTGTAGTATGCAACTATTAAATTTAATGGGTTAAAAGAAACCAGTACCAGCATCTTCAAGTATGGATGTTATGCAGTAACAACATGTGCCTAATTATTAGGAGCTCTAATACGGAAGACGTGTTACTACTAGACGGGCGGGTGGATTCCACTGCGTCATGTTTAACTGACATTATCTCAAGTTATAAGTTTCTCACAGAGTTTCTGTTTGGAGAGGATGAAAATTTGATGTATTTTGAACATTTCATTCTTAACTTCAACAGAAAAAAAGTTCCTCGCATGTCGAAAATTCCGTAACGTCGTCAGAAAGTGCATGGTCGTAAACCATCAGTATATGCTGTTTATAAATTATTGTCAAAAATAAAACTAAAATGAAAATGTAGTGTAGTTCTTAACGAACACATTGATGAAAGTTTCACGTTGATACAGTGAGCAGTTTGCGAGTTGAATGAAACGCGAAGTAACGCGTGAGCTCGTCCGGAACGTGGCAACTCCTACAACTTGGGGAAAAATGGCGGATAGTTCAGCTCGGGTTTATAGGAGCTTTAGGAGCGGGGAAGTAGGGAGGAAGCGGGGCCACAGCGGCGCGCGCTAAAACAAAGCGTGAGCCAGCCCTTCTACCTAGCCCTGTTGACAGCCGCCCTCGAATTGTCTATACCGATCACTGCCCGCTCGCCGACGCTATACATAATCCATCAGGTGATCCCCCTCCCCGGCACTGGCGGTATTTAGACTTCATTTCACAATTTACAACTGACATACGATACGTCCGTGGTGAAGACAATATTGTAGCAGATTATATGTCGCGCATCGGCGCTGTCTCGGCACCCATGGATTTCGGAAACTCGCGCGCCTTTACCAGACTGATGACGAAATACAAAAGTTACGCCACACTCCGGAGACATCACTGCGCATTGAACCGCACTCGTTACCCGGCTCTGGCATTCCAGTCTTTTCTGAAAATTACACCGGCGTGCCCCCCCACTGGTTCCTGCGGCGATGAGCGCAGACATTATCCGCTCTCTTCACGACCTTTCCCACTCTGGGGTTAAGCCGACCTTTAAGTTGATTTCTGATCTATTTGTTTGGCCGAATATGCATTGCGACTGCCAGTCGTGGACTCAGGCGTGCTTTTTGTGCCAACACAATGAAGTCGACAGACATGCGCAACCCCCACTAGGCAGTTTAGAAACCCCCACAGGCCGTGTTTTGTTATATACGATCAATAATCGACCGTACTACTCGACAGGTTGAAGCTGTCCCTCTCAAAGACATTTCTGCAGCAACTGTTGAGCGTACTTTCATTGACGCATGGATATCACCATTCAGATGTCCATCCTTCCTTACTATTGATCAGGAGCGACAGTTCGAGTCGGCACTGAAATGTGTGATCTGTGAGGCACCAGTAGATTCTGTACGACAGCCTACCATCCACAGAGCAACGGGATCATCGAGAATTGGCATTACGTCCTGACAACGGCCCTCACATACTACGGCAGTAATTGGACCGACATCCTTCTGTGGGGTCTTCTCGTCATCCACGCTGCAAACAAGGAACATCTAAGCGTCTACCTGGCCAAGGTAGTTTACGGCAAACACTTTTACTTTCCGCGGATTTCGTCGTCATCAACAACCACCCGTCACAAACCGATTTACCAACACTTTTCGAATGTGTCCACGAACATATTGCACGCACGTCGATACCCTGCCGCATGCCCATTGTACACCGTGTGTGTTTGCACCCAAAGTGCTGGAGGACTGTGAATCTGTAATGCTGCGTGACGACGTGCGCTCCCCACTACAGCGGTTTACTCCAGCCCACACCACATCCTACTTAGATCCAAGAACACATTTGTCATTTCACTTAACGGATGTGTGGTTACGGTCTTCATCAATCAGCTGATACAAACGTGGACACTTTCCCCCGTGTGTGACACACCACACGTAGAAATGATCTTACAGTTTGTGACGATCTTTCGTATACACATGGTGTCCCTGCGTGTAACGAAGGTCTACTGAGCGACGAGCATGCGTGTAACGACCAAGTTTTAGGCAGTGATCAGGTCCCCCTGCAGCCACCTCACAGTACAATGCATGTTGTGCTGCATATTGCGCCAGACAACTCGCCACCGTTCACAGGTTTTTCTCCGTCCCAAACTTCAACACCTCCCAGCCCTGCGCCACACTGACGACAATGCTCCTCGCCGATTCCCATGCTCCCAATGCAGACGCCTATGTCACATACCCCATGGTCTTATCTGCCTATCCACAGAATGACATAACCGTTCATCTGCAGGACAAAACGTTGTTTGTCCTATACCTCCTGCCCTGTTCCGACGACCCCCCCTCTCCTGTAAACATCAACTCCCCTTACCCTCTTCCGCCGTCTCTTCAAAGATCTCGGCAAAGCTTCAGGTGTCCTACATCTATCAATTCCCTCCTTCCTCCCCCTTCCCCATCCTCTGTTGTAAAGATCTCCCACACTGGATGGTCGCTCAGTCACCCGTGCTGGTTGGACGACTATATATCGTCTTCCCCTCCACTCGCCTCTCCACTGGAACAGTACTCATAAAGCTCTACGACACCTGCAGCATTGGATGCGCTGGAAGCACACAACCTCCCCACTCCACAGACACACCACAGCCTACGCTGACAGCCTCCGACACGTCACGCTGCCACGGCCATGCCCCCCTCGGCGACTGCTCCACATTGTGTGGACTCACTACGGCGCGCCCTCAACGCCCCTCGCCGGACTACTACGGGCCAGCACCACACAACAAAACACGGATGACGTCAATGCCTGCCATGTTCAACACACTCCTGGGGGGGGGGGGGGGGGGCGCTCTGTAAGTCGATATTACACACCTGAGTGGAAAGTAACCTCTTTGGTCGAGGTGCACGATCGCCTCAGCAGCAAGATTTCGTACTTCTAGCTGTCAACATCTGTCTCTGTTGAAGTAAGCTATAAAGTGCTTATCTACCGGCGTATGGTGTATTATTATACATTAGTGTTGATAGAAACCACAATCTCTATACAAACTGCATGCATAACTCTGGGGTCTGAGCATAGAACTACAGCATACCTGCAACATTCAGTTGTTTTCCACACATTTTCGCATTGTCCGCCATGTTTAAATTTGGCATATGAATTTCCATCAGTTATTACATGATAAAGAATTGCTTGCTTACTTATCTATGGCTGGCATGCTCAGGCAACTTAAGATCAACATCCAGGTAGTATAGATATCACTGGTCGCTAAGGTCGCAGTCACAGATGATGGTGGCGACACTGCCACTGTAACATATGAGGTTTTTTTTTAACCTCCTTCATAATTTATAATATTATCTGATAATGTTATATGTTCTGCCTTATAGATTCCATGACATCCTTGCAATGTGCAATCCATGTTAATAAATACACCAGTTCTCATTACATGGTGTCAGATGTTAATAAAAAATTAATAAAATGTCCGTAAATAATACAAATGTAGACACAGAAAATATAATTCTGACATATATTAGTTCTATGGTGGGATTACATCCACCAAAACGGTCGGTCACTACAGAAAAACGTGACAAATGTATGGAACTGTGGAACAGAGTTTGCCAGAGCAGCGCAAATAAATACCAAACTGTAAACTAAGCAACTCGCAATATTTATGTCCGTGATTGGTAGCAACGCGTTGGAAATCAATAATTCTTTTCACTTTGGAATGACAGAAGATCGAAACCTTCAAATGGTAATGAAAAAATTTGATGATTATTTCATCCCCAAGGTAAATGTTAACGTTTGAGAGATATGTACTCAAAACAAAATCTTGGTGAATCGCTTGACAAGTTTTACACAACTGTTGTTAATAAAAACAAATCTTGTTATGGTAGCTTATTGAGTACAGCCTTACGATATAAAATTGTTATTGGTATTTGCAGTGAAGAATTATGGAAAAATCTTGCTGACTTACAAGAAGCAATCAACATTTGCAAAACGTGTGAACTAGCTTCTGAAATGTTACTAATTCAGAACCGGAATGCATAATGTCATAACAAGTTCTACATCAGGCGCAGGGAGGAAACATGTAACTGTAAAACTAAAAACAATAAGAGACTGTACAAGGTGTGTTGGCAATCATCCCATTAAGGAATGTACTGCTTATAAAAGTAAATGTCACACCTGCCATAAAATATATCATTTTGCAAATAAATGTAAAGTAAAAATGGATAAAAATGTTCGAAATTTTTTTAAATGATCTACAGAATGACAGTAATGTTTGCAAGGACTAGTGTGAAACTACAATTTATAAGAATAATGTGAGGTTAAATGCCAAATTATATACAGGTGTACAATGTAATTTCATTACCAAAAGACTAGCAAATAAAATAGGAGCTACTGTAACTACTTCAGTGACAGAGACGTTACTTACCTATAACACCAATAAAGAAGATGTTCTGGGAGAAGCCATACTTTTCTATAAGATTGGAAGTAAAATAGCAAATGTGAAGTTTTTAGTGGTGGAGCCCAGTTTTCAAGTAATCCTAGGACGAGAAACTTGTTCTAAATTATACCTGATAAAATCGATGAAGCAAAAGTAAGTGAGCCAGCAGTCTATATACCAGATGAAATTTTTTTCAGGCCTGGGATGTGTTAAGGATTTGTTTATGACATAGACCTTAAAGATGGTGCAGAATTGAAGAAGCATTGCTCAAGCACCCAGTTTAGATGGGCTCCCAAAAATGGATTTCATAAACCGATTTCCCAAATCCATTTTTGGTTGGTCATGTAAAAACTCCAAAATCTTCTATAAAGCGGTTTTCCAGTTCCACAATCGATTTACGTGCCTATGGAAACGCAACAGTTTTGAAATGTTCTTGACTTGCAGTACTCGAGTCATATGGACAAAGTGGCATTTTATGCAGTAAAACAGAAGTATAAATATTAGAACGAGCAATGATTCTGAGTATTTAAGTAAAGAAAAATAGCGATTGTGCTGACTTAAACCAGGAACTGAATCAGCTGTTTTTTTGCCGCAATATTGACATAAATACTAACATAAAGGTGATGTGTAGTTTATGGTGTGGGAACGTGTTTCACAGTGATGATGTTGAACTTACCAACAGTGAAGTTCGCCTGGTAAATAGTTCCAAAGGAAGAATTAAGTTCTGCTGTGGTGCATGTCAAAATTTGTTTACACAAAGGACCATTGGAAATTGTCTCTACAGCAAAATATCAAGTATTTGGTACTGAAACCAGTCATAGCAGCAGCGAGAAAGTGAAGGTGGGTGACAACATAACAGTGATAAATGCAGAAATTCTTATTTGTAAGACAACTCACTGTAAAGTAACAAAACCAGCCCATTTCATTAGACAAACCCGTTACAAAAGTAAAGTGAAATATTCGATTCCCAATGCAGGAGATAAATTAAATCACATTATTTTTTAATGTTGCTAAGTTGGAATTTTGACAAGTGCTGTTTCGTATTTTACTCATTAACAAAAAATATTTGGATCTAGTGTGACATGTATTTCAATTTTACTGGTAGTATACACTCTGAATTTATGTTGGCATCAATTATTCTAGCCATCAGGCAATTTAATTAACACTGAAAATGAAAACATTGTTTTAAAATATGTTTAAAGATATTTTGTTATAAAAAAGTTAATTGTTTTGTTAAGAATTATTTTATAAACAAATGTCGTAAAACATAGACTCCACTTTAAAACTTTAAATGCTGTAAATTAAAATTTAGTGATTGTAAGTCTGATAAAATTAATTTTAACATTGAATTAGTCAAACTACTGATTGTTGAAATATATATAAGCTACTAGGGGAGAAGGATTGGGAGGTCAGTTTTCAATGAGTTTTCAGAAGTAAAGTCTGTAACATCTTGTGCAATAAACCAATCGTCACATGATGTCAACAGTGAAACTATCTCTGGCTGGTGTCATTACGCTCGATCAAAGGTAATCAATTGTCACATCTTTGGTAGAAAGTAGACCACCATATCTTGTCTAACTTCAAGCCTTCTTCCTTCCTGTTAAAATTATTGCGGTGTTTAAAAATCTCTATAGCCTCTCTATTCATACGTGCATAATAATGCAATGTCTTAGCTAATACACTTGTCTCACTAAATATTATTTTGTGGTCACAGTTTTCAAAAACATGTTCCACTACGGCCGATTTGTCCTTGTGTCCCAGTCGACAGTTCCTCTTGTGTTCTGTTAGGCGAGTATTGATACTTCTTTTAGTTGTTCCAATATAAAACTTCCCACAACTACATGGAATCTTATACACACCTGGAGTAGCCAAAGGGTGTCGCGCATTTTGCGTTGATCGTAAGTATTCACTGATCTTTTTGGTGGGTTTGAATATTGTTTCGACTCTGAACTTGGCCAGTACTTTCCCAATGTGGTCCGTGATATTGTGGATGAATGGGAGAAACACTTTCCCCGCCAAAGGTGGTTATTGTTGGACGTTATCAGACATTTGTCTTCTGGGCTGCAGTGCTTGATATATCTCCTTGTCACTGTATCCGTTTTTCTGAAATGAGGTTCGTAAATGATCGAGTTCCTCTTGCAAATAAGCTGCCTCACAGATTTTATTAGCCCTGTCCACTAATGTTTTAATAACATGTAGTTATGGGAAGGTTTATATTGGAACAACTAAAAGAAGTATCAATACTCGCCTAACAGAACAAAAGAGGAACTGTCGACTGGGACACAAGGACAAATCGGCCGTAGTGGAACATGTTTTTGAAAACGGTGACCACAAAATAAAATTTAGTGAGAGAAGCGTACTAGCTAAGACATAACATTATTATGCACGTATAAATAGAGAGGCTATAGAGATTTTTAAACAACACAATAATTTTAACAGGAAGGAAGAAGGCTTGAAGTTAGACAAGATATGGCGGTCTACTTTGTACCAAAGATGTGACAATCGATTACCTTTGATCAAGAGTAATGGCGCCGGCCAGAGATAGTTTTACTGTTGACATCAGGTTCGTTCGAGTGGCCCAAACGCTGATAGTTCCTGATAGTTAGTGACGATTTGGAAGGCCCCCACTGCACATGCGCACTATTTGACATTTGCCAACTCGAACGCTTATTTCACCTGTTTCGCAGTTTGACCACTCATAGCGCTAGTTGGCATCTTTTCTCTCTACCGATGTTGAAAGTGAGGTTATGACTGGCGATATGTTATGTATTTCTCAATTGAGAAAGCTATTTAAGTCGTCATGAAACATTTGCAATTTACCGTTAAACCAAAGTATAATAATAAAGATTAACAAGACACATTTGTCTGCAAACCGTGTATCTGTCGAGTATACAATTCGCGTGACGAAACTAGGTTAAATTGCGAGTTGCGATGTTACCAGAAGACCATTCCATCAAAATATTCTTCTTGAGAAAGCTCACGTTGACGTGAGGTGGCGGACCGGCGACGGACAGTGTGCATTCCGCCATTAGAATATACGTAAACATGTCCCCCCATTTATAAATAATGTAGCCAATTTAACCTGACAAAACCTTATACAAAAATTGGGTAAATTAGGATAGTTGTGTGTGAAAGGAATATTTGGTAACATACAACTTCATATGCATTTTGTCCCATTATTATGAGTTACAATAAAATTTAAAAAATGAAACATACAAGTTAATATACAAAAATTTGCAGGTGTTGTGCAAGAATTATCACCGTACATGATTTTCCCAGAAGTTACACATTTAGTGTAGAAACGCCCACATTGGCACTAATAGATTTCTATAATATATAACCACAAGGAGAAACACGGAACAGTAATTGTGAGACGCTATAGTGGCAAATATGTCGGTTATAAAAATCTATCACTGCTAATGCCTGTTGTGAACTATATTATTCTATGTGTCAATCACTTCATTTACAGATGGCACAGAAAATCTCAGTAGGACTATTTTGACTTCATTTTCAGGCGAATATATCACAATCCAAACTGTAAAAACATACGCATTCATCTTTAAATTCGTATGTTATGAAAATTTGCACACCTTTCATTTATCGTATGTATGGGTGTATTAAAAATGGGACGTACTGTATTAGAAGGCCACATAAGTTGAAAGAATGCCTGTCTAATATACAAACTCAGCCTCAATCAAGAGAAAATCGAAGACTTAGAACACAAACCTCTTCGTAAACATGCGGGCTTGTCTTTTGGAGGAGGCTTGTTAAACGCTTTGGAGTCAGTCAGAAAACAGTTTGACGAAAATCCGCTGATTTAAACTTACGGTCGCCAACTATCAGCTCTGCCACTCGAACACCAGATTGGCCAGTCAGATATCGTCCGAAAGAGTCAAAAGTGCCACTCGAACACCTCAAACTGTTCCTGACCGTCAGCAGCGCCACTCGAACGAAGCTATCATGTGACGATTGGTGGCGTCCTCTATATAAGCAGAATCTCCACGGCCCTGCAGCCAGTCGTCGACTCACCTCAGAAGATGTTGCCCGCAGCCGGCAACGAAACGTCAGGGTAAGAAATTTCTACTGTTCGACCACGGACTCTCAGCCCAGAAGTTTTAATTACTGACGACGCCGGCTGTGAAAACCTACACGTTATGATTAATTTGTTTATGGTTATGGGAAGTATATATCCCACCAAATAATGGTGTTCCCAGGATTCTTGGGAAGTATGCTTACCACCAAAAGTCGTTTCTGAAAGGGGCTCAGGAAATATTTACCGGTATACCACAATGTCTTATGTGGTCCTTGGGAAGCTTACTTACCACAAATGTCGAGTTACCACAATGCTTCTGGGAATACTTTTTACCACCACTGTATTTGCTTGACATCTTGTGGTAGTAAACTGTACCAGGTGTATGAAAACTGCTACAACAATCAGTTTGTGTGTATCCTGGGATCCCTACTGTTGTCGGAAGAGTTTGCTTCGCTTCTGAAGTATATGTATGTATCACTATTATCAGCTCATAGCTTTACTGTTTTCACGTTGTGGTAAGTAAATTTTAATATTGGTGGCAAATACAATTGGAATATAATTTTATCACTTATTGTTTGCCTCACATTCTTTCTTTGCTTTTCTTAGCAAAAATGGCAAAGAAGCATGCCTATACTAAGAAATACACACCAGAAGAAGCAGAGGAGTTGCTATTTTCACTACCTACTGATCCTGAGTATTCTGAAATAGAAAGTGATGAAGCATCAGAAGATTAGTTTATTTCAGATTGATCTGCGTTTGGTTCCACAACCTAATATCAATAACAGTGCAAACAATTCTTTCTCCACGGAGTCGATATTTCTAATGACAGTACTGTAGGTGCAGAAGAGCCAATGGCAGAAGAGGAATGGTCCGATGACACTGCTGTTTTTGACTTTCTTCGCGTTGATACAGAAGGAGAACCAGTTGTCAACCATCCATTGACAAAACACAGCACAGAGCGAGACTACTTCCTTCCTTTATTTACCAATGAGATGCTGGAGTATGTGGTTCAGCAGACAAATCTGTATGCAGAGCAACAGAAACAGAAACAAGAACGGCAATCTGGCCAGACTGTGAGTGAGTCAACAAATAACTGGACAAATTTATCTGTACAGAGGAGTTACTGGTATGGATTGGAATGGATATCTTTATGGGTGTGGTTGTGTTGCAAAGTGGGCACTACTGGAGTTCAGAACCTGCCTTAGGTCAGCCTTACATATCGAAACCTATGACATGCAAATGTTTCAAAAAGATATGTGAAACTATTCACATAAATGACAACAGGCTGAATCATCCAAGAGTGCATCCAAACCACAATAAAATTCACAAGGTCAGACCTCTTATAACATTTCTGAAAACCACAATCTTCAGCCATACACTGCTAGAAAGGTATTAGCTGTGGATGAAAGCATCATACCTTTCAAGAGACGGTCTTCACTCAAGCAATATATGCCTCTCAAGCCAGTAAAACGAGGATACAAGGTGCGGTGTTTAGCACATTCAAAGACTGGCTATGTCACAAAATTTGATATTTACACAGGAAAATCTAATGACGGATCTACAGAAAGTTCTCCGGAAGAGTGCTTAGCCATTAGCTACACCCAAGACCTGAAAAATAGTAACAGTTTAGTAATGTTTTGCAACTTCTTCACCAAAGTGAATCTAATGCAAATTCTTTTGAACAATGAAATCTACTCTATAGGGCCTGTCAGAGCAATCTGGAAAGGGCTTCCTTCAATGATGAAAGATAAATGTACCTTGAAAAGAGGAGAATTTCAGATTCAATGCAAACGTGGCATAGCAGCTATAAAATGGATGGACAACAAACTTGTCATTATTTTGACAACTTCAGACAATGCTAGAGACATCATATTTGTCTCAATAAAGAATAAGGATGGTACAACCATCATGGTTACGTGTTCCACAGCTGTGGCAATATACAATACCATAATAGGAGGTGTAGATCACTTTGATCAACTTAGAGAACGTTATGCAATAGGACGATGTTCTCATAAGTGGTGCCATCACATTCTCTATTTCCTATTAGACATGGCAGTTGTAAATGCCTTTATATTGTACAAAACTAACAAAGGACAAGAGGGATATGATGATCAATTAAACTTCCAATTATGACTCGCAAAACAACTGATAGATGGCTTTACATGCCACACATAGAAAGGACGTCCAGTAACCATTCTAACCAAGAAGAACACCGTACCAGATCATGTTCGTCTGGCCAAAGTAGGCGATCATATGCCTGTATTAGAAACAACCCACAAACAATGCCGAAAGTGTTCATCAAAAGCTCACGACAAGAGAACAAACTATGTATGCTGCTCTTGCAACATACCCCTGTGTATCGAGCCATGCTTCCATCAGTTTCATGGAAAATAAAAAGAAAATGTAACAATCATTTGAACATTTTGTTGAAAAAGAATTATTACTTGTAAATTTGTAATGTAAATGTTTTTAAAATAAAGGAAAATAAAAAGAAATCATCATCTGTTACAAAAAAAATTTACATGTAACACCAACATGTTACAGCTTATAAAATGGGAATGGGATATCTTCTTCCACCATAGTATAAAGCTCACAAGTGGGAAATCTGTTTACCACAAAAATGTAAAGTTTACAAAAGTGCTGTGGTGATATATTTACCACCATAATTTTTAGACCTAAATCACAAAAATAAAATATAATAAATTGATCACAATTGTAATTCAATGCAAAAACTATTAGCTTCACTGAGTCACCATGAAAAATGCGACCGTTAAAGGGTTAAGTCTAAAAGCTAGACATGCAGAGTTGTTTGTGTTCTGGTGTTTGACAAGTTTACACACTTCCTCATTTACAAGTACTGCAATTGTTACATTGTTTACAGTAAAATTCTGTAATGATTATCATGCTCACCGATTTCCTTACTGTCACTTACGTCACCAAGAAGTTATTTATTAATCAAGCGGTACAATATAAACATGAATGATATGAAAATGCTAACATTTGTTTATTTTAAAGTTTGTGCAAAATGTTTCATATGATACAATTATCACAACATTTAGTAATTGTCTGGAAAAAGGTTTCGTAGAAGTCTTAACCAGCGGTAGAGAAAGGTAAACTTAAGAAATAATATAAAATATGAAACACTGTAACAAATCACTGTATTAATTGTGTATTAAAAAATCTCAAGTGGAAAGTTACAAATTGTGGAAGAAAACACACATCAGGTATTTGCACATACAAAAGTAATAATTAAAAACATCTTCACTAGTACTATATATTTTATTCTTTCCACAAAGTGTAAATGTTCTTTGTCTTTAACCACTTCTAACAACATGTTACAACATATGACTTTTGTTTCTGTCAACTCCCATAACTATCTTGAACATTAAATAAATTTATCGTTCAACATTTTCAATTACATTCTTTAGTTTTGCTGTTGGGATTACACATACAAATGGAATATAGATTTATATAAAAAAATTCACAGATTTACACTGCCAGTGTTGTTTTGTTCATGTTTAACTCACTTGAGATTTATTATGATTACACTTAGATGATACTAAAAAGCTTGAACAACAACACTGTCTAGAATATGAATTAAAGTAACAGTAACAATTAAATGCTGTATGTTTATGATAACAAAGAAATAAACAAAAGCTTCAGACAAAGGTAAAGATATATTACACAATTTACATTTTTAAGCAGTATGTGAAAGTAGACAGTAAATCTTATCCCCCCAAAATTAATGGCTTTTTACCAATGAAAATAACAAGAATGGTAATAAATAGCATGTGAGGTTGGTCACAGACTCGCAGAATCCACTGTGAATGTAGTTTTATATTTAGTACCAAGAGGTACACATTGCTGTTCACCAATGGGGATTACCTCTACTAAAATATACTGCTTTTATTATTTGCTTCATTCACATTTAAATATAATATTTCTTTTATGTACAATATAAATAATTTTAAATATTGTACAACATATAATGAAATCATAAATAATTGCTGCAGGAAAGAAAGCTTTTTTCGTAAGTTTAAAACGAACAGTTGACAATGAAAACATATCAGACAAATAGGAACCAAAGAAAACATTCTGTACATTGAACAGCTATGACTCCTGGAAACACTGACAGATGATAATAAATCTCTCTGACTTATCACAGATTAATTATATATGCGAACATGTAAACATCAACCACCATTGGGAGGAGGAACTTTATTCTGACTTTGCAGTACGCACAAGTTTCTCAAGTTCCTTCTTTAAAAGACAATATGCGTCAGTAACTTCTTTTGCATTCCGTTGTTTCCTTATATAATCTTTCAGTTCCTGCAATGAAATAAAAAATAAAATAATAATAATTTTCTGCAATACTTGAAAATTGCACTTAGTAGAAACTAAGAAGCAACATAAAAGAAACACTTAACTAAAAACATGATATGGAAATCAGAAACCATGTTATGGTGTAACAAGTGATTCCTGTGGCTTTGACAGTCTACAGTCATAGACAAGTAAAATAATTACTACTTGATAGTATATACCTTTGATGGGCTACTGAAGATATGTGCAATTTAATATTTGTTCTAGCATGTGAACTGCATAGAACTTTTCCTACCATACATCACAGATTTCTTTCTTCAGTAACTACTTTGTTTTGTACTTTTAATTTACTAGGCAATTTCATGATAACTGTGCTAAGCATTTTTGGAATACAACACAACTAAAATGGTACTTAGACTAGAATTGAATGCAAAGGATTATTTGTTTATGCTGATTGGAAATATCTCAAACTTGGTTGTTTTACTTTTCGACCCCTCCCCCCCTTTCACTGGTTCAGACCAATTGTGCAGGTTAACCCTTTTGGAACCACTGGCTACAAATGTGTACATAACTTCTACGGTGTCTAAGATGGTTCAGGAGCGTTTTTTTTCTCAATGGAAAGAACATGTATATGACACCTGAATGTTCAATCATTTCATCATGCACAATTACTGCCACCTGCAGATGATCACTATAAAATATTAAGAAACGGGCTTTGCACTGCGCAGCAGTTTGCAAACTTCAAAGAACAAGGAAATTGTGGGTTACTTGTATTCCACCATATAACTGAAAGTAGTAGTTGTCATTTTGCGGTGTAGTCATTGAATGATCAGTTTATTTAGTACAACAGTTAGTACTACAAAATTAATTAATTTAGTCCTTAAAAAAAAGTCTTGTTTTTAGTATACACAGTGTTCAGTGTTGTTGTACGAAAATGGGTCCATATAATTGCATAAATCTTGCTTCTAAAATCATTGAAAATTTAACTTAAGAGTATTACAGCATTAAAAATAATTTCCTTGACAGAGGGGGGGAAAAAAAACAGGTCTGAAAGTGTTAAGTAAGCCCTTTGTTACAAATGCATTTCTGGTTCCAATTGTGGCGGAAGATTTCTCTACAAAGGAAATTCAATAACTTGCTGAGTGTTCTCGCAACAGGAAGGTAGAATATTTCATTACTTTTCATTATACTATGTAAAAGAATGACTATTTCAATGTTTTCTAATCAGGGTAAATTTAATAAACACAATTATACATCATTCTTAACTTTTGTTTTTAAATTATGGTGTCTATTGTGGAACAAATAACAACTATCACTACCATGAAGGTTAGTATTCAGTTTAAATTTTATCGTTATCATACGGGTAGTAATTCTTAGCTCCGAAATGCTAATTCAAAATCACTTTCGCATAATAAGTATTCTCCGATGCTGAGTGGTGAACATTTTTTATGCGAAAGTAAGATTCTTAGTATCTTAAATGAAACCTCAGACATCAGTGATTTGTCTGAAGACAACACTGATAATGTTGACTGCCATTACAATTAGCAGTGAGTGATAAAATAGAAACACCTGCAGATGAAAGAAGTGATGAACCTGACGCCTGTTCACAAGAATGTGAGATACTAATTGCTTACCATGAACTATCTTGGAACAGAAACAATTATGACAAATAGGGTAGCCGACAAGCCTTAGAGTGTGTGTGTGTGTGTGTGTGTGTGTGTGTGTGTGTGTGTGTGTGTGTGTACACCTGTCCTTTTCTTTCCACTCCCAGAATTGGAATGACACCTCATCCTCTCCCTTAAAACTCGCTTCCTGCCTTCCTTCCTTCCTTCCTCTTTCCTGATGAAGCAACTTATGGCTGTGAAAGCTTGAATTTTTTGCATTTGTGTGTGTTTTCATCTATGTGTCTATCAATGATTCTATGCTTTTTTGCCGGGCGAGTTAAACCATTTCTATTTTTTATATACACCAGGCGAAAAAGCACAAGTACATAGGAAACACAAATAAAAATACACAACACACATACCAAGGCAGACATGTAAAAAGCAAAGAAATTAGACAGAGATGCCAGTTGAGGCAGAGGCTTTGTCCACAGATCAGAGGCAAATATGATGTTTGATGGTGGGTGGGATATATATATATATCCCTCTGTTGTATGCAGATATAATCAGTCAATGGGTGGAGAGAACATCTGTGGTCAACAAACAGAGTATTATCACACTTTGTTTAGAACCAGGAAATGGACTTTGAAGCTCGTTCTCCATTTCCTTGACTTAGCTACTGTGAACAGCTGGATGGAGTACAGAATGGCCACAAAGTTAAGTAACATTCCACGAAAAGATATTAAGGACTTAATGACATTTCAAGTGCAAATTGCTGAAGCTTTACTGGCAATTCCTGAGAAGAAATGACATGTGGTGGACAAATCTGAGTATGAAACTGAGACTGAGGCGTGAACATAATTCAAATATTACAACCCTCCTGCCCTTGTTTCTTGTGATGACAAAAGATCTCATTATCATTTACCAGTCATTGATGATATAAGTTCTTCCAGAATGTGTAGGTTTAACTTCATGCAACCACAGAACAAACACACACTGAAAAATGCAATGTATATTTGTGTCTTTTGAAGCACAAAAATTGTTACAAACAATGTCACACAAAGAAGTAATGTGGTTTTAACTGATTACTTAAATTTGTATTGTAGTTTGAACATGTATAAATAAAAATAGTTTTGGGTACAGAGACAGTAATATCTTATTGGGTTACATTGTTATTAATTACTTTTAAGCTAAACCTGTAATTGTTTATTTGAATTTACATTCTGGTAACATACAGATAAATAATACATTAAGTAACTGTATTTGGAGGAGAGATATACACATTTTATTTGCCATTCACAGACCTAAGTATTTTTCCTGACCTAAGTGTAGACTATAGAAGAGCTTAAATGAGAATTTTGTTACATTAAATTGAAAAGAAATTGCAGGGCTGAAAGCGATCTAAAGCACACACATACACGGGGGAGAGAGAGAGAGAGAGAGAGAGAGAGAGAGAGAGAGAGAGAGAGAGAGAGAGAGAGAGAGAATTCTTCAGGCAAATAGTGAAAAATAACAATAAATTGTGTTTCTATTATAAGCAAGACTGATGGTAAGTTTTCCTTAGACATACAGTATTTTACTAAGAGAAGCTGATAATGACAGAACAATGCTGATTAAGAATGTGACCAATGTATCTACAGACAGTTTGAGGTTGTTAAAATGGTATCATCAATAAGAAATGAGAGTTTCATTGAGTATCATAACTATCAAATTTATGAAGTTATTTCTCCCCATCCATCTCTCTAAATTACAATAGGCTTTACAATACAAGAAGTTTGTATTCATACCTTTAAAATCCTGTTCTTTTTTAAAATGAAGTGCCTGCGTATTACCTCCTCAAAACCATGTGCAGGATGTCGAATCTGTTCCAGCATTGCATACTTGATTGTGTTGAGCATTAAACCATAATTGTAATTTGCACTCTCTGTTTTACCTTTCTGTGTATTTATCATACTTTCAAATCCAGGTTCATTGAAGAATGGTTCTGGGACGAGGATAAGACTTTGGATAGACACTAACACCTGAAACAATAAAATAAATAATTTATATCTTCTTATAATAATGGAAAGTCCAGGTTGGAATAAATAATATAATGAGGACAGTTACAACTCACCGCAAAGACGTGGCGACGAGATGCGACAGGCACATACAAAAGACACACACATACAACACATTCAGCTATCGGCCATGGCCTTCTTCAGAAATAGAGCACTCACGCAATCACACAGGCACACAACACAGTCATACAACCATCACCTCCGACTGCCACACTTCGAATCGAAGTGTGGCAGTCGGAGGTGATGGTTGTATGACTGTGTTGTGTGCCTGTGTGATTGCGTGAGTGCTCTATTTCTGAAGAAGGCCATGGCCGATAGCTGAATGTGTTGTATGTGTGTGTCTTTTGTATGTGCCTGTCGCATCTCGTCGCCACGTCTTTGCAGTGAGTTGTAACTGTCCTCATTATATTATTTATATCTTCTTATTTTATACAAACAATTTATAAAAGAGACAGAACCATGGGAGGCTGAAATCTCATGGGACGAAAACATTCACTATAAATAATGAAGGCAACTAACAGAATTGAAGTTCTTCGACACTTTTAATTGTTCATAAATGCCCAATTGTCCCCATTTATGGCCAGCTTACACCCATTATGGTCAAGTACCCACATTCCACACATCAATAATAAGAATTTACAAAGTTCATGTGTGGAATACAAAAGTTCGAGGTGTACATCTTAATTTGGCATGAATATTACTAATCCATTCATAATACCATAGAAACACTTTCTACACTAACAACACTGACGAACTTTTACACAATTTAAAAGAAATTAAGGTCCAAACTGGTGTGGCTTGTGCCGCAGATCGTGGCCAAGACAATACTCTGAACTTGTGTAGATTGTGCCTCTCACAACAGATGAAACAATACTCTATTACATGCCAAGAACACATCCTATATATATCTTTCAAAGAATTATACTGAAAATTGCATATTGTTAATTATATACATTAATTATAATGAAAAAATAAACAACTACATGCAAATGTCTACAGTAAAAGATAGCATAAATAATAATGATCAATTGAATACACAAATCTCTGTTCAATTAATAGTATTTCATTTAAGTATTTAACAAAATAGGTTTATCAACAATACTTTTGTAATTAACAGAAACTAAAGAGGGTAAAACTTTCCTAACATTACTTGTGAAACATAGTAATACCTACTTTAATATTATGAGAGTTTTAATAGAAAAACTAATTAGCATACTATCTGAACTTTAACAACAGACTTCTGGCACAAATTAATTAATATCTGATAATTAATCCAACTTCCACCACAATACCAAATAATAGAAAATGACTTCAGCTAATCAAGTTAGAAAAAAGAATAACAGAAGTTCTGGAAAAGAAAATGATAATAGACTAATTACATTCATATAATTGATTAATCATGGAAATTCTCCTCAGAGATGATAAATTATTTTTCAAAAGAGATAGATTGGCTGGCCAGTACTTACCTTTGTGCTGTACCATCAATAGTGACACAAATGAAGAAAAAGAAAAAAAGGGACGAAAAAGGACAAGCTTTCGGAACAGTTCCTTCTTCAGGTGGGAGAGAAGGGAAGAAAAAAGGATGGGAATGGAAGGGAAAGGTAATTCACGGCCTTCCGTTCCCATCCTTTTTTCTTACCTTCTCTCCCACCTGAAGAAGGAACTGTGTTCCAAAACTTGCTCATTTTCGTCCCTTTTTTATTTTTCTTTACCTGTGTCACTATCAGCGGTGCAGCATAAAGGTAAGTACTGGCCAGCCAATCTATCTCTTTTGAAAAATAATTACATTCATATCTATTATTATGCAACAGTGGTATAGGGAGGTTCAGTAATGCAAGCAGATGGGAAAAAACCCAACATGCTCTGTTACAAGCAGTAAAGAAAAGAAGTTGAAAGACCTTGAAAGAAAGAGTGTCACTCCTGCCATCTAGTGACAATAGGATCAAACTTTCTTTTCCAATGCCACAATCTTGCTGCAACTTAAAGTCTAATGCTCATTTTCAATGTGTTTTCTACTGTCATTTTTATAAGATAATGCCACACACTGATATCCTTTTCATTCACTTTTGAGAAGATCACTGCAATGTTGGCCTAAGTCGGTCTAAACTTTGGAGTGGTAATGCAAAACATTAGAAATGACACTGATTCAATCATAACCAGATTTATTACCTAGGTAATGTAACGATGCCTGCCAAGAGATAATGGATCACTGAAGACTGTAAAAATTTATATATATATATATTTTAAGACACCTGTGCTCCTTTGCCTGGTGAGTAATCTACGTCTATATTTTTATATATATAGGTATAAAATAAAGATTTTTGACTTACCTAAAGTGCAGGCTCGTCGACAGAAACACCAGACACACACAAACAATCGAGCTTTCGCCACCAGTGGTGGCTTCTTCGGGAAAAAGAGGAAGGAAGGAGAGGAGAAAGGGAAGGATACGGGTTTTAAGGAAGTGGAAAAGGAGCCATTCCAATCCCAGGAGTGGAAGAACTTACCTTAGGGGACAAAAAGGAAGGTAAACAAATACACACACACTCACATATATCCACATCCAAACACACCTAGGCAGGTGTGTCTGCCTAGGTGTGTTTGGATGTGGATATGTGTGAGTGTGTGTGTATTTGTTTACCTTCCTTTTTGTCCCCTAAGGTAAGTCCTTCCACTCCTGGGATTGGAATGGCTCCTTTTCCACTTCCTTAAAACCCGTATCCTTCCCTTTCTCCTCTCCTTCCTTCCTCTTTTTCCCGAAGAAGCCACCACTGGTGGCGAAAGCTCGATTGTTTGTGTGTGTCTGGTGTTTCTGTCGACGAGCCTGCACTTTAGGTAAGTCAAAAATCTTTATTTTATACCTATTTTCCCACCTGGAAAGTCTCCATCTATTATAACTGTTATTATGTAATCATACTTTATAGCAGTATGTTATTTGCATTTAGCTGGTGTGTGTTTTGCAGCCTGAGATGTTAATTAGATTTTATTTTTATTTTTTGTATAAACACGTTTTTTAAACTTAACAGTTTGCCAAAGATGTTTTACAATGTAAATAACTACGATACCAGAGATGTTTAATAGGTCAGAGGGTTATTTTATTAGCTATTTATAATAGCTATCGTTGGTTTGTTGTTATGTACTCAGCTTTTTTGTCGATGAAGTCAATAAAGTTAACTAAATAATTTTTATGTTTAAAATCCGTGAGTTCATTAAGCACTGTATCAAATATACAGAAAGCCTACAACTACAGATTGCATCATAAATGCTGACTCATGTCATCCCACATCATATAAATTAGCATTTTTCAAATCAATGATTAACAGACTTATCAACTTACCCCTTAGTAAGGAAGCAGTTGGTAAAGAACTCTAAATTCTCCACTACATAGCGTACAAAAACAACTTTGATCCTACAATTATCACACAGTTATATAACAACACGAAAAGAAGACAGAGTGCACAAAGACACCCAAGTTTTTAGAGAAGACAGAATTCGTACTAAATTTAAATACATACCCACAATATATTTGGGTAAAATTTCCACCAAAATTAAGGAACTCTTTAAATACACAAGAATTAAATTCGTTTTTTTGCACCAACAACTATTTAAGAACAAAACTACATTTCGCAAATGCCAGAAATTCTCCATACCAGGCATCAGGAATCTACAAAATCACGTGTAACAACTGCAATAGCATTTATGTGGGTCAGACAGGATGTAATTTCGTCACACGATTTCGCGAACGCATCAGAATACGCGAAATCAACCTGTCAAGTTTTTATATACACCTTAAAAATGAAAACCATTCAACTGAAAACATTGAGAATGCACTGACGATTTTACATAAAGTTCCAAATGGACCAGTAATGAATATTTTGGAAGATGTCGAGATATATATTCACACTAAAAGTTATCCAGACAAAGTGCTTAATGAACACACGGATTTTAAACATAAAAATCATTTAATTAACTTTATTGACTTTATCAACGAATAAGGCTGAGTACATAACAATTAACAAACGGTAGCTATTATAAATAGCTAATAAAATAACCTTCTGACCTATTAAACATATCTAGTATCATTCTTATTTACATTAGGGATGGGTCGAACCCTAATTTTACCGAATCGAATCCGAATCTTAAACAAAAGATGTGCTGAATACCGAACCTAAATCTAATCTTCCGAATCATGAAACCCAAATACATTGTCAACGCAAGTACATTACTACTCTATCACAGCCAGTGATGAAGATAACGCCTTCTGGGATGAGTCCCAAATGACAATATTACAGTAAAATTTAAGAAATTAAAATATCATTTAGATTTTTTATTTTAAATCTTAAGGATTTTTAATACCCCCCCCCCCCCCCCCCCCCCAAAACAAATTTGTATGAAACATTTTGAGATATGTATTGTTTAGATGCTCTAAACGGTACTAAGAAACTTTCTTCACTCTATTACAAACTGTTTAATTTTAATGAAATAAAAAATAATTCTATAATGGTCTTAGAAAGGAAAGGATTATGTATTTTTTCTTTTTTTAAAAGGGAAAGAGTCAAAAATAAAACCTGAACAGATGAGCAGATATTTTGGAAGTTGGAAAATAGATCGTTAAAAAATAGGATGTGTAAATGTTAAATAATTTTATAGTGACAAATCAGTCATTCCATGACTGACGGACAGGACATTCAGACACAGAGAAATCCGCGTTAATTCGACGTGTGTGTACAGAGATATTGTGTCAGAAATTGCCAGGAAGACATTTCAGACCTGTGAAAAGTACTTAATGCACAGATTGTGCATTCCAGAGGATTAAGCAAGGGTATTTTGTAGATCTATTTATTCTTTCAAACATTTAAGATCACGTAACTTGACTGCACAGAATTTATATTCGGAGAAGATTTAAAAACCAGAACTAGAAGTCAGTTGCTGTGCTTCATTTCTATTTCCGTTCAGCATAAAAATAATACAAATGTAAACATTAACGTGATACATATATTCTCCCGCATTCGCTGTCTTTCGGGTTTGTTAGGCGGACAGAATTTAAATATGGTAACAGCTAACACGGAAGATTACATGGCATAATATTTACATTTGTTTACTCTTATGGCGAAGATAGTGTGGAATTTACGAATCACTATTCATAGGAACAATCCCTTGTCCATAATAGTTGTAGTACGAAGGCAGTGGTTGTAGCATCAGGCATATTGATGCAACACAGGCTTGCCAGTCGGCTTTACGTAGTAGCTTTCAGATAAGACTTCCAATGTAAGTTTTTTGTAGCAGCACTAAACATTTACTAAATAGGAATGGAAATAACTATGAAACTAACTGCAGAAATCTAAAACAACTTTATTAGTTTTATAACAAATTTTACAAAATGTTTACATTAGCAATTAGATACCAGTACGGTAATTCTGAATCACCATCACTTGATTCCTTGTTATTCAGTTCCTTCGTACTACGGAGCATCATCCCTCATACGATCTAGTGCATTCGATATCGGAATGCAGATATTTAAGCCAGTGTTTATATTTGTGCCTGCTAAGCAAGCCAGTGTATCACTGCTTATATTAGACCAAAAACTGGAGAAAAGTGCCTCTTAGATTTGGGTAAATACGCTAGATTGTTTCCACAATAGCCACACAACTGCGTAAGTTTCGTAGTGATTTCACTTGAATAAATTCAGAGATTGTTTTGTTTTATGACGTCATGTCTTTCAGCGGATCTATGGAAAATAAAGTGAATAACGCAAAAGAAAAATAAAGAAGGCATTCTACAGATCGGAATGTCTTATTTCTTAACACTAGAACGCCCAGTGGAGATCAAATGACCCTTTTTCATTTTAAGATGGGAATATCTTTGGTGTTTAAAATACTGTGTTCCTTTGATTTTCTGACTTTTAATAGTTTTAAATGATGATAAAGTTGCCTTAATAATTTTGATTTCTATAACTGCAATTTTTTAAGATTTTTACACATTTACCATTGGTTCCCGATGGCGGTCAATTGACTGCTTCTTACGACTATGCAATTTACCCAGTTTATTTGGCAGTTTTGTTTGCTAACAACGATCAGTTTCATACATTGTTGCCTATAGTGACTATTACGCGTGCGTTTGATGGTACCAGTCAGAAGTTCTCACCCTCAGCAACTCCAGACTCCATCTATTTTGACTCCTGACAGAGAAGAAGGAACATCTAAAGGAACGAAACAAAAAACTTGCCAAATTGGATTGTGCAACAAAAACAAAACTAGACACATTTGCTTCACATGTAAAACATCTGCATGTGGTTTGTGTCTAAGTAAGCGGATAGGCAAAATGTGCATGTGAGTAGCCTAGTAAAGCAGTACTTATTTGTTACAAAAAATTATAATTTATAAATAATTAAGCAATCCTGAGAAAACAACATTTGTCACCTATTGTTATATCATGTAAAACAGAAACATTGAAAATTTAAGCAATTTTATGTATCAATAATACGATGTCACTTATTTTTTTACAGTATAGATTAAAAATAAATTTTATCAGCTTCAAATAAGAATGTGCCTACAGTATTATTATTACCCATGCAAAAATTGTGAAATGATGATTAATGACAATAAATATGAACTGTCTTTAAATTTCCTAAAAAAGCATTTTAAAATATGATACAAAATGCAATGGCAACTGACCTCCATTGGGCGTTCCATGGGGTAGATCTAAGCTGAGCATTCTAGTGTTAATCAGGTAAGTGGGTAGGTTGAAATTATGTGTGGTGGGCATTAGTGAAGTTTGGTGGCAGGATGAACAGTACTTCCGGTCAGGGGAATACAGGGTTATAAATCAGTTGGTGGTAGAGCAGGAGTAGGTCTTATAATGAATCAGAAAATAGGAATGCAGGTAAGTTCCTATGAACAGCATAGTGAACACATCATCATAGAAAAGAGAGACAGGAAGCCAACACCAACCACAGTATACAAGTTTATATATCAACTAGTTCTGCTGCTGAGGATGATGATGATGATGATGATACGAAAACCGAATGAGATAAAAGAAATCATTCTGACTGTTAAGGGAGAGAAAAACTTTATTATAATGAGGGACTGGAACTCTGTTGTAGGAAACAGAAGGGTAAGGAACGGAAACTAATAAGTGAGTATGAACTGGGGAAAAGGAATTAAAGGTAAGTTTGCTTGGCAGAATTTGGCACACAGAATTTAATAACAACATACACTTGGTTTAAGAAGCATGCAACAAGATTGTGTACATGGAAGAGATCAGGAAACACTGGAAGGTACCAAACAGGCTATATAAGGGTAAGACATAGGTTTAGGAGCCAGTTATTAAACTGTAAGGCATATCCAGGAGCAGATATACAGGGTGTTTCTAAATGATACTGACAAACCTTTTGGGGTGATAGAGAATGGCTTCAGGAACAAAATGAGGTAGGGAGCTCGTGTCCGGAAACTTACCCAGTGGCACCACCGAGCGTCAAAATTATAGGTAATGGTGCCTGCTGCTAGGCCACCACTCGGGCAGCGAACGAATAATTCTATGCACACACAGACTGCGGGCAGGTCTGTAAAATGTGGTTTTTGATATTCGAGGTTTATGAGTGATTGCAACGATTGCCGGTGGAGAAGATGGAGCTAGCAGCTGTATGGGCAGGCCCTGTTTCCTACGAATTCAATGCTCGCTTGTGTGATGGCTGATGGTGACACACTTGGGCTTCTCCCCATGATTTATTGCCTCTCAAAACCTCCAACACTATCTTTGATACTGTATGCTACAGCATAGTATCATGGATATAATTGACAGAATAACAGCACTGCTATGTTGTATTTTGTAGACTAACATCGTCTTGTGCAAGAGCCATCACCATCTACACCGCTAGAGTGTACAGCAATAGGCCACAAGATATGAGTAATGGTAGATATTTCGTGATGTTGACGCCTTTATTGTATTTAACGGATGGATACCATAAATGCATGGGAATGAAGAGTTGCAATACGTGTAGACAGTCATCAGATGACAGGGGCCGAGGAGTGTACATTATTATTTATTGAACTGTTACAGGATACTTAAGACACTGTATAACATAAACAACATGTGATAAAACATCACAAATTAAATGTACTCATACAGTCGAGACCGTATTCCTCATTTGTTTAACGCTTTTAATCAGATCAATTGTGGTCCCTGAAAGTATGTTTGCACATATCTGTGAATTACACTGTACAGTTATGTAGGTTTTCGAAATTCCTGCCCCCAGCGTCACAGCATGTCTAACATCTGCATTAAATGGATGCTGCACTTGCTCTAAGATAAAGGGGGTGGTGCGAACAACCTCACACGCTGCATTTAGCCTCGCCACTATTTCTATCTCAGATTCCATCGGGGTGTCGTATATAATAGTCTTCAGATGGCCCCACAAGAAGTAGTCCAGAACGTTGAGGTCAGACTAACAGGATGGCCACATGACAGGCCACTTTGACCAATCTAGTGATCCCCATATATCTGTCTGATGTGAGTTCTGGCAGCTTGATTAAAGTGTGTGGGTGCTCCATTGTGCTGGAACCACATATATTGTCGGACTGTAAGTGGCAAG
Organism: Locusta migratoria; assembly: GCA_026315105.1. Lineage (NCBI taxonomy): Eukaryota > Metazoa > Arthropoda > Insecta > Orthoptera > Acrididae > Locusta > Locusta migratoria. Next base: position 117,548,839 of record CM048748.1, read on the forward strand.
TCTTCCAGTAAATATGGCAGCACTTTCTGGAGAAATACTGTGTAGCTGTCACATGCGATGTGAGAGGAAAGCATGTCTGGGCCAATCAGGTAATTGTGGACAATGCCAGCCCATACATTGATGGCAAATGTTGTCTGACACCTCTTATGTGTGTGGTGTGGGGGTTCTCCACCAACTGTACACAGCTGTTGTGGGCAATGAACACACCCTCATAGGTGAAGGATGCCTTGTATATGACCAACAAATCTACAACATAATAAGGATGCCTGGTGCACTGCTGCAGGTACCATTGGCAGAATTCCACACATGGAGCAAGATCACGGGACAACAGCGCCCGTGTTTTTTTGAAGACAAATGCGAAACGCTGCGTGCCCACCGCCGCCCGCCTTGCCATTTGTGAAGTGCGTGTTGTGCTGCTTGGCCCAGGTGAACTCCATGATGCACACACCAGCACATGTCAAACTACGACTGAACCCCGTGTTTCTGCTGCATATGTTTGTCATTCCCCTCTGCCAGTACTGCTTTTAGTGGTCTCTAATATGGTGTTGCTTTGTTGGAACTGGTCACAATGAACACCATCTAATGTCTGGAATGTTGTTAGTAAGTTATGACAGAGGTCTGCTCACGTAGAACGCCACACAAGCTGCTGAAGGGGTGGACTAGCGGCAGGCACCAGCACTTATAATTTTCATGCTCTATTCTGCCATGGCATTGAGATAGTCAGAGCAGATGACATAGGAAGGATGGTGCTGGATATACAGAACAGCCTGATAGCAAAGAGCTCAGCTGTGAAAAATGGAAACTGGTCAGGAAGCCTGCATTGAAACCTGTTCTCCCAAATGACAAAGGCAGATCCAACATCATCAATGTTCTTGAAGTCATCAACATCTGTATAAATATACATGGTAGTATGAAGCCATGAGCGAAGTCTGACAAACATCGAACGATGTACCGAATCTGGTATACTCTCCTTAGGGAGCAAGCTGAGTTCATAAGAACCCAAACCTGGAGCCATGGTGGCATTGGGCTCTCAGGCATTCCAAATGTGGTAGGGAGAGTAAACTCTAGTTGCTGGATAAGGCGACGAAAACGAACTCCGGGAGGGAGCAAGACAGTTGCAGATGATGGGTGGTTGGGCATCGACAACAGGTGTCATGCGTACCCACATAATAGTATATCACGCCGATAGTTCATTGGTAATTCGGCAGCTTCGGCGTAAAGACTTTCAACAGCTCTGGTGTAAAATGCTTCAGTCTCCAGGTGTAACCCCCAATGGTGGATTGAGTGTAGACGGTGTAAAATTGACGGCCATACAGAGGAATAGACAAAGGCTCCGTAATCCAGTTTCGAGCGGAAAATGGACCGGTAGAGGTGAAGGACAGTTCAATCCGCTCGCCATGAAGTACCACGAAGAAGACGGAGGATGTTAAAGGAATGAGTACATCGGCCAGACAGGTAGGACTCATGGGAGACCAGCAAAGTTTCTTATCCAATATTAGCCCTAAAAATTTTGCCATCTCCACAAATGAAAGAGTAATGGAGCCGAGATGTAGAGATGGTGGAAGAAACTCTTTGTATCTTCAGAAGTTGATGCAGACTGCTTTCTCACTGCAGAAACCGAAGCCATTGGTGATACTCCAAGAATAAAGTTGGTCAAGCCAATGCCGAAGACCGCACTCCAGGAGACATGTTCTCTGGGCACTGCAGCAGATCGCGAAGTCGTCCACAAAGAGGGAGCCGGAGATGTCAGGTGGAAGGCAATCCATAATGGGATTGATTGCTAAGGTGAAAAGTGCCACACTCCTGGCGAAAGGTGTCAAACAAAACAGAGCCCAATCATATCCTGGTATTATAACTTCCACGATTTAGAGATTGGAGGGAAGGCAGCTGTGCCTCTTCTGTCCGTTTTCGAGGGAGGAAGGCGGGGTGGAAATGAGCGGAGCTTGAAACGTCCGCAAAATATTGGCCTAAAAAGTTGGATATATCATCAGGTTCCACGAAGATTTCATTTGCAACAGTCAGGCCGGGTATCAGGGAGTAGACCTTAGTGCCAGATAATTGGTGCAGCCCCCCCCCCCCCCCCAGACAACCGGAGGAGGAGTAAATCTGTTAAACGAACTAGTGAAAGCAGTCCAGCAAGCTTTTTTGCTTTCCTTGATGACACGACAACAATGGGCTCGTAGACATTTGTAACTGATAGAGTTCGTCATCATTGGGTGGCATTGGAACGTGGTAGAGCAAGTCGCTGGGCTCTAATAGCGTCACTACATGCCGCAGTCCACCAAAGGTCTATGACTCAACGTGGAAAGGAGGAAGTATGTGTTATGGAATATCCGGCAGCATTGAGAATAGCTTCCGTGAGGTATTCGACCTGCCAGTTGCAGCTGGGGAGGTTCTGACCACGGAAAACCGCCATGGAGGAAAAAAGTCCCCAGTCAGCTTACGAGATTTTCCAGGAGCGGAGCACAGAGATGGGGTATGATGAAGGAGAAGGATTATACAGAGGAAATGGTCACTCAAGTACGTATCAGAGAGAGCATACCATTCAAAACGACTCGAAAGTACATATCGCAAGGTCCAAGTGAAAGTAGGTATGTATGCAATGTGTCTGAAAGAAAGATTGGTGCATCCGTGTTTAAGCAGATAAGATAAAGATGGTTGAGAAAGTGCGCTAAAAGGGAGCCCCTCTGGCAAGAGGCTGGAGAACGCCATAGGGGATGATGGGTGTTGAAGTCGCCAATCAAAAAAACGGGGGTAGGAAGCTGAGCAATGAGTTGCAGCACATCTGTCCTTAGTAAATGCAGACGATGATGGAGTATAGATATTACAAAGTGAAACGGAAAAGGCGGGGAGAATGAGGTGGCAACTGCCTGTAGGTGAGTGTGCAATGTGATGGAATGGTAATAGATGTCTTCTTGAACGAGCAACATAATCCCTCCATGGACTGGAATACCTTCCACAGGGGGCAGATCAAAGCGTAGGGCGGTATATTGTGAGAAATATATGTTGTCGCGTGGGCGTAACCTCATTTCTTGGAGACCGACCCTGATTGGACAGCGCAATCTAATGAGTAGTTTTAATTCCTCTCTGTTGGAACGAATTCCTTGAATATTCCATTGAAGCAGATCCATGAAGGAAGTGAGAGTAGAAAAAGAAGGAAAAAGCTATAGGAGATCACTTCGATTGCTGCCGAGGGCCTGACTTCAAAGGAGTGCTGCTACTGCAATCAACAGGTGAAGAGTCATGTTCCATTGGTTCGTCTGGAGTTTCTGTCGCCTTCTTGGGTTTATCGGCAGGGGCAGCATCTTCCACCATTAAAGGGCCGGCTGATCGGCTAGCAGTAGCGCCGCCATGGCAAGACAGAGGAAGACCGGGGGTTGCTACTTCTGAGGGAGAGGAATTCTTTTTCTTGTGTGAATTTTTAGAAGAATATTAGTGTGATGTGTGTGCAGGTGACAGTTGTGGAGGCTCAGATCTTAAGAAGTCTTCACGGACAGGCTTTTTTTTTGGAACTCTGGTATCCAGTTTAGACACCCGGATTTGTGAGAAGCTGCTGAAGGCTGGTTTTTGGCGAGAGGAAGAGAGTGGGGAGATGGAATAGGCAATCTTGGGGCTGGCCGATCTTAGAACTGTGTCACTGAAAGTAAAGTTACACGTCAGTGAGTCTACCTCCTTAGTAAGTTGAGGAGAGGCAAGGACAGCACTGTATTTACTCGCTAGGAGCTCAGTGGGCTTCCTACCGGCTAGTATCTTCCAAGCAGCAGAGGTTGACATATTTTCATTTACTCTGATTTCTTGGATAACCTGCTCGTCTTTGTATTTAGGGCAGTCCATGGAAGAAGGAGCAAGGTTGGCCATGCAATTGCTGCAGCGAGGGGATGAAGGTGGACTGTCACCCTCACGAGCATCTCTGCCACAGGTGATGCATTGGGGCAAGACTGACGGGTATGATTAAATTGCTGACATTGGAAACAGCATGTAGGATTTGGGACATATGGGCGAACTGAGAAGATTTCCTATCCCACTTTTACCTTGGAAGGAAGATCCACTCTGTCAAATGTCAAAAATACAGTCTGGGTCAGTATGGATTCTTTATCAGTGTTTTTCATTACTCTTTGGATGGCTGTGACGCTCTGATCAGTCACGTACAGCCCGATTTCTTCGTCCGATAACCCGTAAGGGATCGAGTGTAGGCTAACCCCCCATGACGAGTTACGGGTACGAAGGGCTTCCACTTTGACAGGGAAGGTGTGCAGGAACTTGGCTGGAATCAGTTTCTGAGCCTGGAAGGCACTGTCTGTTTCCAGCAACAAGGTTCCATTTCGCTGGCGAGAACACATTTTCAAAGGACCTACAATGGCATCGATACCCCTCTGAATGATAAAAGGATTTACTTTTGAGAAATTGTGACCACCAGTTCGAGCAACCACCAAAAACATAGGAGCATTTTGTAACTTTTTCTTTGACTGAGGTTCATCTAACTTTCTTTCCTGGGTTGAAGACACGATAGGAGAGAGAGGGGTCATTGCGGAAGTGTCCCCCATGATTACCGGCACCTCTGATGGTGCGCTCCTTCCTAATGGGGGCTCTAACTGAGGGCTACCTCGCCTTAGGTGATTGTTCACACCTCAGGTCACACCTCCTGGGAAACGGACGAAGGGACCAACCGGCACAGTCGGAAATTATCAGCTCGGGTGATCACCCCTCCCTGGGCCTGGCCTTAACCAGTGGGAATGTACGTGCCCTACTTGTCTGCTACACATGAGAATGCATGGGTTGGCCTTCAGACACACACAGGGAGGAAAGAAGAAGAATAGAGGAAGGAAAGAGAAGGATAGAAAGGGAGAATCTCAAACACCAAAGCGAAGATTAGAAAGATGGGTCCAAGGTAGGAAGAGTAGGGGAGAAAAATTTCTGGTACACCTTGACTTAGAGAAAGGATCAATTTTGGAGACACATACTGAGACATTAGGGAACTATTAATTTAGCATTGTAGTTAAGTGTGTGGGGTAAAAATCACAGACCGAGAGGTGAATATAGTAGGCAGGTTAAAAACTATGTGGGTTGTCATTCTTATTCATACATGAAGAGGCTTGCGTAGGACAGGGTAGCATCAAACACGTCTTTTGAGTGAAGACAAAGACGATGACAACCATATCTATAAATTTGAATTTAAATACCATGGAGACAAGTAGAAATGTTTCTGGAGATGGGTTCCATCAATCAATTACTTCTCTTGGCAACACTTTTCTTCATTCTTTTTAGTTTCATCAGATATACTTCAGATCCTATATACCAGCATATAGTGAGATATGAAAAAATTCATGTCACAGAATTTTTTGTCCCCTCTCTTCCCTTCAGGCACTGGACAATTTAATGTTAATATTATCATTGCTAATTATCTTTATAATTGTCATGTGCCTTTTAATTTCCAAACTGTTAAAGCGTCTAACACAGTTAGGTTAACACATTGTGGGCGGCACCTGAGCTATGCTCATTCAGCGGTAGTCAGGCAGATGGCGCCCGAGTCTGACTCGTGCAATGTTAAAAAGGCTGTAGCTACCATTATACAACCTGCCCTCTGTTGGTAATCACGTAAAGTGAAGAAGGAAAGTTCTCTGCATTGTGCTACTACACAGTGAATAGAGTTATGTTTGTATGCAACATGAGGGCTTTGTATTTCCCACTCTGCTGAGAGCAACACAGCTTTTGTCAGTTTTTGTGTGTGTGTGTGTGGGGGGGGGGGGGGCAGTATATAAAAGAAGTTTAATTGTTTCAAGTGAGACAGCAAACTCAATTACTGGATTCATGGTTTGAAAGGTGTAATTTTCGAAAACTTGTTAGAAACAGCAGTCCGGCTGCTCCATCCAGGGTGAGTTACGCTAGTTGTCAATGTGGTGACTACTAAAAAGTAAGTCAATATTTTATTTTAGTACATAAAATGAATTAATTTGCATCTCTTATATATGTGAATAAGTCATTCGAGAAAAATCATCTGAAGTTTTGTTATGAATTAGTTGTATTAATATTTCACTGGTACCCTAAATCTTTCATTATTATTGCATACAAATGAGACTATTTTTGTTTATTTCTTCAACTTATTATGTACATTAGTTCATGTAAGGCATGTCACATTATGTCCTTAACAAAGTTAATTGCCTTAAAGCATAAAAGTGATAGAACACTGAATGAAGCGTATGTATTCTACGAACTCACCAGGAAACAACCAAAAAAGTTTAATAAAAATTATTTTCTTATTTAGAACATGTCATTTATGAACAATTATGTGTATCACAGCTTCTTATAATGTCATTTTCAGGCAGGGTGTATATGCATCTTATTGAAGTAATAGGGTTCACCTTACACAGAACAGCCACTACACGAATCCACCAAAGTTATGGCTTCTTCGAATAACCAAAGGAAGGAGACAGATCATATGGATGAAGAAATCTCTCTTTCCTTCTGCTTGTTCATCTTTCCCAAAAGTGCATGCAAGCCTCCACTTGGTGTCATACACTGTAGTTATGGATCCACTTGTACTTTACAATGACAATGTTTAGTGGGGGTTTGATGGTCAACTGTTGCATTGAATTTGGAGCATATAAGAATAACTTAAAGGTTTTTGTTGTATCGGAAACTATATGATTGACAGTATGAAATGTTAAGAATTCCTGGAATTGTCAATGCTTTGCTGTTTATGTGTAGTTGTCCTGAGTTACAAAAGTAAAATGTGTTCCAGAGATGTTTTCCACTGACCAGTTGGAAAGTTTCCAAGGAATAAGAATTTGATTGACAGAGATGTTAAAATTTCTCTGGACTGACAACCTCTTCACTTTGCCACGAAGTCCGTTGCAAGGCCCTTTTCCATGAGCTATTGCTGAAAAATGCCATTCAGCCTCTATTACAAATTCAGTTTGATGGAAACAGGTTTAAAAACTTATTCTTGTTTTTGTACTGAGCACCAGCACTATCAGAAAAGTAGTATAATTTTTTAGGTTTCAAGTCTTTCTCAATAAGTCAATGACCTTTTTCTGGAAGCAGTAAAAAGCCATAGTGTTAAGTCCAAGAAAGTCTGAAACAATGCATAACAGAGATGCAATGTTTCATTTTATCCTTTGCAGTACATAACAAATGAGTGGATGGATAGTGGCTTGCTCCCTAGTCTAATGATAGTTCTGGACTTCATCCTACATAAAAATGAGTAGTTCTCTTAAAAATCACAGTATGCAGCAAATTTTAAATCTTTCAGGCTTCCTCTAACATGTTTCATAAAAGAATTTTGTAGTTTTGCAATAAAGCCATGGTGGACCAACATTGACAGCTTATTGCAAAATACATTGATGATACTCTACTGTTTATTTTAGTAATGGTTACCTGGCATGTTGCACCAGTGGAGAACAATCTGTTTAAATGTTAATAAAAATACAATTCTTTTAGATTGTTGAGTCAAGATTGATAATAAAATATTTATTTTTGTTTACCAGTTTTGATAATTTAAATCATTATCTTCAAAAGGGTTCACCAGGTCTTCACTTAGAAGTATGTTCCCCATGTGAAGACCTTGTAAACCCTTTTGAAGATGACGATTTACATCATTGAAACTGGAAAAGAAAATAAATATTTAATTAGCCATCTTGGCTCAACAACCTAATGGATGTGTATTTTTTTATAATATTTTGTTATGTTTCTAATTTACATCTGTTCACAGAAATCAACTGTCAGAAGGTGACACTATCTACCAGCTTTTCTTTGAATGGCTTCTGAAGTATGGCCCTGATTTTCTGATTTCCAGAGTATAAATTACAGTCTCATCTATTGACTCCCACAGTTTTACATGGAACAAAAAATCTTTGTCAAGATATTCTCATATGTTCCAAATTCAGTACAGCAGTTTACCACCAAACTGCAAGAAACATTGTCATTGCCAAGTATAAGTGGATAGATAACTGTAGTGTATGACAAGAAGTGGTGGCTTGCTCACATTGTAGTGGCTGTGGCACTACACTGCATTTTTACTCGCCTTGAGCTACCTAAATATTTATTAGCTTATTTGTTAAACTTTCTAGTCTTTGTGTACAGATCTTACACTGAGTAAGCATTTATATAATTATGATAGCTAGGTATGGAGCTATTGTATCAGCATATTCTGAAAGACACGTAATTGGTATACAATCTGGGACAGGACACTTACTATTGTTAAGTGATTAAATTTGCTTTAATACTCCAGGTGTATCTACTTCTAAATTATAATGCTGGCAGCTGTTCTTACATACGACCAGAATTTCTTAGGATTCTTTACCAAATTACTTGACAGTTTTGTAAGCTTCTCGCATTGAAGTTTGAGCAAAATTTCTAATCTCTCTAAAAGATGGCCAGTCTTGTGGATTTTTTGTGTTTTTAAATTTGGCATGCTTTTCCCTTTGCTTTTGCAAAAACGATCTAACCTGTTTTGTGTACCATGGCAGTTCAGCCCCCGCTTTTGTTAATCTGTATGTCATGAATCTGTCAATGGTTCTCAATATTATTTCTTTGAATGTAAGCCACATCTGATCTACACTCACATTGTTAGTTTCGAAAGACCGGAAATTCTCACCCAGGAAAGCATTTATCGAATCTTGTCTGCTTTTTCGAATAAATATACTTTTATTTTTTGTGGATTTGGAAAATCTGATATTAAGTCGCACTACGACAACTCTGTGTTCACTAATCCCTGTGTTTGTTCTGATGAGCTCTGGATTATGTGTAGCTAAGAGGTCAAGTATGTTTTCACAACCATTTACCATTCTAGTGGGCTCATAATCTAATGGCTGAAGATAATTTTTGGAGAATGCATTCAGTACCATTTTGGACAATTTTTTATGCTTGCCTCCGGTTTTTAACAAACATTTTTGCCAACATAATGAAGGTAAGTTAAAGTTGCCACCAATTGAAATTGTATGTTTTTGGTACGTACTTGAAATTTGATCCAAGCTTTCTTTGGAGATTTCTGCCTGAGTTTGAATTGATTATTAATTTATTCTGGCTGTTAGGTATAAACCCTACCCATACCAACTCACAGGAACAACCTACTGCAGGTGGTTGCACCCTTACTCCTCATGGCACCCGGAAGGACCTATTCCCCATCTGGAATGATTCCATCCGATATGCATATGAAGTCCATGTTGGCCTTCTTTCCATCCTTAGGATAGGGAAGGAAATCTGTTGTTCCCTTTAAAAGGAACCACCCTGGCATTTGGATTGAGTGATTTACTGACGTAATGAAAACCATAATTTGGATGGCTGGAAGAGGATTTCAACCACCATTGTCTCGAATACGAGTTCAGTGCGCTACCACTGCACCACCTCGCTCGGTCACATCTAAAATTTATGTCACCTATTTTGCTGCAAGATGACAGACCATTAACACCTGACTTGTGCATATTTGTGTTGGGAGGGTTATGCAAATCCATCGGCACTATCTTATACCAAGTGACACAAGAAGTGCATTGCCATTAGTTTGGCAATTACGATGCTTAAAGATAAACAGAAGAAAATGCTGATTTGTTCTGTTGCTACACATGCAGAATTTGTGCTGCGATAAAATTACATCTGGTTTCTCAGTTTCGCCAACACAATATTCACCACAGTCACACTTAAGTTTCCAGTGTGCAGAAAAATTTAGAATACTTTAGTAAGTTGTAACTTGTAGCCATTCTGGAATACTGATTTACTTCATCTACAGTGCAGAATCTTCTCCTGTTCATCATTGATGTCTCTGACAAGGTAAGAATGATCCTACAGTGTAGGTAGTGAGAAAGACAGAAGTTGTAATTATGGGATTTTAAAATCTTTGTTAGCACACCTAAGTGGGCTCATGTCACCAAGAATATACGGGATGTTACTAATAATCGTAATTGACATCAACTTGCCTCTTTCCTATTTGCCTAAACATCTGGTCCATAATCCTTGCTGTCTGTTTGGTTATACACAGTAACATATTACAAATTCCACTCATTTCATCAGCTTATACGGTAACAGCAAGTGCTAGCTACACATTTAATGATCAGTCTGAAACAAAATCTGTTTGCCAAACAAAGCCAAAACTTTGTGGACTGTTGGAGTTCTATTTCTGTAAGTGCTGATTCTACCAGCATAGTGGAAATTGACACTCCCGATTACCTGTTACAGCTTCCACATTTATGGAACTATTTGAACAGCATTATGTGTCATGCCACTACGACCACATAGTTGATTGAGGTATGTGGATGATACTTTTGTCATAGGGTGGAAGCAGAACTACGCTGATTCTATAAGCACCTTAACAGCTCACATATCAATAATACACCTTAAGAATAGAAAAATCATGGAACTACTCTTTTTCTGGATGTGAACATATACAGAACATCTAGTGGGGAACTATAAAATGAAGTATGCAGGATGCTGCCTCTTGGTGTGACCATGGGAGTGTTCATTTGGGTCTGTGTGTTGGCTGCTGTTGAAGAGTGAAATGCTCAAAACGTACTCAATACTTTTCCTGTTATGCATTTCTGTGCTCCACACATCAATCCACTATTTTAAATATTACTCCAACAAAGATTTTTCATGATTGATATAATTGAAATAAAATGCAGATTAGAAGGTAGGAGGAAAAGGTGGAATGTGGAGGGGTTGACTTGGGGGGAGGGGTGTGTGTGCAGAGAATAAAAATTGTTATATGGGTGGGGTGGCAACTGCTGGTTGGGGAGAACAGATTAAATCCACAAGAAAAGAGGCTACTAATATAAATCTGAAACAACAAACCTGAAGCAATGTTGATGTTGGAAGCCATGCTTCTCCTTGTAATCCGTGCCAAGTTCCCAGTAGTGATAAACATACACGCCCACAAGCATAAAGATTTGGATTGAAACGAACAGTACCACCTCCTGTAGTACACAATTTCACCATTGGTGGAACATGGGGATACTGTGTAGGTAGGAATATGTCAAATATGAAGCAGCCACCACTGTATGGCGTACCCTCTGGACTGAAACATTAGAAATGAAGTTCAGTTTAATTTCATTTTCTTAATTTTTATACATATTAAACAAACAAATTTCAAAGCAATTATAAAAATACAGATAGCAACTAATGTTGTTCAACTCTGAATTATTACATTAGCTTTTAATCTAATAATGAAAAGTCCAGGCTGGAACTAACACTATAGTAATAGGACAGTTTACAACGCACCGCGAAGACTTGATGACGAGCCGCGACAGGCATACAAAAAAGACACACACACACACACACACACACACACACACACACACACACACACACACATTCAGCTATCGGCCATGGCCTTCTTCAGAATTAGGAACATTCACGCACTCACGCAGGCACACAACACAGTCACACAACCGTCAACATCGAAATGCGACAGCCGGAGCTGACGGTTGTGTGCCTGCGTGATTGCGTTAATGTTCATAATTCTAAAAAAGGCCATGGCTGAAAGCTGAAGATGTTGTATGTGTGTGATTTTTGTATGTGCCTGTCATGGCTCGTCATCACGTCTTTGTGGCGAGTGGTAAACTGACTAATTACTATATTGTTATATTAGCTTTCACTGATTTTTACAGAAGAGTATGGAGTTCACAATGGTTTTGTTTGAAAATTTGATCTCATGTGAATACTACAAGCAAACTCCAAAAGTAATTTCTAGTAAATTTTAACAGTATGTGGTATTAACCTTTACAAGCATTAATAAAATGAGATTTGCTGCTTGACTTGTGTGGTGCAAATCAAACTTTTCATGTTGATCATCAAAGGATTTTTTTGACCAGTCATTATGAATGCTTCACGTTTCACATTTCCACATATGAATTCTGAAATTTCCCTTGGTGCAGTTACAATGTCTGCAGGTATAACTTAAGAGGAATACCACTGATTTCAACTACCACAATAGTAATAGAAGCTCCAAGGTTCCACTGACTGCTCGAAAGTGGCAAAATCATGTGTTCAATGAACCATTGGACTTAGCTGGATAGTTTTGCAATTCCCTTCAGGATTCAATTCAGACTTCAATTGGAAAGACTGGACATTCTTTACTGCAGTTTTAGAGAAAGTGAAATTATGATGAGTATTGTGAATTTATTGTTTGCATAAACTTTTACTGCCTACATTTTATCCATGTGCACTGATGGGTCTCCAAACAAATTAATTTAGCAGTATAGTATGATTGGTTTGCTCCTGAGGATGAAAAAGCTAGTCTTCAGCTGCTATGTTATGGGTATATTACTCCATAAACTGCGATATTCTAGTTTCACATGTGCAATCTGTGTACTACAATAGCTGTGCAGTAGATATACAACCTAATGAAACTGAATGAAAATCGTGTCATTTCTGTCACTGTGTCTCTACGATTTACTTGTGATCCCACTCTGCATATAATACACAAAATACACCTCAAATTATTAAGCTGCTGTCTAAGACATGCTCGACCCCCCTCCAAATTGTTCATGGGTCAAAATGTAGAAGTCAAAAGCGATTTTATCACGTGGTGACTATATTTCCATGTGAATTACAAGACACTTCTTCTGTACAGTTTCTTAAAAATCTTTCATGTAATGGATGAATGCACTCAAATGACATAATTACACTTCACGAATAAAATTACATAAAAAAATTGCACACTCATGCTTGGTGATAGCCACATTGCTAAGAACAGGAACTGCATGGAAGCCGCACAACGAAAGTCGACCAATTGGTCTGTCATTCTGTTTGTCACATGTCAGATTTGTCTGGAACATCAGAAGCTGAAGTGGAAGAATAGCATGTTGAAGTTAAATACTGTAGTTTCTGTTGGTAGTGCTGGGTGATGATTACCTCAGCATTTCCCTTCACATATCTTCACCAACAGCCAAAACCAATCTTGTTTAGATTTTTCTTCACTTACAGGAACTATTTTTGAAGAATGCTGAAGTGAAGAAACAGCACAAAGTATTGTTAAAAATTTGCATTGAAATCCTGGTTTCCCATTCACCTTACTCCCCAGATCAATCTCAGTTGTGTCTGTAATATTTTGTGCAACTTATGCTTGCTTCACAAAGTGAATGAGGAAGACTGGATGTAAATTGTACAGTGAAATGAAATACCCAGGGTGGACCAAAAACCAACAAACAACAAATCCAATGGTGTCTGTTCAGAATCTGTTCCTCAAATTGACGCAGTTGCACTATAATCTTCTCAAACTCAAAAACTGAGTCATATATCTGAGGTCAACAGAGATCACCAAAACAACCAAAATTCAACTTGAATGCATGATGGAAAAGACGACAACAGGGTCACTACCCCAGGCACCAGTCAATGTACTCCATTTACCTAATCATCGGATTCTGGGGCATCAAGGACATCATGTGGAGAATGGGAGCTTCTCAAAGACTTCTCACACTCAAAGCAAAATGTACAAACTTTATTGGCACAACTGATGTGAACACCCTCACTAAAACAAGCAAATTAAAGCAAATTACCAACACAATGGGACAATTTGACCTGAAAATCACTGCACTGCAAGCAAAAAGATTCACAGCTGAAGGGCACTTTAACACAGAGAATTACACGATCTACAAGGACATACCTGCCATAAAAATAAGAGACTTTTGGCAGCCGGAGGTGATGGTTGTATGACAGTGTGCCTTTTTTGATTGCGTGACTTCTATTTTCTGGAGAAGGCCATGGCCAATAGCTGCAAGTGTTGTACATGTGTGTCTTTTGCATCGCATTTCACAATGAAAGAACCTCCACGTTTTCAGTACAATCAGCTAATAAAGTCTACACTTTGATCGATGTGTCCGCCCCCACAAATCACCACAATAAAATCAACTCTGAAACAGTAGACAGCTGCTTGGAAACCAAGCCACCATGGTGAATGGTGCATTATGCAATTTTAACAATATTTTGGAAAGGATAGGTTGCTACTCACCCCAGAGATGTCCGATGAGGTGCAGAAAGACACACATAACAGAATAAACACATAATTTGAAGTTCAGTGAACTGTATTAATACAGAAAATAATGAATTTCAATTTTTCCAAAGCTGAATTCATAATGTGGGAAAGAAAGGGTTAAACTGAATCACCAATGAACAAAGAATCACCAAGTCCCAGAAGGCCTACAAACTAACATAGACGCATTACAACAAGAAGTGCATTTTGACAGATTTAAAATTAAGGCAGTATAGAACAGTGACTCTTCCAAAAGCAACCTATGCAGCTAAAAATAAATGTGACTGATGATCATTCAAAAATTATAGAAATTGAAAAGCAAGAAAGGAAGATTTATTGTGCAATCAACAAAAATGGCATTTGTATGAAGAGTCCACAAAATAAACTGCAGAAAGATCAACACAGTAACAGATGAAATCAGAAAATGCCAAGCCAAACTTTATACACACATCTACAGGATGGAACACATCAGAACAGCAAAGAAATTATTCAATTTATAACAAAGAGTAAATGTGACACAGAATGGCTGAAAGAAGTCCAGAGGGCTCTACAGCAGATCAACATAAAAGATCTCTAACACCATACTAAATGTCGAAATAAAATAACAAGTGAAGTTTGAGAAAAGAACATCATGCCAGCCTGGTAAAAAATGGACAGAGGAATGGAAGAAGGAGAGGATAAAGAGTTTATAGGATGCAACGAAGAAAAAATCCAAAGATGAAATTATGAATTCAAGTTCAATCGATCTAGAGGGAAACAATCATTATCAACATTGTGTGAAATGCAGGTCCTATGGCACTCCCCTGGGGCAAACCTGATATCATTTCAACATCTGAAGACTCCTCTACACTGAGAATGACATTGTGTTCTGTCAGCTAAAAAACTCTTCAATCCAGTCACACGTGTGGTCTGATATTCCATATGCTGACACTATGTACATCAGGTGACTATGCGTGACCCAATAAAATGCTTTGCAGAAGTCATGGAACACAGGCATGTACATGGAAGCCTGTGTCTACTAGCTTCTGGGTTATAGTGAAAAGTACTTTGCAGTATTGGCTCTTTACTCAGCTTGCATATATTGTGAATCTTTGATCCAGTTCAAAGTTCCAAGCGAATGATTGAGAGGCAAAGGTAACTCCCGAGTATAAGAAAGTCTGTTGTAGAAATCTTCAACATATTCTCAATTGTAACATAATAAATCATAGATATCACTGGAAGTTCAGTGATACTTTTGCAGACTATTCTGGAGTATATCAAGCAGTTGCAACTTCAGAAAAGGACAGCAAGCTCAGAAGGAACTGCAGCATATCTTTGCATGGTGCAGGGAATGACAACTGACCCTCAACATAAACAAATCTAAGGTGCTACTTTAACATAGGGAGAAAGATCCTTTGTTATATAACTAAGCAATAGCGGACAATACTGGTAACAGTTACTTCCATAAAATGGAGCAACCATATAAAATTAGTCATGCATACGGCAGATGCCAGACGGATGTATTTGAAGAATCCCCAGGAAGAGTGTCAACAAAGGGAGTAGGTTAACAAAACACTTGTTTGGTTGATAGGAGAGAGAGAAGATAAAAACGAAAAGTAGTGTAACAAGGTAACACTAAATTGTCACAAGTTTACGCCACAGACTCTAGATTGAAATAAGGTGACAGAATCAGATTAATTTTTGGTATTTAAAAATAGTAACGGGCAGGTATTGTGCAGAGAAATTGTTTCTATGCAGAACTTGTCACAAGCAAGACTGCAGTGACATTCCTGGTCCATGGACAGAGTTGGTGACAGTAAAGGCAGGGCCCTAATGTCTGAATAAATAAACCGTGCCATTGAATAACACTGTATGGCACATTTTGACATTTCGTAGAATTGCATGGAATAATGATGTAAACGGCAGTCTCCATCGCCTGCTGTAATAGTTGACCGGTTTACCATCTGAGGCCAGCACTAAACAGCAAGGAGCCTCACTAAGTTTTCGCGCCTCTGCATGAACAATATTGGAGGTTACAATTATGGTGGAGCGTAGCTAGGTGACTCGTACCGAAAGTAGTTTGAAACATACTAATAACACATGGAAAAGAAACATTAACATCACTAATTGGCAGGATATTAAGTGGAAAAGTCTTTGTGATGCTGGATTGGAATATAAATCATGGAAAGGAAAGGTAGTTTCTGGGAAACAACCTCTAACACAGTTGAGTGGAATAATGCTGTATGGGTTCCGTAAGAAGGTTAATATTTATGGAATAGCATGTGTGCCCTTTTCAGCAGCCTCTGTGCCCTGTAGAGTAGATGGTTGTAGAAACATATGTTATATGCAACTTCTGAAACTTTACAGCAAAAGTATGTAAAGATGAACAAAATATAGTTTTGTAGTGTTAACATTGACTAGAAAATATTACATGATAATCAATTTGAATATAATGTAATAACATGCATTGTTCAGGGTCGTGTATGCAATGCAAGAGTGTGCTTACAAGAAGGATGCAAGGATATAAACCTGGAATTGAAGTTAAAGATGTATGAAGAATATTGTGTTGTTCCACGATGACCTGGGTGTAAAAAGCCCTACTGATGTCTGCAACTGCACCTAATTTCCCTTATAAACCATTTTGTTCATTATTAAACAGGGAAAACGCACCTAAGATCTGTGTGTGGAGTGAGTAAAATCTTGTTGTAGCCGCTCATTTATCTCTTGAGTAAAAATTAATAATAAAATGAGGTCCAGCTGTGCTTTACCTCCAAACTTTTTTGAACTCTTATGCCACCAAGGAAATCAGACTTCAATTTTACATTAAATATGAGAGTGAAAATAGTAAATAAATAATTTCTCACAAAACAGAGTTTATATATTGTCTATTCTGTGAACTGTTTCCACTTTCTTCTAGCATACACTGTGCAGTGAGGGACTGCCTGTCATATCTACAACAGAAACAGATACTAGCAGTAGCTACTGCATCGATAGGTTGCTCATATGCAAATCATTGCCTTGATAAACTCAAGTCGATCCAGAAGGAAAATGTAGTTTATTTCGTAACACTACAATATTGTGCCTTGACATACAACAAACAGTCCATTTACCTGATCAAATCAATGGAAATAGGTGTGCAAGCCAGACGATACTTCACAGAAACAAGTTACTTTTAAATATGAAGTCCAGTCAAAAGAAGTGTGTCAAAAAACACTTCTTGACATATTCGTGATGAAAACGGAACCTCCAACGTAAACTGGAAGATGGAGTAACCACTCTTAACAACAGCCGAGGAAAACATTTTGATAAGCCACATGCAATATCAAATGACGACAGGGCTCTGATTCGGAAACACATTTTAAGTTTCCCAAAGTAGATGAGACATTACAGCAGGAATAAAACCTCAAAACAATGTCTGCATCCAAATCTTAACCCCCGCAGAAAATGTATTGATTGTTCACTGTAAAGTTTCCTAATAAATAAATAAGCAGGTGATTCATTCACGCAGATTTCAATTTGCATTTGGGAGCACCAAGGTCAGATACCTACAGACAGTGTGATTTGTTGTTTAACAAAATGATTGTAGCTTCAGATGATAAGCAACTGCACAACATCGAACTTGAGAGTCAGTTGCATCACTCCAAAGCAGACCAAGTTTACGAAGCATTAAGAAATGATACGGAAATGGCTAAAAGGAACAACAATGTAAATGTGATATGTATCGACCTACAACAGGTTTTACTTTGTCCTACATTTTCGAATGCCATGCTATTCTACCAGAGTCAACTGTCATTGTATAATTTCAAGATTCATGACGTTGGTAATGGGAACTTCACAGTAAATTTGTGGGATGAATGCACTGCAAGCTGAAATTGTTTCCTGGCTGCTTAAATTTGTGACATACAAATACAATACCCTTGAAGAAGTTGGTTGTTGTTGTGGTCTTCAGTCCGCAGACTGGTTTGATGCAGCTCTCTACACTACCCTGTCCTGTGCAACTCTCTTCATTTGAGAATAAGTTCGGCAACCTACATCCTTTTGAATCTGCTTACTGTATTCGTTCCTCGGTCTCCCTCTACAATTTTTACCCCACACACTTCCCTCTAATGTTAAGTTGATGTTTCCTTGATGTCTCAAAATGTGTTCCACTAATCTATCCCTTCTCTTAGGATATGACAGAAACTTCTTTCCTCCGTAATTCGGTGAAGCACCTCCTCATCAGTTACATGATCTACCGATCTAATTTTTCATCATTTGCCTGTAGCACCACATTTCAAAAGCTTCTATTATCTTTTTGTCTGAACTCCTTATCGTCCATGTTTCACTCCTATACAATGCTACACTCCAGACAAATGCTTTCAGAAAGGACTTCCTAACATTTAAATTATTATTGGATGTTAACAAGTTTCGCTTTTCTTCCCATAGCCATTCTGCATTTTATATCTTCTTTACTTTGGCCATCAGAAGTTATCTTGCTACTCAAATAACAAAACTCGACTACTACCTTTATTGTCTCATTACCTAATCTAATTCCTTCAGCATCACCTGATTTTCTGACGCTACATTCCATTACCCTTGTCTTCCTCTTGATGATGATAATCTTATACGCTCTTTACAAGACACAGTCCATTCCATTCAACTGCTATTCCAGATCCTTTGCAGTCTCTGACGAAATTACTATGTCATCAGCAAACCGCAAAGTTTTTATTTCTTCCCCCTGATGTTTAATTCCCTCTCCAAATTTCTCCTTGCATTTCTTCACTGCTTTCTAAATGTACAGATTGGACAACACTGGAAAAAGGCTACAACTCTGTCTTACTCCCTCCCAACCACTGCATCCTTTTTTTGCCATTGACTAATAACTGCTGCCTGGTTTTGTATAGGTTGAATATAACTCTTCACTTCCTATATTTTACCCCTGTTACCTTCAGAATTTGAAAGAGTGTATTCCAGTCAACATTGTCAAAAGCATTCTCCAAATCTACAAATGCTAAAAACGTAGGTTTGCCTTTCTTTAGCCTATATTCTAAGATAAGTCGTAATGTGAGTATTGCCTCCCGTGTTCCCACATTCCTCCTAAATCCAAATTGATCTTCCCAAAGGTTGGATTCCACAAGTTTTTCCATTCGTCTGTAAATAATTCATGTTAGTATTTTGCAACTATGACTTATTAAACTGACAGTTCTGTAATTTTCATATTTGTCTGCACTTGCTTCCTTTGGAATCTGAATTACAGTAGAACCCCGATTAACCGAACTAAACAGGGGGAGCTCATTTCAGATACCAGTTTTTTCGGTTAAGCAATGAAAATCTAATCCAGTTTTTTGCATTGTAATAATAGTATACATTTTTGAAAGGTTTTGAATGTCAAACAATATATAATACAGTACCTCTTTAAATGCTACTCTTATGTTCTTTATGAGTTAAATTTAGAGTACATTTTTAGATTTTCAGTACAACAATTTACAGCAAACACTGCCTAACAA
The DNA here is from genome assembly GCA_026315105.1 of Locusta migratoria. NCBI lineage: Eukaryota > Metazoa > Arthropoda > Insecta > Orthoptera > Acrididae > Locusta > Locusta migratoria. The sequence continues at coordinate 117,568,261 of CM048748.1, forward strand.
TTTTTAACATATAAAATTCTTATTAAAACAAACTGCGCAATTGTTGTTTACTTCTCACGCTGCTCAATATGTTTCCTAGCAGATACCGCACCATCTTTTCATTAATAAAGTTAGCCGGCGTTGCCTCACTGGACTGCTCAATAAATCTTAGGGCAACCTAAAAGAAACACACTTGTACTGTAATTTCTGTGCTAAGCTAATGTATAGAAAGCAAACTTTGAAAGCTAATAATTCCTAATTTAGACTTACATACCTCTAGTGCTCGAAAACCATCGTCAGCTGTCACCCTGTCATCCACTCACTTACTTCGGGGTCTTCGACCACGTCAACGTTTGTCTGCAATACTGTATCTACAATTTTGTGGCCCATGATTTCTTAGGATTCATCTGCGACAACCCATTCATCAACCTCGTTGTTATCCATGTCTTCACATCCAGAAATTCGGTTTACCATTTCCATCAAATGTTCAATATTTTCTAAGAAGTGTTCCTCAAGGCCGTCATACAGTTCACTCCAACACCTTTGAAGGGTTTCTGCTTTCAAATTACCCCATGCCTGAGAACACCAATAAATTACATCTTTCATATTGACCACCTTCAGAGGTTCATTTACGCTTTTGTTCTACAAGTTGCTATCTTGCAGAATGCTTCTAAAAAACAGGCCACGGCAATGCCGCTTAAATGTCGCTATTACACCTTGATCCAGTGGCTGAATTAGGCTGGTAACATTTGGGGGAAGAAAATGCACAACAATATCACCACTTTTTAAATTTCAAGGATGCGTAGGCATGTTGTGAATTAACAAGATCGCATTTCTAGGCAGCCATTTTTCAGTTAAAAACTTTTCAACTTTCTGTACAAACTGATCACTAAACCATTCACCAAAGAGTTCATAAGACATCCATGAACTTTTTTATCTCTATAAAAAAACTGGCAGCACATTTAGGGCAACATCCTTTAATGCTCGTGGTTTTTTCGTCTTCCCGATACACATTGGTGGCAGTCTATGTGTGCCAGAAGCGTTTGCTGCTAAGAAAACAGTGATCCATTCATTTTTCATTTTGTGTCCATGGGCAGACGTTTCTTTTGATGAAGCTAAGGATTTAGTGGGCAACATATTGAAATTAACACCAGTTCCATCAGTTTTGCAAATTTGATTCTTAGTGTAGCCTTGGGTGTAATCTTCAAACTCTGTTTTGAAAACTACAACCGCATCTGGGTCTGCAGATAGCTTTTCTCCACATACACTCAGTTGTCGGATACCTCATCTATTTTTAAACCAATCTAACCTCCCAGAGCTTGCCACAAAATCTTTTCCTTCCTCACCTAATAACTCAGCCAGCAGTTCAGCTTTTTCTTGCAATATAGGACCTGTCAAAGGGATGCATTTTTCTCGTTGTTGGATGAACCATAGGTGAAGAGCTTTCTCAAAGTCGGATGTTTTCAAAATTTTTTCTGTAAGGATTTTTCACTGCTTGTTCTAGAAATTAAGGTTTCATCCAATCTGAAACTGTAGACACACCAACTCCGTAATTAGCTGCAACACTTTTCAATAAACTTCCTTGTTCTACTTCTTTGATAGCAGCTAATTTATCAGCTAAAGTAATCAAAAGATGCTTCCATTTAGTTGTCATGGCACGTAAAGAAATGATAACTTGAATGCACATTTGTATCTCGTATCTGCACAAATGTGTTCACAGCTACTGACTAGAATTGGCATTAAGGTAAGTACAGACATCAACAAACCATTGTTGTATGCTTGCATGAAGAGAGTAAAGAGTAAAAAAATAAAATATCCAAATTACAGTAATTACAAGCATGTGGTTTTTTTTTTCTTTTCTTTTGAAAGTATTATAATTTAGGGACGGTTACAGGAAAATCGTTGCAGTTTTCCTGCTTGAACACTACTTCAAACTTTGAAGTGAAGTACCACATTATAGTTACCAACTTCACATATTTACACTTATCACAAGTTTGTAGCTGAAACAATGAAAATAAAAAAGTTTTGTAGTAGTATTTATTGTAGGTACAAAGAAAATTGCACTTGTTTAAGTTTTATAACAACAAACTGAAAGTAATTTATTAACAAAAATCACATTATACAACCAAATTGCATCAGGCCAACTTTTTTTATAATCATTGTTACATGTAACTGGCTTTTGTCTGAAATAATTCAAAGCATTCTGGCATGAACAGCACAGCATCACACATTGGACAACAGTATGTTGTTTCTTTCCTTCTCCACTTTACAGTTTTGTTACCATGCACTTTACATGACATGCATGGCCTCGCTTTGTTATCAGTATGAGGCATTTTCCTTCCAAAATGTAGCCCAGTTAGTCTGTGGCTGGCAGTCTAAGGTTTCATTTGTACTTGTTCCTCCACTACCTTCAGAACCAGTGTTTCACCAGTAACACACATGAATATATGTAGAGAACCTAGTTGACTGTGTGAAATTTTATAAATACTTCTTCCACCATTTCATACTTGTCTCTTGGAAGGGCTAGTAAGCATAACTAAACCATCAAGCTGCATAACTGAACACACGATCTGCGAGTATAGCTTGTACCATTTTTATGTCACTCTGAGCATAGCTCGGCAGCCAGACCGGGAAGTGTTAACCGGGGTTTTACTGAAATACATTCTTCTTGAAGTCGGAGGGTATTTCCCCTGTCTCTTACATTTTGCATACCATGTGGAGCAATTTCTTTGTGTATTGCTCTCCTAAAGATATCAGCAGTTCAGACGGAATATCATGTACTCCAGGGGCCTTTTTCCGACTCAAATCTTACAGTGCTCTCAAATTATTCTTACAGTATTGTATCTCCACTTCGTCTTCGATTTATAAGTTACTACCTTTAAGTTTATTTCCTTTGTACAGGCCTTCTATATAGTCCTACCACATTTCAGCTTTCTGCTCTTTGCTTAGTACTGGTTTTCCGTCTGAGTTCTTGACATTCATACAGCTGCTTTCTTGTAGGCAGTATCTATCTTTTCCCTGGTTTATAATTTCTTCTTGCCTGCTTCACTTGATGCATTTTTATATTTTCCACACTCATCCAGTATATCCTGTGTTATGCAGGGATTTCTATTAGGCCTTGTCCGTCTGCCTATATGATCTTCTGCTGCTTTCGCTATTTCTCAGAGCTACCCATTCTTTATCTACTGTTTTACTTTCTCCCGTTTCGGCTGATCCTTGCCTAATGCGCCCTCTGAAACTATCGATCACTTCTGGTTCGTTCAGTTTGTCCATGTTCCATCTTCTAACTTTCTAGTTTCCTGCAATCTGTTAAGTATTAATCTGCAGTTCATTAGCAATAAGTTATTGTCAGAGTCTATATCTTACAGTTTAAAACCTGGTTCCTAAATCTATTCCTTACCATTATAAAGTCAATGTGGTACTGACCAGTGGTTCCTGGTCTCCTTCCACTTATACAGCTTTCTTTCATGATGGTTTAAACTAAGTGTTGGTGATCATTACATTGAACTCTGCACACAATTCTACCAAGAAATCTGCTCTTTCATTTATTTTCCCCACTCCATATTCACCAACAAAATTTCCTTCTCCTTCTTTTCCTACTACCGAGTTCCACAATCAAGTTTTTGTTCCCCTTAATTTTCTGAATAATTTATTTTTTCTCCTCATACATTTCTTCAATGTCATCATCAGCACAGTTAGTTGGCATATAAACTTGTACTACTGTGGTTTAGTGTCTACCTTTGCTACAATAATGTGTTCACTATGCTGTTCACATTAACTTATTCACATTCCTATTTTCTTAATCATTATCAGACCTACTCCTGCATTAGCACCAATTAATTTTGTATTTATAACGCTTTACCCCATGAACCACAGACATTGCCGAGGTGGGGTGGCTTGCGTGCCTCAACGTGCAGGAAGCCCTACCGTAGGTGCAACAACAGCAGTGGGGTATCTGTGGAGAGGCCAGACAAACGTGTGGATCCTGAGGAGGGGCAGCAGCCTTTTCAGTAGTTACAGGGGCAACAGTCTGGATGATTGACTGAGCTGGCCTCGTAACATCAGCTAATGTGGCTTTGCCACACAGTTACTGCGAACGGCTGAAAGCAAGGGGAAACTACGGCCGTTACTTTTCCCGAGGACATGCAGCTCTACTGTATGAAAATATGATGATGGCATCCTCTTGGGTAAAATATTCCGGAGGTAAAATAGTCCCCCATTCGGATCTCCGGGCGGGGACTACTCAGGAGGATGTTGTCATCAGGAAAGACAATACTGGCATTCTACGGGTCGGAGCGTGGAATGTTAGATCCCTTAATCGCGTAGGAAAATTAGAAAATTTAAAAAGGGAAATGGATAGGTTGAAGTTAGATATAGGGGGATTAGTGAAGTTCGGTGGCAGGATGAACAGGATTTCTGGTCAGGTGAGTACAGGATTATAAGTACAAAATCAGTTGGGGGTATCACAGGAGTAGGACTAATAATGAATAAGAAAATAGGAATAAGGGTAAACTACTATGAGCAGCACAGTGATCGCATTATCATTGACAAGATAGATACGAAGCCAACACCGACAACAGTAATACAGGTTTATACGCCAACTAGCCAGCTAGCCAACTAGCGATGATGAAAAGATCGAAGAAATATATGAGGAGCTAAAGGAAATTATTCATACAGTTATAATAATAATTTCGTGTGGCTCATTGGCCTGGTGCAAGTCTTTCAATTGGACGCCACTTCGGCGACTTGCTTGTCCCTAGCCTACCCCAGTTATCCAACCGGGGAAAGGGGACCTACAGCTTAACGTGGAATCCGAACCACGTGTCGTTTCTAGTGACTCCTCACATCGTTAAGAGGTGAAGGATGGCTTAAAGTGCAGACTGAAAAAATCCGAGGTCCGACCCGGTTTTGAACCCGCGACCCTTCGGTTTCCAGTCGAGCACTTTACCCCAAGACCACCGGGACCGACTGTATTCATACAGTTAAGGGAGAGGAAAACTTAATTGTGATGGGAGACTGGAATTCGGTAGTAAGAAAAGGAAGAGAAGGAAAAGTAGTAGGTGAATATGGACTGGGCAAAAGGAATGAAAGAGGAAGCCGCCTGGTAGAATTTTGCACGGAACATTATTGAATCTTAACAAAAACGTGGTTTAAGAATCACAAAAGAAGGTTGTATACTTGGAAGAGACCAGGAGACACCGGAAGATACCAGATAGATTTTATAATGGTAAGACAGATTTCGGAACCAGGTTCTACAGTGTAAGACATACCCAGGGGCAGATATAGACTCTGACCATAACTTGTTGGTTATGAACTGTAGGCTGAAACTGAAAAACTGCAGAAAGGTAGGAAAATAAGGAGATGGGACTTAGATAAATTGAAGGAACGTGAAGTTCTGGAGAATTTCAGAGGGAGATTTAGGCAAGGATTGACAGAAACAGGGGGAAATAAATCAGTAGAAGAGGAATGGGTAGCATTGAGAGATGAAATAGTGAAGGCAGCAGAGGACAAAATAGGTAGAAAGGCAAGACCTACAAAAAATCCTTTGATTTCACAGGAAATACTAAATTTAATTGATGAAAGGAGAAAATATAAAAATGCAGTAAATGAAACAGGCAGAATAGAGTACAGACGACTAATAAATTAGATTGACAGGAAGTATAAAATGGCTAAGCAGGAGTGGCTAGAAGCCAAATGCAAATCTGTAGAAGAATGTATAAGAAGGGGAAAAGTTAATACCGCCTACAGGAAAATAAAAAGAGACATTTGGGGACAAGAAAAGCAACTCTACGAATATCAAGAACTCAGATGGGAAACCAGTTCTCAGCAAAGAAGGGAAAGCTGAAAGGTGGAAAGAGTACATAGAGCAGCTCTACAAAGGAAATGAACTTCGAGACAATATTGTAGGAAGGGAAGAGGAAGTGGATCAAGATGAAATAGGAGATACCATACTGAGAGATGAATTTTACAGAGCCTTGAAAGACCTAGGTCGGAACAAGGCCCCAGGAGTAGATGACGTACCCTCAGAGCTACTAAAGTCTCTGGGAGAGCCAGCCATGACAAGACTATTTGAACTGGTGTGTAGGATTTATGAGACAGGCGAAATACCCTCAGACTTTAAGAAAAATGTAATATTCCCCATTCCAAAGAAATCAGGTGCAGACAGGTGTGAAAATTACAGAACCATCAGTTTGATAAGTCATGGTTGCAAAATTTTAACACGAATTATCTACAGGAGAATGGAAAAGCTGGTAGAAACTGACCTCGGGGAAGATCAGTTTGGGTTCAGGAGGAACGTAGGAACCCGGGAGGCAATACTCACTTTATGTCTTATCTTAGAAGATAAAGGAAAGGCAAACCTACATTTTTAGCTTTTGTAGCTTTGGAGAAAGCATTTGACAATGTTGACTGGAATACACTCTTTCAAATTTTGAAGTCAGCAGGGGCAAAATACAGGGAAAGGAGAGTTATTTACAACTTGTACAAAAGCCAGACCGCAGTTATTAGACTCCAACGGCATGGAAGGGAAGCATCAGTTGGGAAGGGGGTAAGACAGGGTTGTAGCCTTTCTCTAATGTTATTCAATTTGTACATCGAGCAGGCGGTGAAGGAAAGCAAGGAAAAATTTGGAATAGGGATTAAAGTTCAGGGGGAAGAAATAAAAACCATTGCGTTTTGCTGATGACATTGTAATTCTGTCAGAAACTGCAAAGGACCTGGAAGAGCAGTTGAATAGAATGGACAGTGTGTTGAAGAGAACGTATAAAATGAACATTAACAAGAGAAAAACGAAAATAATGGAATGCGGTCTTAGAAAATCAGGTGGTGCTGAAGGAATTAGATTAGGTAACGAAACAATGAAGGTGGTAGATGAGTTTTGTTACTTGGGTAGTAAAATAACATGTGATGGTCGTAGTACAGAGGATATAAAATGCAGAATGGGAAGAAAAGCATTTTTGAAAAAGAGAAATTTGCTAACATTGAATATTAATTTAAGTGTAAGGAAGTCTTTTCTGAAGGCATTTGTGTGGAGTGTTGCCTTGTACGGGAGTGAAACATGGACGATAAGCTGTGCGGACAGGAAGAGAATAGAGGCTTTTGAAATGTGGTGTTACAGACGAATGCTGAAGATTAGGTGGGTAGATCGCATAACTAATGAAGAGGTACTGAACAGAATTGGTGAGAAAAGGAATTTTTGGCATACCCTGACTAAAAGAAGGGATCGCTTGGTAGGACACATTCTTAGACATCAAGGAATCGTAAATTTAGCATTGGAGGGAAGTGTGTGGGGTAAAAATCGCAGAGGCAGAGGGAGACCAACAGACGCGTATAGTAAGCAGATTCAAGTGGATGTAGGTTGCCGTTCTTATGAGGGGATGAAAAGGCTTGCTCAGGATAGAGTAGGGTGGAGAGCTGCATCAAACCAGTCTCCGGACTGAAGACCACAACAACAACAACAACAACGCTTTACTCACCTGATCAGAAATCTTGTTCATCCTGCCACCGAACTTCACTAATCCCTACCATATCAAACTTTAACCTATCCATTTCTCTTTTCAAATTTTCTAACTTACCTATGCGATTAAGGGTCAGAACATTTCACGCTCTGATCTGTAGAACGCCTGTTTTGTTTTTCTTGATGACGACATCCCACTGAGTCGTCCCTGCCCGGAGATCAGAATGGGGGACTATTTTACCTCCAGAATATTTTACCCAAGAAGACGCCTTCATCATATATTCATACAGTAGAACTTTAAGAAGGTATGGAACACATACTGATTGTAAGGTCTGACCACTGTGTTGGGGAAAACAATAACTGCAGAGTTTTAGAGCTTTATTTCTATCTTGTCAGCTGCAAGTATTTTACATCAAAAGTTTTTTTATGTTTGGGCCAGTTTCCTACCTTGTGACAAAGACTTTGCAATGATCGAAAAAGAAACAAAGCTTCGAAAGTTATGGTTTCTTGGGGATGGAAGCATGTCATTGTTGAGGCCTTTGTCGATCCTTCGAAACTGACCATACATGAGATGATAATGAAAGACTTTAAGGATATAGAACCAAATGCTGAGAATGTTTTGAGAAAGCTGCCTGGTTTAAAAGTTACTGGTATACTCTGGTTGAAGCTGCGTAGTAATGATCCTATTGGAGTAAGTGTGTGTGTCATTGTTACAATGTACTTTGTCCATGGGAAAGACATTGTATCATAAAACACGATTGTTAAGAACAAATTAAAAATTTTCCGTTGCCTTCTGGTTTTTGTTTGCTCTACAATGGGGCACGGACACTTCAGAAGGAGAAGAAAAAGGAATCTGTTGGACATAATAAAATATATGGAGCCAAAAAGACAGGATTTTTACAAACACCTACAGTGTGAAAGCTGAGTTTGACCTACCAGATTTGTGTCTCGACTTTAACAATAAGTATTTTTTTTTCTATCTTGTAATAATGTTCTTCCTTACACTTTTTGGATTCTAGACAACCTTACCATTAGAGCAGAGTACAGTGTCATTTGGAATAAACCTGTATATCCACTGCTACACAGCATTTATCCATTTTAAAACTTAATTCTTAAAAAAAATATATATATATATATATATATATTATAGAAGGAGACCTTCCAGGTACGAAAATGGTATAAAATAAAGATTTTTGACTTACCTAAAGTACAGGCTGGTCGATAGGAACACTAAACACACACAAAAACACACAACCATTCGAGCTTTCGCCACCAGTGGTGGCTTCTTCGGGAAAAAGAGGGAGGAAGGAGAGGAGAAAGGGAAGGATACGGGTTTTAAGGAAGTGGAAAAGGAGCCATTCCAATCCCAGGAGTGGAAGGACTTACCTTAGGGGACAAAAAGGAAGGTAAACAAATACACACACACTCACACATATCCACATCCAAACACACTTAGGCAGACATTTGTAGAAACCAAAGAAGTTGGACAGAGATGCCACTTCAGGCAGAGGCTCTGTCCACAGAACCGAGGCAAAGATGTTAAAGATGGCGGGCGGGAATTAGAATTTAGCGGAGGTTGAGACCAGGCGGGCAACGGGAAGAGAGAATGTGTTGAAGGGCAAGTTCCCATCTCCGGAGTTCTGAAAGATTGGTGTTGGTGGGAAGTATCCAGATAACCCGGACGGTGTAACACTGTGCCAAGATGTGCTGGCCGTGCACCAAGGCATGTTTAGCCACAGGGTGATCCTCATTACCAACAAACACTGTCTGCCTGTGACCGTTCATGCGAATGGACAGTTTGTTGCTGGTCATTCCCACATAGAACGCTTCACAGTGCAGGCATGTCAGTTGGTAAATCACGTGGGTGCTATCGCAAGTGGCTCTGCCCTTGATCGTGTACACCCTCCGGGTTACGGGACTGGAGTAAGTGGTGGTGGAAGGGTGCATAGGGCAGGTTTTACAACGGGGGCGGTTACAAGGGTAGGAGCCAGAGGGTAGGGAAGGTGGTTTGGGGATTTCATATGGATGGACTAGGAGGTTACGGAGGTTAGGTGGGCGGCGGAAAGACACTCTTGGTGGAGTGGGAAGGATGTCATGAAGGATGGATCTCATTTCGGGGCAGGATTTAAGGAAGTCGTATCCTTGCTGGAGAGCCACATTCAGAGTCCGCTCCAGTCCCGGAAAGTATCCGGTGACAAGAGGGGCACTTCTGGGGTTCTTCTGTGGAAGGTTCTGAATTTGGGGGGATGAGGAAGTGGCTCTGGAAATTTGTTTCTGTACCAGATCAGGAGGATAGCCGCGAGATGTGAAACCTAATGGAAGGGTTTCTACAAATGTCTGCCTAAGTGTGTTTGGATGTGGATATGTGTGAGTGTGTGTGTATTTGTTTACCTTCCTTTTTGTCCCCTAAGGTAAGTCCTTCCACTCCTGGGATTGGAATGGCTCCTTTTCCACTTCCTTAAAACCCGTATCCTTCCCTTTCTCCTCTCCTTCCTCCCTCTTTTTCCCGAAGAAGCCACCACTGGTGGCGAAAGCTCGAATGGTTGTGTGTTTTTGTGTGTGTTTAGTGTTCCTATCGACCAGCCTGTACTTTAGGTAAGTCAAAAATCTTTATTTTATACCATATATATATATATATATATATATATATATATATATATATATATATATATATATTACTTAGCAAAATTTTGAAAAGCACAAGCAAGTATTTTTAAGAGTCTGTGTGCACAAACAATATGTATTTGCTGGTACATTATTATTTTGCATCAATTCTCTGGAATTAAGTCCCCCTCCCCCCTTCAATTTTCAATAAACTGCAAAATGAGCCATACAGTGTAATTCTAAGTGACGATTCAAATGATCACAGTAGTTTTGATAACTTTATCCCTGACCATTGTTATTTACTATCTCTGATATTGCCGCAAGACCCCAAGTTATCCAACTGCCAACGTGGTGCAATGGATAGTGTCACCGATTGTAGTGCTGAAGGTCACTGGTTCAATCACGTCCACCGGCAAATATTTATTTCTTTGTATTTATCATTTCCAGAACTTCTACATTTCTTATGTTAACTATTTAATAATGGAAAGTCTAGGTTGGAATTAATAATATAGTGAGGACAGTTTACAACTCACCGCAAAGACGTGGCGACGAGCTGTGACAGGCACATACAAAAGACACACACATACAACACATTCAGCTATCGGCCATGGCCTTCTTCAGAAAATAGAGCACTCACGCAATCGCACAGGCACACAACACAGTCATACAACCATCACCTCCGACTGCCGCACTTCAAATCCAGTCGTGTGCAACAGATAAGTGATAAGTGCGGCAGTCGGAGGTGATGGTTGTATGACTGTGTTGTGTGCCTGTGTGATTGCGTGAGTGCTCTCTTTTCTGAAGAAGGCCATGGCCGATAGCTGAATGTGTTGTATGTGTGTGTCTTTTGTATGTGCCTGTCACAGCTCGTCGCCATGTCTTTGCGGTGAGTTGTAAACTGTCCTCACTATATTATTATGTTAACTATTTTTCTAATTTCCAGTACATTCTGTCTGTGTTTAAATAGCAGAGCACTCTGCCCAAGAGGCAGTCAGTGCTGAGTGTATGTTTCAGTTTGCAATAAACCTGCTTTCATTTAAGTGCTGCGGACAGTTGACAACCCTGCCTTCACAGACAAACCTGCTTCCATTTCAATGCAACATTGTCTGGTGGAAGCGCCGAGTATCCTGTGCAACAGCTGCATCACCGTGGCTCCGATTATGCAATGTAAAAGCTGTTGGTTACATAGACTAGAACCGGAATATACCCAGTACATCACCCGAAAGCCCGTATAATCATAAGAACCATGGACACGAAACCAGCAGTAAGCCAGCTGCACATCAGACACCCATCGGTGTTCTCTGAAGATGCTGGATAGGACGCCAACAAATGGCTAAAAGGGTTTAACCGAGTCGCCAAGTATAACAGGTGGGTTCATACAATGTACTTGGCCAACAGTTTTATTTCTACCTGGACGGAACAGCCCAGCAATGGTTTCAAAACAACGAAGAGAAGCTGAATGATGGGGAAACGTTCCAGATGGAACTTAAGACGACGTTTGCAGACCGCCAGCGACAAATCCGCTCAGCAGAAGCACAACTGAAGAACCAGGCCCAACGACATGGTGAGCCGACACAGTTACACATACAGATTGTTTTGGCCCTGTGTAAGATAGTCAATCCGAACATGACTGAGGCCGAGAAAATCACGCACCTGATGAAGGGTATTGCAGAAGACACGTACCAAGCTCTTCAGATAAACGATGTCGCTACAATGGAAGAGTTCATTAAGTGGTGCCAGCGGATTGAAGAGGTGCAACAGATAAGGGTTGGACGAATGAAGTATGACAGACACCCGAATGAAGTCCCTATGGCTGTTGTGGAAGACCAGCATGACTTCGCTTCTCTCATATGACAAATTGTGAGGAAAGAAGTGCAACAATTTATGGCAGTCGGGACTGTTAGACCGAGCGAGCATCAGATTATAGCCATGAATGTAACCCCTGTAAGTCACGAGGGAGAAGACGCCATGGAGGAAGAGGTATTTCAGACATTAGCGCCCGTCTGCCTCGCGACTTGCACCCGACGTGAAGAATGGCGCCGCCCTGCTATTACATACGCTGCAGCCGCCGAACGGCAGCCTATGAACTGACCGACGGGACCACAACCAATTCCTCTGGACAACACACGAGTGTGTTTCCACTGTGGGTGCCCTGGAAATGTCTTACGCTAATGCAGAGGGGGAAGGCGAGAGTTCGCCAATTATTTTGCCAAAAGATGTCAGCCATCAGTGCAGTTCTATCCCAGGCTGTCACCTGCTGATGAGTTCAGTCAACCTATGGGAAGAAGCCCATCACTGTACCCTGGACCTGTTGTTCACTGTAACCATACAGAGGTAACAGCCACTCCCCTAGCTGCTCTGCCCAGGAAAACTAAGCAAGTCAACCACCTATGGAGGTGAGGCCGCCGCAGATGAAAATCCTCCATGGACGACAGTCGCTAAGATATCAGGAAATCACATCGACATCATAATCAACAGCCAACCTGTCCAGGCACTGGTTGATTCAGGAGCTTCTTTCCCTGTATTGTCTGATAATTACCGCCACCCTCTAAAGAAGACAATGTTCTGCGATATGGAAGCAACTGTGCTGAAGGTCGCAAATGGAAAGTACGTCCAGCCAGCAGGAACTGGTGTTGCAAGAATAACCATCAATAACAGGACCCAGCTATTTGAATTTGTCATTTTAACAGAATATAGCCATAATGTCATCCTCGGATGGGACTTCCTTCAGGCATCCCAAGCTATCACTGACTATGGAAGATATGAGATGCAAATTGAGGAGGTCGTTCCGATGGGTACACGTAATACAGAATTTTTTTGGGAATTATTTGCCGTTGACAATGTGACGATCCCACTGTTCACATTGAGAAGAGTTCCAGGCACAAACACATATTACCGGTTAAACTGAGAAGTGCTTGTCAATAGTATAAAGTTTATTAGGCTCACAAAAGAAATCTACATACCAGCGACTATCACAAGTATTACCGGTTGTCGAGGAGAGATTTAGATCACTGCCACATGCAGTCACAACTTAACCCCAAAGGAATGTGTATCGGGACAGCTGAAACAATCTAGGATGGTGAGCCGAACGTCATCAATGAAGACCCACGCTCTGCTATTAGTACAGACAACATGCTGTAGAAAACAACCGTGGAACTGACAATAGGGCCCGGACTGAACAAGGAATAATGCCAGCGGGTGTTACCTATATACGCCAATTTTTGCGTGCATTCACACCCCAGCAGGAGAAAAATCAGATAAAATGGCCCACAATAAGGCACCTTATCAATACTGGGGATCATCCACCAATTAGCCAGCGTTCGTATAGTGTGTCACCAGCTGAAAGACGGATAATTTGGGAGGAAGTGGAGAAGCTGTTGCAAGATGATACTATTCAACCTTCAGAGTGTCCTTGTAAAGGGGGAGGATGGCACATGACGATTGTGAGTCAACTATTGGTGTCTGAAAAAAAATCACAAAAAAAAATATGTTTACACATTGCCGCGCATTAACGACACCTTACACTGCTTGAAAGGAGCTACATACTTCTCAACTATGGACATGCAGACAGGTTACTGGAAAATTGAGTTAACGAAGCTGATAGCTTTTATTACACATGACGGCCACTATGAATTCAAAGTAATGTCCCGGATACATTCGAACACATGATGGACAACTTGCTTCAACACCTTAAGTGGACAATGTGTCTTTGCTATTAAGATGACATTGTCGTTTTCTTGAAAACATTTGAAGAACATCCGAGTTGCCTGTGTTGAAGTGTGTTCAGACGGCTGGACTCTGCCTCAAACCAAAGAAGTTGCTGTAACTTCTGCACCAGTTCTAGCCTTGTACAACGATAATGTGAAAACTGAACTTCACAAGCTGCCAGTGGTTATGGGATTGGTGCAGTGCTTGTACAAATTCAGGAAGGTGCTGAAAAGGTGATAACCTATGCATCAAGAGTCCAACATAAACTACTCTACAACTGAGAAAGAATGTCTCGCAGTTATTTGGGCTATCAACAAGTTCTGGCCTTATTTATTCGACAAACCATTCACCATTGTAACAGATCACCATATTTTGTGTTAGCTGCCAAGCTTTAAGGATCCATCAGGTCGACTAGCAAGATGGGCACTAAGACTCCAAGAGTACGATATCACAGTGGTATTCAAGAACGGGTGCAAACACAAGGATGCCAAATGCCTTCGAGGAATCCATTAGTGGAACACAACAGCATGAATGAAATTTCTACCCTCACTGAATTAGGTGACATTAAAGCTGACCAGTGGGGAGTTCCAACTTATAAACAGAACATTGTATAAGAGCAACTACGATCCACTGGCCCAAAATGGCTAGTGGTCTTTCCAGCTCATCTCCAGCCAACTATTCTAAAATATTCCCACTATGCTCCAATATCCAGTTATCTGGGATTTGTGAAGACCCTAGACAGAGTCAGACGTAGGTATTACTGGAAAGGTCTCTGCCCATCTGTCAAGCACTATGTGAGTCACTGTAAGGAGTGCCAGCGATGGAAGCATGTGCCGCAATTACCTCCAGGGCATCTTGCACCAATTCCACCTGCAGCAGCTCCATTCCACCGAGTTGGGATCGACCTCTTAGGAAGGTTCCCAAAATCAAAAGCAGGTAACCGATGGGTAATAACCTACACTGACTACTTCACGGCTACGCAGTCACCCAACGTGTGCCGACTGCAGGAGCCCCAGAGATTGCAAAATTCCTTGTATAAGAAATTATTTTGAAGCATGGAGCATCACGTGTGATGATATCCGATCGTGGAAAAGTATTCCAGTCAATACTAGTATCAGAGGTACTGCCACGTTGCGACATTGTCCACAGAATGACAAATGCATACCATCCTCAGACAAATGGTCTTACAGAACATTTTAACAAGATGTTAGCAGATATGCTGTCGAAGTTGAGCAAAAGGATTGTGATACAAAACTGGCAGTCGTGCCATTTGCTTGTAACACCGCAAGACAAGACACCACAGGCTTCATGCCATTTTTCGTGCTCCATGGCCGTGAAGCTGAGACGACAATGGAAACGCTGTTCCTGTTCTAGCTGGGTGACACTCAGGATGACTATGTGAAACAGTTCATCACCAGAGTCAAAGAAGCAAGACAGCTGGCTCGCATTCAGACACTGGACTACCGGGAGAAGTACCGTCAGTGGTATAATGATAAGCACCGACCTGTTGTGTACGGCCCAGGAGTCCTGGTATGGATTTCTACCCCTGTACGGAAGGTTGGACTGTCAGAAAAGTTATTGAAGCAAAACTTTGGTCCGTATCGTGTCATACGCCACGTGTTAGACGTCACCTACGAAGTTGAGGATTACGAGCATTAGTCGAAATGACAAAACGAAGAGACATTGTTCACATCCTCTGCATAAAGCCTTACTACAATCCTGAAGAGCAGATGGTTGAAAATCGCTTCTCTAATGATGACAACTGCTTTTTAGTCTAGTTATAGAGAACATGTAATAGTCATAGCAAGAAAATTGTCTGAATGAAACTTTGTCAACACAGAGGAGGACTACTTATTCAAGCAGATATAAAGAATCACTCTCCAAGAAAATTTATAAGGTCACAAATGCAACCCGATAAGAAGTTTGCCTTATCATTGGAGATGTTGATATGTGAAACCGAATGGCCGGTTCACAGTAGTCCTGGATTTATTGAATCATACTTGTTTTAGTATACTCCAACAACACAGTCTCACCATAAAAGCAACACACTTTGTTAAAGGCTTATTTAATATGCATGAAAGCATCACAGAGATGATCAGGAAATTCCAGTGGCAGACACTGTATCAAGGTAAAGGCTCATGTTGGAGTATCAATTCGTAGACAGCAGCCAACCAGTTGCTTTAAATTGGTTTCTTATTAAACTCTTCATCATATTTTGAAAAAAATAATTTTGCCTTCTTCAGAAGTCAGACTTGTATATCACATGAAAGTGGTAATAAAATAAAAGGCAGAGCCAAATACTGCATTCAAGCACAGCTTTTACTCCATATCAACGGTAAAGATATATAATGTTAAAATTGACATGTCGAGCTTTAAAAACTGTGGAGTAATGCCATACACAAGGCAAGTGACAGAGTTTGTGCAAGTAAAAGCCAGAGAAATTACATTTGTCTAGTTTAGTTTTTAATGAGCAGTTTCTTAAATTTGTACCATGTAGTTTTTATATTGTTAAATACAAATTTCTTGTTGTAAACATTGTGCACAGCAAATTAATATGTGAATTTTCAATTTTGATGTAATGATATTTTGCTTTGCACATAATACATTATCGGTTCACAACCGAGCGATTTGGGGGGGGGGGGGGGGAAGGGAAATTATGGTAACTAAATTTACATGTGACCAATTGTGGCTTCCGGTTTTAGTCCAATATGACCTTCAAGTTTGGTGTTGTCCAGTTGCTAGGGCTAGGTAGCCTGCCGTGATTGTGTTGTTGGTGAAACTTTCTTTTCAAAATATCCCCTCCATTCTTACATCACCTCATCTTGTCACTACCTCTACCTCGTTACTTCTATTTAAGTCAAATTACTTGATGCATGGATCGCAATGTAGTTTATAATGTTACATAAGTATTTAAAGAAAAGATTTTCCACTTTTAAATGGATTATAGTTCACTAAAAATATGAATTTTTCCTGTAATATTGTTCAAAGATTAATTAAAAATTATCTAAGACAAGACAGAAGAATATCTTTGATGAAAAGAAGACAATATAGATCTATCATTGTTTTGTCAAACAGCTGTGACCTTACATTCTTGCTCTCGAGCAGATTGGTTGGACTATGGGTCATTCCATGTCAAATCACCAATTTTTTAAAGTTAAAGCTCAACCATCTTCGATTTTTTTTTTCATATTTTACCAGAAGGTTGTTAAAGGTCTTAAAGGAAGTTTATACAAAATTTTAGGCCGATATCTAATGTGGTCAAGGCTCCAGGTCCGCTTTTGTGGAAGGGTGTCACGAGTTGCACGTGTGCCTGAGGAACTTTTGGCCAAGTTTGAGCTTTCATTTCTCAGCAGCTAAGATACTTCAGATTTTCAAATCTGGGTTTCTGGATCAGTTTTCCACAGAGAATTGAAAAATAAGATCATCATTGGTAGAGATTAAGTTGGTTCCCCCCAAGTCAGGCGAAAATTTCGTGACCCAAACATTTAAGGCCGACTTTGGCAGTTCCTTACTAAATGACTAATCCATTGTACAGCTTGATATTTCGCCTTTGTTTACAGGTTCTGTCTGGTAAGCCAGTTAACAATGGTAAAAATACGTCTTCTATAGTTTTTCAGATAATGATCCAGAAAGTCGCCTCCAAAAAATCAGAATGAAAAATTTGACTAAGTTTAGAGGCCAATACATTTATATAGGTCACTTCTGATTTTAATTTAAAATGCACTATTAGGAAGTGCATCTTTCGCTTTAATAGAATATTGAGCACCATGTGCATGTGCAGTTGTCGCGCGGCCACTTCCTGCATCCGCCCACTGGACGAAACAGTTCATTGCTCTCTTGGGGTGCCCAGCCAACACCACCTAGAAGACAAGGCCTTACAACAGGCCGTGCCTACGTCACACTTAGAGGCCCCGGCTGCCACTTCACTGGCTGGCCGCTGGGGCACGCCCACCGCTGCACAGCGGCCGGCCAGTCAGATGGCGGCCGCGGCCTCTAAGTGTGACATAGGCACGGCCTGTTGTAAGGCCTTGTCTTCTAGGTGGTGTTGGCCCAGCGCCACATGCTGACAAAACGGCAAGTCCCGCCCAGGTAAAACCTTTTTCTGGCCTTTCTCGGCAATTTGTAGCTTTCTTCTGTATGGAAACATGCCTATCGACACAGTTGTGTACCCATCGCATTTTCCTTGATCCGCTTTCGACTCCACGCCGCTGCGTTTTCGGACCACGACTCCTCGCCACCCTTGCGTCATCATCACTGCTACTTTTGTGCCAAGGTGATTCTACTGCACAGAGCTGTTTTAAGGATTGTTTGTGTAACCTTCTTGATCTTTAGGTAAGAAAGTGATAACAACATGCATAGTAATGCATTCTTCTACTGTTGTTAACTTTTCGTTCATACTGATAGCTTGAGATACATATATATATATTTTATAGATTGTCTTATATACATTAATTAATAGTGGAACTGAGATCTTTGAAAAATGTCAGGTCTTTATTAGGCACTGTGAAGTAGTTTCCTAGCCAATAATGCAAGGAAAAAAAAATTCGTTGAAGTAACATCCATTGTTAAACTCCACCTTCGAAAAAAGCTGCAAACTGCTGAGAATAGGCAAGAAAAAGGTTTTACCTGCGCGGGACCTGCCCTTTTGTCAGCGGGTGGCGCTGGGCACCATGAAAAGGCAATAAACTGTTTCACCCAGTGGGCAGACGCAGGAAGCGGTCGCGCGGTAAATGCACATTCATATTGTGTTCAATATTCTATTAATGCGGAAGATGTACTTCCTAATAGTGCATTTTAAATTAAAATCAGAAGTGACCTATATAAATGTATTGGCCTCTAAACTTGGTCAAATTTTGCATTCTGATTTTTTGGAGGCGACTTTCTGGATCATTATCTGAAAAACTATAGAAGACGTATTTTCACCATTGTTAACTGGCTTACCAGACAGAACTGTACACAAAGGTGAAATATCAAGCTGTACAATGGATTAGTCATTTATTAAGCGACTGCTGAAATCGGCTTTAAATTTTGGGCCACAAAATTTTCTCCCGACTTTGGAGGAGAAAAAAAAAAAAAAAAAAAAAAAAAGAGAACAACTTAATCTCTACCAAAGATAATCATATTTTTCAATTCTCTGCAAAAAACTGATCCAGAAACCCAGATTTGAAAATCTGAAGTATCTTAGCTGCTGAGAAATGAAAGTGCAAACTTGGCCAAAAGTTCCTCAGGTACACTTGCAACGCATGACACCTTTCCACAAAAGCGGCCCTGGGGTCTCGATAACATTAGATATTGGCCTAAAATTATGTACAACATCCTGTAAGACCTTTATCAACATCTTGGTAAAATCTGGAGAGAGAGAGAGAGAGAGAGAGAGAGAGAGAGAGAGAGAGAGAGAGAGAGAAAACAAACCATAGATGGTCGAGCTTCCAGCCCTTGGTGATTTGACATGGAATGACCCCTATATATGTTTCTGTTACTATGATTTTCAGAGTGACAAAGTGGTGGCTTATTTGAAGTGGAAATTCTTGCATTAGCATACATTACTTCTTGATGATTCCTTTACCAAAAATTGAAATTTTTATTAACATGAATTTACAGAATTGTTTTTCAGGAAATGACCATGCCATTATCGTACAAGTGATGCTTAATTGTTGGAGGACAGAATAATTAAACTTTTGTGTTTGATTTAAACTCATATCTTTAGCCAAGTGAAATAACGTTCCTGAGATATTTTGTTATGTTATTTATTCAATTTGTGGAATAAAATTGAACTCAAGCCAACTGGAATATTTTCGTTTAACATGAGTCTTTGCCTCCAATTATTATGCATAAGCACTTGTATGATAAATGTTGACTTATGGTAATGCAGAAAATTTGGTAAAAACTTACAGCACTCATAAATTAACTTTATTTCAAGATTGACTAAGAAAATTCCATGCTGCATCACCGTGTTGAAGTGTTACTTCTAATTATGCGGAATTTTATTTATTTAGCTTATGGCTTACAAAATTATATATTGACTATACACAAAAATTCATATAAACACGATGTGTGTAATTAAAAGGTGTATGGATAAGTTAAAGAGAGCTGTAGAGTGGCAGCAGAAGCAGCTCCTTTTTTCATCATAGTTGGATATCGAGAGATTCCAACCAGTTTATTGCTGCACGTGTTGCGTCTACAAAGTCGTTCGAGGTACCCATGAATTTTCTTCTTGGGCAGTTGCGTGGATTGTGCTCCAGCGGTTGTGCCGATGTTCCACACTCGCATGGTCATTGTTGGTAATTCTCCACTTGTGCGGCATTGCTTTGGTCACAGTTGACTATATTGCCTAATTCTAACACTCACTGGTTTCTCCATTTGTCTTTTATATTGTAGCAGTATGGGGTCAGTTGGCCAGTGATTACCCACATTGGATTTCTAGATTTTAGTTAGGTGTGCTGTAAGTTGTTCTATGTTTCAAGAATAGTTAAGTCTCTGAATCAACAACAATGGAAGGTTCAGTAAGGAATGTTAGTAATAATATGCAGATAGGGAACAACTCACTGTAAAGACGAACGTTGAGCCGCTGACAGACACAAATAAAAGACACAAACACACACACAATTCCTAAATTTTCGGCCGCGGCCTTCCTCACGAAGAGAACACTTATCCACACAATCACTAAGGCACACTCATCCGCACATGGTAGCCCAACAGTTTGACTCATGGCAAGCGGAAGGGATGGGAGGAGGGAGAGGGAAGGAAGAGGGGTAGGGGGAAGTGGATAGGGAAGGTGAGGGTGGGGATACAACAAGCAGGTGATGTCAGGGGGAAAATGAGATGCAGTATGAAAAAGGTGTGTATCCCCATCCTTATCTTCCTTCTCCACTTCGCCCCCTCCTCTGCTCCTTCCCCCTCCCCCTCCCATTCCTTCCGCTTACAGAGAGTCAGACCAACACCACCTAGAGAGAAGGCCGTGGCACTGTCATGCGATATCGTGCAGCGTAGGCTGCCCGCGCATAGCTAACTGGGCAGCTGCTGGGGTACGGCCGCCTATGCCAAAGCAGCGAGCCAGTCAGCTATGCGTGCGCAGCCTAAGCTGCATGACGTTACACGACAGCGCCCCGGCCTTCTCTCTAGGTGGTGTTGGTCAGACTGTTGGACGGCCAGAGACGGCTGACGTGTGTGTGAATGAGTGTGCCTGCGTGATTGTGTGGATGAGTGTTCTCTTCCTGAGGAAAGCAGCTGCCAAAAACTTAAGAATTTTGTGTGTTTGTGTGCCTTTTATTTGTGTCTGTCGGCGGCTCAACGTTCATTGTTACGGTGAGTTGTTCAGTATCTACATATTATTACTGAGCCTCTGGATCGTTTGAGTTTCAACCAGTCATGTGTTACAGCTTGTTGTCGTATATTTGGAGGAGCAATATTGGTGAGTACTGACAGTCAAGGTGTTGGTGTGGCTACTTCTGTTCCAAACAGGAAAACAGTTGTCGGCGACAGGATGTGCTTGTGCTGTGGTTCTTACGGTGTTTGCGTTAGGAAACTGGTTGGTTAGCAGGGGATCTAAGTAATGTCAAACAGGGTGATTCTGGACATTGGGATGATTTTGAACAACGTGGTATATCTTCTCTTTCCCACTGCATAGCAACAAATCAGAAATAATTTCCAACTCTGCGCACTGCTTATTTTATGCATGAGAATGTAATTCCTGTGTCCCACGTTTGGATAGATTGTTTACAGAAGCAATATTGACTATGACAGTCTCATTGTCAAAAGTTCTCTATGTGCCAAGGAGCAGAAACTTTCTGTTGTTTCTTGCAGAAAAGTATTGTAACGTCAGTTGCCAATGAGATCAGTAGGCTGCAGCACTGTGAGAAGTTTTGTACCAGTTTGTCACAAATTTTGTTAAGTTTCGAAGTAATGGAGATTTTTTTTTAATTGTGTACATTGTGGGGTTATTTCGGACAATGCCGAGAACATATAAAAGTAAGAAAGGTGTTCAAGATCAGTGTCATTATGACCCGTAAATTTTAAAGAAAGGAGTTCAGTGTGGCAAATTAACATATAGAAAAGCCTTTAATAAATAAAATTCCTTATCTCAATCCCTATCCCTTATTTTGATGATGGATGTCCTTAAAATATGTTAAAAGTCACTAAAATCAAACAAAGGAAGTACAATATAAAAAAAGTCAATTTGTGTCTGAAATCACCCCATACACGTCGAAAAATATTGAAAATACACTTATCCAAAATCACCCCAGTCCATGGGGTGATTTCAGACACTGTCTCTCTCAGGCAAAATTAGATGCACATGGACGTCTGTATCTAGGATATATATATATATATATATATATATATATATATATATATATATATATATAGGTGTGTTTGCGTTTCGATATGTCTGAGTGTGTGTGTGTATTTGTTTACCTTCCTCTTTGTCCCCTAAGGTAAGTCCTTCCACTCCTGGGATTGGAATGACTCCTTTTCCACTTCCTTAAAACCCATATCCTTCCCTTTTCCTCCCCTTTTTCCCTCTTTTTCCTGAAGAAGCTGCCAGTGGTGGCAAAAGCTTGTATGTGTGTTTGTGTGTGATTTTATTTGTTTTTTATTTGTTTCTCTCGACGAGCCGGTCCTTTTGGTAAGTCATCTCTTTTCTATTTTTATTTATATATATATATATATATATATATATATATATATATATAAATCTGACAAAACCTACAAAAGAGAGAGAAAATAATCTCAAAACCGTCTTTAGTCACCCTGTTTGACGGTATATTATTTCTTAACTTTAGCTTCTGTCCTGTTAGTTCTAAGTGTTTCCTAAATGTTACGGATCTGGCAAGAGCCACACCCAAAATATTTGGGGTGTTGGGAATGTCTTAATTTTTTTGTTGTGGAAGACAACATTTTATTCTGTATTTGCCATTCTGTTGGATAGGTGGAATGAACTGACTTCTGTTTCATTATGGTTCGGCAAAGTCTCCACTTTTAGTAATACTGATCAAGTCGTTGGTTAGTATTTCCACACCTTCTTCGAATGTGTTGCTTTGAGTTGCAATCGCTAGGTCGTCACTGATAAGTAAGTCGCTAATGTGCAATCTGAATAAAAGCAGGGCCAGAACCAAGCCCTGTGGAACCCCACTTTTTATAGTATAGGATTTACTTGTGCTATCTCCTATGTTAACTTTAAAAGAGCGGTTTTTAAGCATGTTTTCAATTAGTGCAATGATTTTTGAGCTTGGAACAGTTTGATTTAACTTTTACAGTAATCCAGCCAGCCATAACGATGCCGTAAGCTGCTGTGTGCTTAATAAATGCCACTGAGGTTTTCCTTTTTCTTTTGGAAGGCTGCTCCTACAAATGTCAGAGTGAGAACTTGCTCGCAACAGCTTCGATTCGCTAGAAATCCTGCTTGGTTTGATGGGATTGTGGCATTGATTATTGATTATAAAGAAGTCTCTCTAGTATCTTGTAGCAAATGCTTAATAGTGCAATTGGACAGTAACTTGCTAGGTCTTCTTTATGTTTTCCTAGATTGAGTATAGCAGTAGATTTTGCAATTCTAAACTGTTGAGGAATTTTTCTGCTGACCAGTATACCACTGTAAAATTTTAGTAGCCATAATCATGCTTACCTTCCTAGTTGTTTAATGAACTCTGGGAAATATTCTACAGTCTTCTGTTTGTCTTCTTTAGTCCCCGAGTTGTTTCTTCACCACTTTTTCGAAAGTGGGATAAATTTGTACATTTTCTGCACTGTTCTTTCAGTGTAACGTTACCTGGAAAGATGTTACATCAGTTTCCTGATTCCAGATGACTGACGCTCTGCCTAGTTTCCTTACGAGGAACCACACTTTTCTACTGCTGTTCATGAAATCTAAATTTTCTGTACTTTCCATCCATCTTTCCTTGCATGACTGAGTAATACATTGTAAGATCCTACCTCCGAGGGCTGGATTGCCTGTGATTTGATATTCTCTATATAGTTTTTCTGCCTCCTCATTCCAGCAGAGGGTGTATTCTTTCCTATAACCTTGTGGAATTTGTTGTTTTGCTGTTGCTATACTCATTCCAACAAATCTGTTATAGTTGGCTACACTAGGAGATATCAAGTGTATGTTTGGGTCAATTTCTTTCCGGTAAGACTCCTAGTCTGCTTCCTTACATTCCAGTGTGGTTTCTGGGTTGTTCTTATTAATGGAATTTGTATGCCAACATTTATAATAACTGGTCTGTGCTGGGAATGCGGAAAACCAGGTAGAACTTTCCTTGAGTTGGGTAATGATGTCTTCTGGGTGTCTGTAGTAACTAGACACAGATCCGGGTTGGTTTCACTCTGCCATCTTGCTGATCGGAGCGTCTTTATATCTTTATCATCATAGACAAAGCTTACACCGGTTTTTCTAATCCAGTTCACTAATTTCTTGCCGTTTGAGACATATCCCTAGTTGGTATGATAGCAGTGAAAGTCTCCTATGTAAATCGCTTTATGCTATAAAGCTGTCAATAGTGGATTTGGCCAATCAGTGTTAGGTGGTTTGTAAATGGACATTACTCTTAGCCCTGACAATTCAAGGGTGATAGAAAACATGACATAATCTGTTAATGTCAATAACTTTATACTGTTTAATATTGTTCGAAAGGTACATTATGGAGCCACAAGTTTTTGAGGCTACACTTCCAACAATTTTATATCCAGAAATGTTTCCTCTGTAGGAACATTCCTCGTCCAATAAGTGTGTTTCCTGGAGAGTGATTAGGTCAATCTTATTTTCTTTAGCAATTCTGCTAAGTTGTTCTCCTTTGTCTCGGCTTATGCCTTCAATTTTGAGGTGCAGGATTAAGATTTTTTGTCTTATTTCCTTTGTCAATGAGTTCTTACAAGAACTATTTTTGTTGCACACTATGTTTCTTACGGCCGTGATCACGTTTGATTCAGGTACCATGTGTGTAGACTGTCGCTTTGCCCAGGGTGAACCATTCTGGAGGTTGTCTGTACTTACACGGAATGAGTTCACAATAAAACAGTTATCATACATTCTTGCTTAGCAATTACCCTTCGCATCTTTAAATTAAAAAAGGCAAAATTTTCTTCCAATTTCCTTCTCTTTCTTATTATTTTTTTTTTTCTTAAAGAATAAATGGAAAACTCATTTCAAGTTCTTACGATCTATTTTACAGCGCCTTCTAGAACAATGTGTTAGCAGTCACTGTGCGCCACCTTGTGCTGCGGACCATGTGAGCCAACTGCATTTGTGGCAGCACCATACATCTGTCAGCAGTCGCATTTTTATGGCTGTCGTATTCCAAATACCACCTACGGACACGGCTGATTGTCATATTCCAGACGTGAACTGAGAAGAGTAGTCCTACTCTTTTGAGCATCAACTAGTGCAATGGAGCGTGAATCGTTGTTGGAGTCAACCATCTATCATGTCCAGTTCAGCAGTAGCAGTAGCAGTATCTTCACCATGACAAAACCTATAGTGAGATAAGTTGCCTCGTTTTCACACCTTACGAGCCACTTTCCCAAGTTTCTTCCGGTGATAACAGTACCATGTCAGCATTGTTCAAGATGTTGATTTGTGTGTTCTACACAGCGTAATGTTTGCAGCCTTATCTGTTTTGTGTCTATTGTTTATTGCTCTTCTTGTTTCTGATATGCTAAGTGTAACCAGAATGTGTTCTGCCTTGTAGCCAATCACGTGCCCGTCACCTGTCCTTGGCGCCAGCGTAAATTTTAACAATGTAATTTTCCTCTCCTCATCCGGAAAGCTGCCCGATTTAGAGGGTGTATTCTGGTGTACAGTTGTGTATTCTGAAGTGTTGCTACCACAACCGAAGCTGGCATAAACTTCGCTAGGGGCACGTTGTTATTTCTTTGGCGAGTTTGTATGTGGGTTTAGCCAACTGCAGTCAGGCTTCCATCTAAGGACCTGAGATTGTAGGCTACAACCACGTATACGTTTTGCCCTAAAGGTCTGTTACCAGTTAGTGTTTGATGGCTGTTGCTGCATATCACCTGTAGCGGTTTACTATCTTTCTTGCCTTAAGGGGAGTTGTAACGTCCTACCCTGACAATGTTAAATTTAGTGACTTGGGTTCCCTGTATTTCAGAAACCACTGTAGCCATTGACATGAAACCTTTACAGGACATTAAACTGTATGATTTGAGTCTAGTGAACTACAATAATTGCATTTCAGCCACTGCTTTTGAACACATTTTTTTTAATTACACAGTTAAAATGGTGTACTTTTCTTCTGTGTTATCCCAAATAATTTTAATAATACTTAACACTATGTTCTTTTCGTTCAGTACACTCAGGATATTTGTATTATTACTCCCTGAAAATTTGAATAGGGTCAATCCATATGAAGTGGTACAGGGATGGCTGCTTGACCATTTTTAAATATTTTAATTTTTTTTTTATATGTGATTGCCCTATATTTGAGAAGTTCAAAACAGTTTTTAAAATAATTTATCTTGCACCTTTACTGAATGGTGGCCATTTTTATTTGTCAGCGTGCGCCGATTTTTCAGTCTGGAGACATTAACGAAAATTTGAATATCTCGGCACTGGGTTAAGTTACAACATTGCAATTGACATGATTGTTTTTAGAAAAGTGTCGTCTACAACATTGTCTATTACACAAAATACCCTAAATTCAAAAATAACCAGTCAAAATGACATCCAAAGTTTGGTATCCAAATTTTCAAAAATCCACTTTTTAGACCCAATAATAACTTCCAAGGAGTGACTTATGAGAGTATTTTTTTCCTGTAGTTAGATATCATACACTACTAGCCTAATATAAAGTAAGAATACTTACAAATGTTTCCTTAATTTTTTATGAATTTTTGAAATTTGAAAATTTTCGTTTTTTGTAAAGTTTGAGGCTAGTTACCTCAGATGGGACTGAATATAAAAATATGATTTTTGCACAGTTTGTACACCTATATGATAGCAATGTACTGTAAAAATTTCAACATTGATATCTGAGTGTGAACAAAGATATGAATTTTTGAAAATGAGGAAATAAGTCGTATGACACTACAACAGTTATTATGACCGTTGCCTATTTAAATGGTTTATTGTTTCATTGTAATAAAATTTAATTATGACATAGTGTTAACTAAATATATCACCTAATATTCATTTAGTTTATTTATTTTTAATAATACAATATTAAACGACAAGAGCTTTTGGTTGTGTTCTATTGTAATAAAAATGCCCATTTCCGTTTAGGTTTATTGACTGTATAGAATTACATTATTGCTGGGTGTGGCATTGTAGAAGTACATTACTGCTGGGTGTGGAATTGTCATTCTGTTCTGAAACCTCTGTTAGAGTGGATGTACATACTTCATCGAGGGTGTAGAGTGTGTTATGTGCTTTGTTTTGTGTGTAATTTGTAATTAATTTTGAGAGATTAACTGGAATGCAATAAGATGGATGAACAGTGCTCTGTTGGACAGATAACAAGTGAAGTGTGTCACAAAACAGTTTATGGTTCAGTTACAAAAAACTTGAACAAATGCTATGTAACATCAGAAATTTATGAGGATTGTTGTGTCAGTAAAATTACATGTCTCTCTTTAACGTTGAATGACATAGTAGCATGTGTGTATGATGGACAGTGGTGGCTTCCCGAGGTTGAAACAATAAGTTTGGAAAACAATGACGTTTTTGTGCATTTTTACCACCCTGCTGGCCCAAGAACGTCCTTCGAGAAATCTAATAGTGACAAAGTTTGGATACCAATGAAAAATGTTTTAAGGAAACTTTCAGTGCTTGAACTTACCAAAGCAACTGGGAGGTATTATTCTACATCACAGAAGCTGTCAGAAGAAATAAGTGTTCTTAACATTCACCATCAGGTTCAGGAACAGTCGCATCTCGAAGGATGTTAATTTCTCAATTAATTTATTTTAAATACCGTATGTCAAAATAACATAAATGTTAATTTCAGTGATGTTTCCACTCTTTGTATATAATTCAGTACCTTGCTTCAATAATAAATGATTATATTCCACCAATATCACACATGAATAGGTAACAGCCATAAGATCAGTTGTATAGTAATGTGAAATATTTCCTCATTTTCAAAAATTCATATCTTTGTTCACACTCAGATATCAATGTTGAAATTTTTAGAGCATGTTGCTATCATATAGGTGTACAAACTGTGCAAAAATCATATTTTTATATTCAGTCCCATCTGAGATAACTAGCCTCAAACTTTACAAAAAATGAAAATTTTCAAATTTCAAAAATTCATAAAAAATTAAGGAAACATTTGTAAGTGTTCTTGCTCTATATGAGGCTAGTAGTGTATGATATCTAACTACAGGAAAAAAATAGACTCTCATAAGTCACTCCTTGGATGTCATTATTGGGCCTAAAAAGTGGATTTTTTAAAATTTGGATACCAAACTTTGGAGGACATTTTGACTGGTTATTTTTGAATTTAGAGTATTTTGTGTAATATACAATGTTGTAGAGGAGACTTTTTTAAAAACAATCATGTCAATTGCAATGTTGTAACTTAACCCAGTGCCGAGATATTCAAATTTTCGTTAATGTCTCCAGACTGAAAAATCAGCGCGCGCTGACAAATAAAAATGGCCACCATTCAGTAAAGGTGCAAGATAAATTACTTTAAAAAACTGTTTTGGACTTCTCAAATATAGGGAAATGACACAAAAAAAGTAAAATATTTTAAAAATGGTCAAGCAACCAACTTAATTTTTATTGTACCACTTCATTTGGATCGACCCAATATTCTAAGTGTTTTATGACATTTAGGAAAAATGCTACAGAAAATTTAAATTTTCAGGAATGGCTTCTAAAGTTTCAAAAGACTATCTTGCTCAATATACACTAATTTTCTTTATTTTTAGTCACTTGGAAACACCCTGCATATCATGCTATTGATCTTTTTCAAAGTTATTATTCTTCTGGATTCCTTAGTGGTCTACTGTGCTGCATACTCTTATCAATGCAAGCCTTGTTCACCCCTTTATGTTCTCTGATGCAGTTTGCTCTAGGTTTAATTCTCATATGCTGTAGGGTTAATGCTCATATGCTGTAGCACTTTCACTCTACCAATGTTGCCACAATTAAAAGCTATAACAGCATCACTGACCCTTACTTTAGGGTCTGAATTCCAACAAAAACATTTTTAATAAGCAAGTCCATGTAAGATTATTGAACGACTTATTGGGATTTTGAGTCTGACCATGCAGACACTACTTCATTAATTCAGGATTTGCCAGGTCTCTGTAAATAGGTTTTATGATATCCGTGATGCCTGCTGGCATGGAATGTTTATGGCTGTATGAACTGTTTCAGTACTGTGTTTTGCAGTAATTGCACCATGAATTACAGCAAGGAGAGCAAAGGTTGTTTACTGGTTATTCATCAGTTGACAGTCTGCGGAAGAAGGTAGACCATACTGCCTGCTTCATTTTCAACAAATCCTAAATATTATTTCTAATGGCCATCCCATAATATTGCTGTAGTTTATCAATTATTTTGTCTTTCAGCCTGCCTCGGAAAAACCTCATCACTTCAACATACAATTTATGTCTATAATATGAAACGATACCAAACTCGTTTTGACAGTGCTACCAATTTGACCTTTACAACACAGCAATCCACAGCCTTCTATATACAAAATGACTGATTTTATTAGATCTTGAAGTCGTGCAGAAACATTTTAACATTTACAACCGGTGTAGATTATATTAAAAAAAATAAAGTTATATACTTCATTTTATTCAGAAAATTGCAAATTTTATAATGAGATAAAAACCCAAAAACACATCCATTTTTGTGTTACCAACACAAGATGTCTCACAGTTCAGCTGACTAAAATTTAGAAAAGCATTGTGTTATGTATGAAGTTCACTTAAAATCTGAAATTTTGTCCTTGCTAGTACTCTAATGGTTGCTAATTTACAAGGGCATTGCTGGTTCAAGACATTAATATGTGTCGTTTTTTAACAGTTTTAAGTGTTCATTGAAAATATCATTTTCCGGCACTTTAAGATAATTAGAACTGCCTTGCCACTTTAAAACATTGACATTGGGGGAATTTCACATCAAGTGTCCCAGCTTAGACGAATCTACCAGCTTGACCATCTTCAATTTTGATGAAATTTGTACAGTACGTATCTGAGGGCCCGAAATGAATATATGCAAAGTTTCAGGCTCACCTGTAACTTGCTTCTTGTACTAGAGCCATTTTTGGGAATACCACTTTTACAGACACCGAAAAGCTGCGTAGAAATCTTCAAGCTTATCATTCCACTGTTCCTAATGTAAAGGGGCAAGATCCTTGGTTCTTCGTATAGTGATACAACTTTTTGTGCTCTACACACAAATGATGCAGATAAGAGTTCAGAAATCAATGCATTTGGCATAATCTCATTTCAAAGTGGACAACAAATCATGTAGCGAGAAATTTGCTCCATAGTTTAACAAGGCATAAGTAGTGGAGAAACTGCGCTAAGGAACTGGTCTTTTGTCAAATTATTGTCTGTCAGGGTGTGTACTATATCACCAATTTGGACCTGGCTTGTGCATTTAATTACTGTGTTACAATCATGTGAATTCATAATTATTATTCCATGGATGCAATTCATGCGTTATAGGTAGTTGTAACTGCAGTGATGTTTCTGTGTTATTTATTTGCAAGATAATATGGAAGGTGTAGAAGATGTAGCAGATGACTTTCAAAATGTTTCTAACACACAGAAAAGATGACATATCTGTCTATGTTAAAGCCTTTATTGCTATTCATGGTATCAAACTGCGAAGATTACAGACTGCAAAAATCAGGGAAGACTCCAAGTGTAGCACCGAAAGATGTGCGCGGCAAATATGAACATTAACATAACAGGAAAAGTCATGAGGCATTTCAAGCAGTTAAACACCTCATTGCATCTTTCAGATGTAGGCCAAGTCATTACAGCAGAAGTGTAAGTAAGAAATTGTACCTTTCCTGCAGAGTTGAATGTTAGAAAAACTGCATCAAATGGACAAAGAAAATGGTTTCCCTAACGTATATTGTATTACAGAAATGAATTCAATTCAGAGTTCTACATAAAATCCAGTTTTCCAGGATGTGATACCTGCAGCACTTGTGACAAATTTCAAGCAGAAATGTCAGTCATTACCTAGAGTTCAGGGTGAAGAATTAAAAACATTGCGTTTTGCCGATGACATAGTAATTCTGTCAGATACAGCAAAGGACCTGGAAGAGCAATTGAACGGAATGGACAGTGTGCTGAAAGGTGCATATAAGATGAACATTAACAAGAGCAAAACTAGGGTAATGGAGTGCAGTGCAAGAAAATCAGGTGATGCTGAAGGAATTAGATTGGGAAAAGATGCAATAAAGGAGGTAGATGAGTTTTGTTACTTGGGCAGTAAAATAACAAATGATGGTCGGAGTACAGAGGATATAAAATGCAGAATGGCAATGGGTAGAAAAGAGTTTTTGAAAAAGAGAACTTTGTTAACATCAAATATTGATTTAAGCCTAAGGAAGTCCTTTCTGAAGGCATTTGTATGTAGTGTTGCCTTGTATGGGAGTGAGACATGGACGATAAACAGTGCAGACAGGAAGAGGATAGAGGCTTTCGAAATATGGTGCTACAGAAGAATGCTGAAGATTAGGTGGGTGGATCACGTAACTAATGAGGAGGTACTGAACAGAATTGGGAGAAAAGAAATTTCTGGCATACCTTGACTAAAAGAAGGGATAGATTGGTAGGACACATTCTTAGACATCAAGGAATTGTGAATTTAGCAATGGAGGGTAGCGTGTGGGGTAACAATCGCAGAGGAAGACCAAGGGATGGATACAGTAAGCAGATTCAGACAGATGTAGGTTGCCGTTCTTATGTGGAGATGAAGAGGCTTGCTCAGGATAGGGTATTGTGGAGAGCTGCATCAAACCAGTCTCCGGACTGAAGACCACAACAACAACACCTAGAGACTGAAGAGCACTACAAATGAAGAACCAAAACTGAAATTTCAAAGAGGGCAAATGCAGCTGAAGACTGAAAATGATGTACACAAGACAAAAACAGTAACATTCTACAGAAGAAAGAAAGTTGCAAAAATCAGGAGTATGAAACAGAAAGATCATTAAGGTATTGTAATGGATTTCCAGATAAGTATCAGTATGCCAAAATTTTCCACCAATGGGGCCAGTTATCTTGGTATTTGCTTAATATTCATGTTCTGTCTATTAGTGACTCTGTTTTCTACTGTTATGATGAGACAATTGGAGAGCAAGGATCTGAAGAAGTTGCACCTTTGTTGCAACACTTTATATTCACGAAGTTGGCATCAGTTGTTAAACATCTGGACTTATTCTGTGATGTATGTGGTGGGCAGAACAAAAATTATACTGTTTTCAGTTTCTTACATCATGTTGTCAACAACACAAGAAGACTAAACTCAGTTATAGTACCGTTTCCCAGTTTTTAATCACCTCTGTACAAGAAGTGTCCTTTTGCCATATAAAAAGTGAAGAAACTTTTGTTTCAACAAGAGATTGGACCTCTTCTCAAATTCTAAAGAACTTACAATGGTGCATAGGAGAGTTCACTGTAAGGCAACCTCTCCATCGCCCATGTCCTCATGAAGCTGAGGATACAGCTGTTGAGCTAAATTCTGGAGAATTCTTCATACTAGATTATTTGTACAAGCTAAAATAGTAACTTTCATTTGCTTTTAAATTAAAACAATATCTGCCATTGTAGTTTTAATATTAACCTTTCTTCACAAGAAATCAATTTGTGCAGTTATATAGAAAATAATGTCGTTTATGCTATGTTACAGATCTCATTTCACTCTCACTTGACCTCCAGCACTTGCAGTTTTGTGGCCCAGCAGCTAGGGCTTACTACACGGCAGCCGTGAAAACTAAAGACATTAAGACATGACGAATGTCAGATATGTTACACCGAATATTTCATCATTGTTTCCAATAAGAGTATGTACCAATAACTGAAAATTGGGTACAATGACCATAAAATAAAAATTACGTGATGTGTTAAGAAAGTGAGACAATAAAATACCCTAACTACTAGAGCACATAGTTTCACACTACAAACCCAAGCTTTGATCCCAAAGCTTTTCACACTTTAAATTTCATCTGCTGAAAAAATGATTCTACATGACATTCATCATTTTTAGCGTTGCCTCTTCAATTTGCTTTTATTGCCTACCCCCACCATCCTCCCACTCCCCCTTTTTTCCAATCATGTTAATTTTGATGTCTCAACATGGTGTTTTTTTAAAACAACTTTTTTGAGTTAGATTTGTTTAAATCATAGTGATGATTAACAGGAAGTTTCAACACATCAAAAAATAAACAGAGTCTAATTTTACACAAACTTTTTTCAAAATGAGGGAGGGGGAACATTTTGAAGCTCACACGGGGAATCAGTTAGGCTTGTGCTGGTGATATGTGTATCCATGATCATTAGAATAAATATAGATAAACCATTAGTTAAAGCCATTGGCAAATATGAGTCCTATGCCAAATCTTGTGAACTAAATTTTTAATTACAAACAGATTATGAAAAACTCTGTAATTAGATAAAGTAAAAAAGGACATAGCAGCATTTAAATGGGGTGGAGCACTCGCGCAAGATAAAACTTACATGAAAAATTAAATTTGAAGGTGAAATCTATAAGAGATAGACACTGGAGTGACAGAGGGTGGGGGCAGTGTTCGCCTAATAAAAAATAAATAAATAATGGGTGTCTGATGAATTCATTTCGAGTACGTGTTACGAAACAATTTACTCAAATTAATTAACTAATATAAAACATCACTTTTACGTTTCCGGATTTTACATTTTCCTGCCATTTACACCATTTTTTGACGGTCCCATGTTCAAAATGTTGATTTGGTCCCTTTTTGTGTTAACGTATTTACACTTTTCAAAACCATGTTCATGAAGAAAATTTTTTGCAATTGACATAAATTGACAACAGCACGACTTTTACCTTAAGTATAGTGTTTATAAATGTTACGTAGTCAAGTTTGACACTTTGAATAAATGCAAATGTATATTTCGCATTTTGCTGTTTGCGATACGCGCCTAGATGACTCACAACTCAGAGTATCATATCAGCCACCACGCCGATTGTCAGCTTATACTTGTTTACACAACTGGTAGTTTTTCACGCTTTGCACGACATTTCGAGAATTTATACTTATTGTCAAATGCAAATATTTATCTATGTATTTTTTGTGTAGTTTTATAAATGGTGAGACTGATGGTTTGCTTGTGTGTGTTTTTGTGCCCACTGAAGATAAGACGGTTATTAAAACCTCAAAAATAGGATTACAGTACGAGATGATGACCCGGTACAAATGTCATAAAAATACTTACACATATTTGTGCACTCGAGAATGCAAATAAATTTTTGAATATCATCCTACCAAACATATAAAAATACAAAAGTACGGAACTTGTGCAATTTTGCTACGTGAATAATGAATGCCAGTTAAAGGCTTGCAGACAATGTCTATTATGATGAATGAAATTATGCCATAGAGTTCCACTTCCTACAAAGTCACTACTTCCGCTTTGTGTTTGAAATGGTATAACATTCGGATAACCTTTATTACAATAAATAAACTTCCTTGCGAGTATTTTGATGCTTATTATGCAGACATATCACGAATAAATCACAGAAATGCAGGAGTGATCCAGTAAGCATATTTTACCATTTAAAACATTATCTCCTGCATTTTACACAATTTTTAATCTAGTTCCTTGGAAAGTGTAAAAGTGGGGTTCTATAGTGTATCCAAGCCCTACAGTTATGCTAAATATAAATAGGAAATTATAATACTACTACTTTTA
The DNA here is from genome assembly GCA_026315105.1 of Locusta migratoria. Lineage (NCBI taxonomy): Eukaryota > Metazoa > Arthropoda > Insecta > Orthoptera > Acrididae > Locusta > Locusta migratoria. The sequence continues at coordinate 117,602,894 of CM048748.1, forward strand.
TTACAAAGCACGAGAGGATTAATATTTGTTAAAAGTGAGGAACAATGTTTAGAGTTACATTTTATTAACACACCATCTTACAAGGAAATGGCCAGACTTATGTCAAAACCTGTGTTGCTATTCTTACCACTGTGAGTTAACATTGAAGGAAGTCTGTATGCAGACTGTTAGCTGCTGACATGACCTGGAAGTCTGTAAAAACTTTTATGAAGTATGACATTATTGACGCATGGTTTCCACACTTATAACTGACTATTGTACAACCCTGACCTCTCTCGCTACGTTATACCAACGCAATCCAGGGACAAGGTGGCTCTAGCTACGCGCCGCTCTACTGCCACAGCAGTGAGAGAGCCGATTCACCCAGTGAAAGTGTTCATACGATAATTAATAATTACAATAATAATAAATTCATTGACAAAAGTAGCTGATATGTTATCTATAATATTCTTCCCAGATAGCTGTGAAATAGACACAAATACATATATTGTTTAGAACACGTCAAACTTATTTCTTGTAATTACTGCAAAAATGCAAAATATTGATACAATGTTCAAAACATTGTTTTTTTGTGCACCAAGAACATACAAGCAAAGACAACATATGACAGCCCTGCAAATCACAGACGTTGTTAGACCTCCGTAGACAAACTCGGCCGGTGTTAGGAAGGAATCAGGCCAAATATCTGTTTTCAGGCGTGCCTCGCATATTTAATCACATTTTGAAACTGTGGGGAGGAAAAATGATAATGTATGATTTCAACTTGAGAATATTATCACAGTGATAGACAGGCAACTGCAGTGATTTGCACACAATAATTTCTCTGTTAGTTTTCTGTAAAATGCCTTCCATTGGCGGAAAAATTCTCTGTCTAGCGGTTGAATTACGTTTGCCATGCCAGTTGGAATGACCTGACAACGAATCTAGAAGGAGAAGAGATTTGTTACTGTAGAACGGAAGAAAAGCTTGACGCATGAAACGTGTAACGTTATCGTTTCCTATTTTTCCAGACTTTGATGCGTCTACCACAAGATTGTCTGGGTAGAACATAGTTTGACACATAGTCCAAAACGTTCAATTGGTTCTTGAAGATACACATATAGTTCAGGCAGCAATGAACCATCCAGACTAATTATGGACATTATAGTGTATTAATGGGTGAGTGCAGTCGTGGACTGCACAATTGCCTCAATATGTATTTCCCCTTTGAATGACAGTGTTCTTTACACACACAGTTCTTTTCGAAAACCTGAATGATCTGCAATGTAAACTACTTTGAACAGTGCTGACACGTAGGCGTTTATAACTACTTTCGTTCAACCAATACTTCACCGCTTTTTCTTTGTCTGATAATGTAATTGTAATTGCTGGTGTTGCTTTCTGAGATAACTGATGATGGTATGTGGCACTATCACTCGAAGAATCTTCATGTGTGCAACTTTCTTCCGTTTCTTCGCCATCTATAGATTCACAGTCTGCAATATTGAGTGTTTCAGTCGTTTATAGCCACATGTCAGCACTAATTACATGCTCGTCTAGAAGTTTAACTATCATGTCGCACATCACATAGTCTTCACATGTGTTTTCTGTTGACTGCTTCACTTGGCGTCTGTGGTATATCTCCACGGCAAGCAGCAAAATATTTAGAGGGTTTGCCATCACCTGTGAGGGGCGATTGAATGTCCACCATAAAGTGGCTTGCAGAGTATAGATGTAGATGTACATGTCTTTCACATCTCTAACCAGTTTCAGGACGGTATTTTTTTAAATACGTACCAGAAATGAAAAGGAAGTGCATGACACAGAAATGAATGTTCGTTTCCCCTTTCCACCAAAATTAAGCAATGGTGTTCCTCTTTAGTGAACGCCACGATAAGACGGCTGCACCTCCCGATCATGCTCTCAACACTCACCATAACAACAGCTCGCGACTCACCATTTCCAGGGATGGCAGGCTGTCGCCGCAAGCGCCAAGCAGGAAAAGCAGCCATTTTTGTGATTTTTTTTAGGTGACTTCCAGGTCATGTCAGCAGCTAACATTCTGCATACAGACTTCCTTCAATTTTAACTAACAGTGCTAAAAAAATCAATACATGTTTTGGCATGACAAGTCTGATCATTCCCTTGTTAGTCTGAATGGGAGAATATGAGGTGTAACAAGACTTTTAGAAAGCTTGCCTCTATAAACAAATGAAAGATGTTTGTGTAAAGAATTCTGAAACATCCTACTTTCAGGCGAATTTTAATACTCAGCAAACATCACAGATACACCGATTCTGTGCTACTGGAGATGCAGGATCATGGATAGGTTTCTTTCTACGTACCAGTGGATCTATTTGCTCACTGGGGCAGCAAAGCAAGAACACGGAAAGCCTGTTATGCCACTGAGCTAAGTAGTTCAGTGCAAAATGATGAAAAGATATTACATTGTGATGTCATACATTTGTAAGAATGCTATTAGATGTTTTAAATTAGCAAAGAGCAAAGTTTAAAACTGTACATTATAGGGTAGTTCAAATGTACTTTTATGAATAGAAGTAGTACCATATATTTGCAGCCCTACCACTGTGAAGTCTTATGGTGAAGAACTAATGAAGTTCCGGGGCATCACGTAGCAAGCCTTGCTACTTAGACTTATGACAACAAACAAAAAGAATATTTGAGTTAAAACATAGTAAGTGATGTTCCTAATACCCCCTTCAAAATCTTCTAAATCACAAAGTCAATCTAGAAGACATATTCCAATCCTAAAGAATTATTTTTTATGAATGTTCATTCACTTGTGTTTGTTTCCATTTGCTCCACTGTAAACTGGGCCTTCCCTTGTCAGTGGCAACCCAGCACTGTAGCAACTGAATCACATTCTCCACCATGGACTGTGGCCCATATTGAAGAATATCCTACTCAACTATCACACAGTGGTATTCGGCTGCCACCTAACCTATGCAATATCCCTCTTTCTCTCTATTTCATTCCAGCTCCAAAACCCGTGACTTATGGCGTATGTTCCCGCAATGGATTTTTTTAGGTCCTTTTAACTCCCCTGGCCACAATATTAGTGGCAGAGCACAGTGGTAATGTTTGTCAACTGTGCTTGTGGGAAAATCGGTGCTTTCTATTCTGGGAGGAGAACTTGTTCAATAGCTTCATATTTCAACAGTATTTTTACATGTGTCTGCTTGTAACTTAGTGTTTTATGTATGTAGTGAGTAGCAATCTACCCTTCCCATTGTGTTTTTCTGCCATCCACGTCTTGCCAGGTTTGGAAATGAAACCATGCAACAACCTACTATTTTAATGTAAAATTCTTGTAAGACATTCTATATAAAATCGGACTGTAATACGAGTTACATACCCTGTTATCAGTGCTTTCAGCATCGTGAGCTTTGCATCATCCTGTAAAAGAAACCTTAATGAATACTTATTTTTCAGAAACAAAAACAATGGGCTTAATGTGACAAATTGTACTTTTAAATAAATGTAATATATATTATCATAATAATAAAAATTCTAGGATTGAATTTAGAAACAGAAATTGAAAATATGAACTGCAGTCAGGGCTGGTGATGCAGTAGTAAAGTATAGGCTTGGAAACCAACCAGCAGTCATGTGAAGGAAATTTTCAGTTCTCAATTATGGAAAGAGTTGTCATTAGAGACATGGGATTTGATTTTGATTCCATGTAAAACTATGGGTCCCCTTTCTCAACTTGGATAACAGCGATAGATCTGAAGACATGGAAGTTTCTGATACTACTACTACTACTACTACTACTACTACTAATAATAATAATAATAATAATAATAATAATAATAATAATGTGATATCATCACTGCCCGCACCGTGGCGACAGCCGCAGGTCTCCTGCGCCGTGGCCCATAGAGGGCGCCGATCTGCCAGTGCACGCACAGCCCAGTACAGCCAGACAGCGCTGGCATCGCCCGCACACCTAAAAGCGCTTCCGCAACTCCATGGCAACCGCGGCCGACGTCGCCTCGCAATATAGATCTCCGCTGAGGCCGTACCAATCACAAGCTGACATGCCACAGCTGACGCGGTTATGGCGGGCGTATTCCTACGCCACCTGGCTTTTATAAGCCCATGCTCGACTGCATTTGGCAGTGCCGTGCTGATCTTCACCTTCATGCTTTCAGGATGCCACGCTATGCTTCAACCGGACACTATTAGAATTCTGTTATGGTCTTAACTCTGCTGCCTGCCACCAACAAAACTGTCTTACAGTTTATGTTACCACACTTGTTAGAAATAAATTGTGTTTCATTTAGCCCAACCCTCATGTTAATTGTTGTGTGCCACCTTGGATACAACAATTAAGTGGCGACAGAGGCTGATTCTTGGTTGCTGTCGGTGTCTATCATTTGGCAGCCTCGTGACTTTCACTGTTCTGTCTCCAGAACGGCATTGCGCTCTGTATTGTTTTCAAGGGTACTCGTGTTTTCTGGTGCTTACGGTAGCTCGCTTTGCATTGACGACTTATTTTCTCTGTGTGTGGTTTCTTTGCATGTTGCTTGCTGCCTAATTTCCCTTTGTCATGACTGCCCCGAAAGCTGAGGAACTTTTATCGTTACATAACCTTTTTAAGTTTCAGTCGCTGCAGTTTTCCCACCTAATGGACACGGTGAAGCAGCTCTTGGAGGACAGACAACTCCTGCAGCAAGCCTTGCTTCAACACTCCACAAAGTTGGACGACACTGGCAGCAGAAACCGGACAGCCCCAACATTCCGCAAGTTTGACGCTGCCACAGAAGAGTGGGTTGAGTACAAACTGCAGTTGTTCTAGCGTTTTGCGGCCTATAACATATTGGGTGATTGTCGAAAATTATAAATGTGTGTGTGTTGGCGTAGATATATTGCCCATTTGCATAAAGCTCTTTCCTCATACTGAACCTGAATCAGTTCCTTTTGTTGACCCCACTGCGGTGCTAGACAAGTATTTTGAATCCAAGGTGTTGGTCGCCGCCGCGCGGTACGAATTCTTTAGCACGAAATGCCAACCTACACAGTCTTACTGCCAATGGCTTATGGAATTAATGGGCATGACTCGCGCTTGCAGATTTGAATGTAACTGCGGTCATGATTACGTGGACGCCATGTTCAGGGACGCCATAGTTCACAACATCACAGATTCCAGACTAAGGGCAGAGGTTCTCAAACTCACCGACCCCACGCTCAAGGATGTCATTCGCATCATTGAAGCCCAAGAATTGTTTGATTCTGCAGAGCTGGAAATGCCACCCCCTGTGGTAGCGGCCCTGGATACACGACAGTCCCAGCATAACAGGGGTGGGGCCCCTTTAGGACACCGCAAACCACCTATGACGCGCCAACAGCAGCAACGTAGTGGCGGCAAACTGCAATCCTGCCCCAAGTGCTATCTCTCGCACGACAGGAACTCTTGTCCGTTTCGTCGAGCTAAATGTCTCTTTTGCAATAAGGTGGGTCACATTCAGACCGTGTGCTCTAAGAAATTATTAAGACAGTCCGGAACCACAGCCAATCGCTTGTCGGAAGCAATGGATGTCAATCAAGTTGACTTATCGCGAAGACTAGCTTCATTGACTACATCAAATTAAAATCATTTGTGTGCTCAGGAAGTGTGTGTTACCTACTATTTTTGTTTTAAGGCTGCGCGGAGGTGTTATACAGTCGTCAGCTTTTGTTGGCTGCGGTACAGAATGATTTATATATAATAGTTTTCGCTTTATATCGAAATATCGAGTTCCTCGAATTACCGCACCGTTTCCGTAAATGTGTACAAAATCGTATACGCAGTTCTGCGAAAATGTTACTGTCGCATTTTTAAAGATTATGTAGTTAATTACGTTTCTCAAACCAAAATAAAAGTAAGCGTGTAATTTTTGAAACAAACGACTTTGGGGAAAAGGAGCAGTTCGGGAGATGAGGATCGAATCTTGATTATAAGCCGCACCACGATTTTGTACGCCGAAATTTAGGAAAAAAAAGTGTGACCTATATTCGAGCAAATACGGTATTCAAAATTTCCTTTCGTGGTCCCCATGACTTCCACAATGTCATCCAGCACCATTTGTGCTCTCTCAACTACATTTAGCCAAGAAGGTCTCCCGTACACTATAGTGTTTGACAATGGACCACAGTTCATTTCCTTAGAATTTGCTCCTTTTTGTAAGGCCAATGGCATCACGCACATCACATCAGCACCTTTTTCGCCACAGTCCAATTGCGAAGCTGAAAGTTTTGTGCAAACGTTTAAGGCTCAGATGGCAAAGCTCAGGCACTCTCACTCAAAAGAAAAGGCTCTGCTCTTGTTTTTATCAATGTACTGCATGACTCCTCAGGGGGATAAGTCACCAACTGAACTTATGCATGGCAGGGCACACCGTACTACTATTGTCAGACCTTTGGGCAGGGCAACCTACGTCATTCGGGACAGTTCCGGACGCACTCACCACAGACACCAGAATCAGTTGCGCTCCTGCACTATCCCCGATTCTGCCACAGACCTTTCTGTTCCAGGCCAGTTCCAGATGACAATACTGCACTTGGGAACGCCCTCCAGAGAGTTTCGTCACCAGGCACCTCGAGCGCCCCCCCCCCCCCCCCACCAGGTCAGCATCCACATGTCCGCTATTGCAGCCAACACCACCGGTGCCGCAGCTGTCGCACACTGCCCAATCACAGCTCCAGCCGTCGCTAACTCGAGAGCTGCAACCTTGGTCGCCTTTCTCTGGGATGTCACCTTCCTCACTCAACCGAATCCGCAATCGGCTCAAGCGCAGCCACAGTTCTCCTTGTCTTTAGCTCCCATGGCGCCTAAGGACCCGAACCCCCCCCCCCCTCCCATTTCTCCTGAGAGTCACGCACCCTTCGTTGGGCAGGATGCACTTCCTGCCTCCAGCGTTCCTTCTCGTTTGAGTGGGGGCACCCACGCCATGGAGCTAGATGCAGCACAACCGTACCCAGACCCGGCTTCTGGTCTGGCTGCATCGTCCTTCGCCCAGAAAAGACGTCGCTGCCGTGGTCCGGCACAGTACACCACCACGGTGCGGCCTTTTTGGGGGGAAGAGTGTGATATCATCAATGCTCACACACCGTGGCGCCGGCCGCAGGTCTCCTGCGCCGTGGCCCACAGAGGGCACTGCTCCTGCCAGCGCAAGCACATTCCCGTACAGCCAGACAGCGCCGGTGCGGCCCGCAGCTCCATGGCAAACACGGCCGGCGTTGCCTCGCTATATAGCTCTCCTCTGAGGCTGCAGCAATCACAAGCTGACACGATTATGGCGGGCGTATTCCTACGACACCCGGCTTTTTTAAGCCCACACTCGACCGCATTCGGGAGTCTCGTGCTGATCATCACCTTCACGCTTTCAGGACGCCACGCTATGCTTCAACCTGAGTCTATTAGGATTCTATTATGGTCTTCACTCTGCTGCCAGCCACCGACAAACCTTTGTGTTACAGTTGGTGTTACCTCACTTGTTAGATATAAATTGTGTTTTGGTTAAACCCACGCCTCATGTTAATTGTTGTGTGCCACCTTGGATACAACAAATAATAATAACAGTAATAATAGTAGTAGTAGTAGTAGTAGTAGTAGTAGTAAAAGAAAAAATGAACTTTCGGAACTTTATCAGACAGACAGCTAAAATACCAAATGTGAACACCATGCTGCTTTTGGGTAACTTCAGTCCTTAAATCCATTGAGCAAACAAATTTAGAAACCCAATAAATATTGCCCAGTACACCCCAGGACACAAAAGGAGCCACACAAATGGTATGAGACTGCTCGGTCTATGACAAAATAAACTGTTGATCTCACTAAGGGAGCTCCATAGAATAACAACAACATCAGTACCTCCAAACCCACTGCTAAGGGAATTCCCTTTCAATCATGCTGCTGTTATACGGTAACTACAGAAGTAATAAGTAATGAGAATTAATTTTGATCACTAATCTCTCTCAAAGTTCAGCTTGTACTTACCCGAATGAAACTAACATCACAAAAACTAATAAAATAGAACACACACAGATTTACTGCAACAAAAGCATTAATATAAAATTATCAAGATGAAATTATAACAACAAATGGATAATGTCCAGAATTACCTAAAATTAATAATGAACCACAGGCAAAATTTGGATCAATCAATTAAAAAATATATAAATAAAAATGTTGGACTGATATATATGAAGAGGCCCAACAAAAAATGAACACTGGTCAATTGAAATAACAAAGAGAGTAAACAACACCAACAATAGAACTGAAAGATTATATATATTTTACATAAAAAATAGATGAAGTCCAGGCAAAGGAGCACAGGCAGTGATAGCAACAAAAACACACACACACACACACACACACACACACACACACACACACACAAACAAACAAACAAACGCTAGCTTTCGCAGCCTAGCTGCTTCGTCAGGCAGAAGGGAAGGAGAGGGAAAAGGAAATTATGAGGGTTTTAAGGGAGTGGGTAAGGAGTCATTCCAATCCCAGGACAGGAAAGACTTACCTCGGGGGGAAAAAAGGAGGGTAAACAAATACACACACATTTACACAGATGCAAGTACACTTAGGCAGACATACTGTAGAAAGCAAAGAAGTTAGACAGAGATGCCACTTGAGGCAGAGGCTCTGTCCAGAGAACCGAGGCAAAGATTTCCCTTCTGCCTGGCGAAGCAGCTAGGCTGCGAAAGCTAGCGTTTGTTTGTTTGTTTGTGTGTGTGTGTGTGTGTGTGTGTGTGTGTGTGTGTGTGTGTGTGTGTGTGTGTGTGTGTGTTTTATTTGTTGCTATTACTGCCTGTGCTCCTTCGCCTGGTAAGTGGACTTCATCTATTTTTTACGTATATTTTTCCTGTTAGGAATTTTTCCTCTAATATATATAGTGAGGACAGTTTACTACTCACCGCAAAGACGTGGCGACGAGCTGCGACAGGCACATACAAAAGACACACACATACAACATATTCAGCTATCGGCCATGGCCTTCTTCAGAAATAGAGCACTCACGCAATCACACAGGCACACAACACAGTCATACAACCATCACCTCCGACTGCCACACTTCGAATCACGCTCTGCAGCGAATCGGGGATTCGCTGCAGAGCGTGATTCGAAGTGTGGCAGTCGGAGGTGATGGTTGTATGACTGTGTTGTGTGCCTGTGTGATTGCGTGAGTGCTCTATTTCTGAAGAAGGCCATGGCCGATAGCTGAATGTGTTGTATGTGTGTGTCTTTTGTATGTGCCTGTCGCAGCTCGTCGCCACGTCTTTGCGGTGAGTAGTAAACTGTCCTCACTATATTATTTATTCCAACCTGGACTTTCCAATTATATATATATATAGAAGTGGAAAAGGAGCCATTCCAATCCCAAAAGTGGAAGGACTTACCTCAGGGGACAAAAAGGTAAGGTAAGGTAAGGTAAGGTAAGGTAAGGTAAGTCCTTCCACTCCTGAGATTGGAATGGCTCCTTTTCCACTTCCTTAAAACCCGTTATCCTTCCCTTTCTCCTCTCCTTCCTTCCTCTTTTTCCCGAAGAAGCCACCACCGGTGGCGAAAGCTCGATTGTTTGTGTGTTTTTGTGTGTGTTTTATGTTTCTGTCGATGAGCCTGTACTTTAGGTAAGTCAAAAATCTTTATTTTATACCTATTTTCCCACCTGGAAAGTCTCCGTCTATACACGTAAAAAATAGATGAAGTACACTTACCAGGCGAAGGAGCACAGGCAGTGATAGCAACAAATAAACACACACACACACACACACACACACACACACACACACACACACACACACACACAAACGCAAGCTTTCGCAGCCTAGCTGCTTCGTCAGGCAGAAGGGAAGGAGAGGGAAAAGGAAATAATGAGGGTTTTAAGGGAGTGGATAAGGAGTCATCCAATCCCGGGACAGGAAAGACTTACCTTGGGGGGAAAAAAGGAGGGTAAACAAATACACACACACCCACACATTTACACAGACGCAAGTAAACTTAGGCAGACATACTGTAGAACTGTATAAAGCAAAGAAGTTAGACAGAGATGCCACTTGAGGCAGAGGCTCTGTCCAGAGAACCAAGGCAAAGATGTTAAGATGGTGGGTGGGAATTCGAATTTAGCGGAGGTTGAGACCAGGTGGGCAACGGGAAGAGAGAATATGCTGAAGGGCTAGTTCCCATCTCCGGAGTTCTGAAGGATTGGTGTCAGTGGGAAATATCCAGATAACCCGGACGGTGTAACACTGTGCCAAGATGTGCTGGTCGTGCCCCAAGGCGTGTTTAGCCACAGGGTGATCCTCATTACCAACGAACACTGTCTGCCTCTGACCATTCATGCGAATGGACAGTTTGTTGCTGGTCATTCCCATATAGAACGCTTCACAGTGCAGGCATGTCAGTTGGTAAATCACGTGGGTGCTGTCGCAAGTGGCTCTGCCCTTGATTGTGTACACTGTCCGGGTTACGGGACTGGAGTAAGTGGTGGTGGAAGGGTGCATAGGGCAGGTTTTACAACGGGGGTGGTTACAATGGTAGGAGCCAGAAGGTAGGGAAGGTGGTTTGGGGATATCATAGGGATGGACTAGGAGGTTAGGGAGGTTAGGTGGGCGGCGGAAAGACACTCTCGGAGGAGTGTAAAACCTGCCCTATGCACCCTTCCACCACCACTTACTCCAGTCCCGTAACCCGGAGGGTGTACACAATCAGGGGCAGAGCCACTTGCGACAGCACCCACGTGATTTACCAACTGACATGCCTGCACTGTGAAGCGTTCTATGTGGGAATGACCAGCAACAAACTGTCCATTCGCATGAATGGTCACAGGCAGACAGTGTTTGTTGGTAATGAGGATCACCCTGTGGCTAAACATGCCTTGGGGCACGACCAGCACATCTTGGCACAGTATTACACCGTCCTGGTTATCTGGATACTTCCCACCGACACCAATCCTTCAGAATTCCGGAGATGGGAACTAACCCTTCAGCATATTCTCTCTTCCCGTTGCCCACCTGGTCTCAACCTCCGCTAAATTCGAATTCCCACCCACCATCTTAACATCTTTGCCTTGGTTCTCTGGACAGAGCCTCTGCCTCAAGTGGCATCTCTGTCTAACTTCTTTGCTTTCTACAGTATGTCTGCCTAAGTGTACTTGCGTCTGTGTAAATGTGTGTGTGTGTGTGTGTGTGTGTGTGTGTGTGTGTGTGTGTGTGTGTGTTTGTGTTTGTTTACCCTCCTTTTTTCCCCCCCAAGGTAAGTCTTTCCTGTCCCGGGTTTGGATGACTCCTTATCCACTCCCTTAAAACCCTCATCATTTCCTTTTCCCTCTCCTTCCCTTCTGCCTGACGAAGCAGCTAGGCTGCGAAAGCTTGCGTTTGTGTGTGTGTGTGTGTGTGTGTGTGTGTGTGTGTGTGTGTTTATTTGTTGCTATCACTGCCTGTGGCCCTTCGCCTGGTAAGTGTACTTCCATCTATTTTTTTACGTATGTTTCTCCTATTAGTAATTTTTCCTCTATATAATTTTTTTTGTACAGTCGTATAAGACCACCTCAAATTTTGTGGCCTTTTCTTTACAATTCAGTCATCGTCTGATCTGCGGAAATACGCAGTATATGTTTTAAAATTCTGCTGCAAACCAATGTCAATGATACAGGCCTGTAATTTTGTGGATCACTCATATTGCCTTTCTTGAATGATGGAGTGACCTACACAACTTTCCAGTCTTTGGGTATAGATCTTTCACTGAGCAAGCAGTTGTGTATGATAGCAAGGTAAGGGGCTACTGCATCAGCATACTGTGAAAGGAAATAATTGGTATACAATCCGGACTAGAGAACTCTTTTGTTAAGGGATTTAAGTTGCTTTTATACTCCCAGGGATATCTACCTCTAAATTACACATGTTGGCAACTGTTCTTTATTCAAATTCTGGTGTTTGCACTTCATCACCTTTAGTGAAGGAATTTCGGAAAGCTGTGTTTAGCAATTCTGCATTACAATTGCTATTGCATAGTAAAGGTATTGATTATGTTTTGCTGCTAGTACACCTTACATACACCTAGAAGTTCTTAGGATTTTGTACCAAATTAAGGGACAGGGTTTTGTTGTGGAAATTATTATAAAATTCTTGTATTAAAGTTAGAGTTAAATTTCAAGTTTCTGTAGAAGATTGCAAGTCTTGGGGATTTGCATGCTTTTTTTCTTTGCTTTTGTAAGTGTGATCTAACTTGTTTTGTGCAACACAACAGGCAGCCACCTCTCTTGTTAATTTTTTTGGTATAAATCTGTCAATGGCTGTCAATATCATTGCTTGATCAACAGTCTAGTTTTGAAAGACCGGAGAATCTCAGTCAGCCAAGTGTTACGTGTAATTTGATCTAGTTTTTCCATTCATTTTTGGTGGAATTGGGGAATCTAATATATAGTCTCACTACAGGAACTCTGTATTCGCCAATCCCATGTGTTTTGTTGCTTTTTATTAACTCCCAATTATTTGCTGCCAAGTACATTTTTAGAACCATTTACTATTATAGTGAATTCATGAACTAATTGTTTGAAATAAGTTTCGGAGAATGCATTAAATACAATTTTGGACAATTTTTTACGCTTGTCTCCAGCTTTAAAAATATATTTTTGCCAACATATAGTGTGTGGCTCGGTAGCATAATGTTGGTGTGTCAGGCTATGAATCCAGAGGTCGGGGTTCAATCCCTGCCAGTTCCTAGCATTTTTGGCTATCACTTTCCACTTCTTTCACCTCTGGCAATGTTGCTGATATGAAAAATATCAAGCAGAACCATGGTTCGTAATCCACATGGAATTGTAGGTGCCTCTATAACTGGCTGGGTAAGTCAATTTCGAAGGTCAGAGGAAGGCAACAGCGTACCACCTCTAAACAGGACCACACCTAGTGAAGCTCTGTGGTGTTCAAACCCATCTTCTGATTGTTGACTACTTTACCTTCCCTCTCTCTCTCTCTCTCTCTCTCTCCACAAGGTCAAGTTATAGTCACTACCAATCAAAATTTTATGCTATGGTAACACTTTTGAAATTTGATTCAATTTCTGTAACCAAATCATCTGACTCAGAGAGCAATAAAAAGAACCAATTATTAATTTATTCTGGTTTTCTGGTATAACGTCCACCCAGACCAACTCACAGAAACTATCTACTTCAATTTCACTCCAGGATAAACCACTTGTGACCACAATATAAATGACACCAACTATTTTATTCCATCCATCCTTTCTGAATACTATTTGACCCTTTGTAAAATCTTCAGAAAAATTTATCTCCGCCTCTAGACAGCTTCACTACCAATAATGATGAGCTTCTATGCTTTCTATTAAGTGTTTGGAATACTGGTACTTTCCCCACACGGCTACAATAATTCACGATTGGTAGACCAATGGTTTTCAGATTTTTCTTTGTTCTACGTGTGAGCTGTACGCTTTGAGACAAACTGTTTTTGGGTGTTCCTGAGAACCTCTAATCTAAAAAAAAAGCCAATCCATGTCTCACAGCCCCCACGACCCATGTAGCCACTTCCGTGTGTGTAGTGGACTCCTGACCTATTCAGGGGAATCCATCACCTGATGGCATAAGTCAAAGAATCTGCAGCCTATACAGTAGCAGAACCATCTGAACCTCTGATTCAGACCTTCCACTTGGCTCTGTACAAGAGGTCCACAGTTGGTCCTGTCAACTATGCTGCAGATGGTGAGCTCTGCCTTCACCTTGCAATCAAGACTGGAGAGAATCTTCCGATCTAAAGCGACACGCATTCTTGGTACTGACAAGAGCCACTACCTGCAGCTGGCTGCACCATGTACTCTTCATGGCATCCAGAAGGACCTGTACCACATCTGGAATGACTCCACCCGATATGAACGTGGAGTTCACATTGGCCTTCTTCCCCTCCCTGGCAGCCATATCCCCAAGGGGCTCTATTACCCGCCTAATGTTGGAGCTCCCAACTACAAGCAAAACTACATACTTTGATAACCTCAAGATCCATCCTGCATGCTGGGTGGTGACCTCAGGATAAGCCACACCATCTGGCTGAGGAACACTGTTCGACACAGGTAACTTGACTGTGAGAATGCTGAGGAATAGATGTCCAGTAATTGGAATTACATAATATATTTTTGCAGTGTGTATCACGTAACAACTGTGAACAGGTAATACACTTAATTGAATATTAATCACATTTCCCAATGCTCTACTTCAAAATGATGCAAGAAAAGTTATTACAAATTTGAGAATATCATGAAAATCATTGAAGAAAAATCTAAAAAAAGTGCCATGATGGAGGTTTGAAACTTGATCCACCCAGCATGCAGTCCAAGTCCTGAACTGCTTGGCCGGTGAAGGCACTCAAAGTCTTTCATGCTTACGAGTACCGAAGCTACAGCACAAAAATGATAATGCTTAACGTTGTTAACATTTGACACCAAATATATGAGTAAAAAAATGCTCATTTTCAGTCAGCCTTTCAACGTATAGCACTGAAAACACAATTTTCCATCAACTTTGACTTTTTTTTTTTCAACTAATGAGTGTCTAGTAAAAAACCAAAACATGTATCCTTATATTCAATATAGAACATCCAAGCCAAATGTCAACGAAATTAGTGACCCATGTATCATATCCTCTCCTTGTAAGTCTCACTGGAGACTAATGCAGACAGCAAAGTATCTTCACTCTGTCATCCTCTGTTTACAGTGCCACTATAGTCACTGGGTAGTGCCACTATAGTCACTGGGTAATTGGGTAAATGACTTTGGTCTGTTTACTGACAAAGTAGGTAACCAACGTCTTAAAATTTTCAGTAGACTGAATCTTACATTTTAATTTTAATTCATTGAACCTTTCATGTGCAGTTTCCCCAAAGTTTATATCAACCTACTTCATACTCATGCTCAAAAACACTTTTACGATTTTTAAATCTGGAATGAACTCTACTTTCATGCAAAACAACATTCTTACCAGTTGGTGAATCATGGTAAGGGATTTTGCATTCTTCACAACACAACTTTTATGTACATTACATAAACAACACTTCAAAACCTTATGTTAGCTACAATGTTGTATATATTGGTTGCTTAGTCTGCACATGTGTATACTGCATGTTCCAAGAAGAAACCCTTTTCATCCCTCTTTTTTGATAGTAAGTGGGAATAGTTTGCAAGGCACCATGAAGATGATTGTCAAGCTGCAGAGAGGCATGTGAAAAAGGCAATCACACACACACACACACACACACACACACACACACACACACAAAACACACACACACATACGCGCACACACATTTATTGCTTTGAGTCAAAGCCTTCATCAGCATAGGGGACACACACTTTTATGTAACCACAAACAACTTATTAACACACAACCATCAATCTCTGGCTGCTATGTTAAAATATGTTTACATGTTTGCTACAATGATAAGGGACTGTTTGTAGTGAAATACAAATAAACGACAGGAAGAGTAAAAAAGCTTTCTCAATGACAGCTCAATTTTATGTGAAAGGTTCAACTTACAGTGCGAACGAAAATAGATGATCCTATATCTAGGGGTAGAGATGTTGATAAGGCACCCATTTCTTGAGCAATCCTCATCACTTGCTGAGAGGCTGGCGCCAGAGCCTTTTTGAATTGGCTGCTGAATAAATGTGCTCTAGGACCATCCACTAAAAAAATAGAAACAAATGAAACTGGATTATACACTTCAAAGCAAATTAATTAAAAAATGCAGAACAATTAAAATATGCTGTACAAAGATATGTTTCAAGAAAATTTTTCTGCAATATCAAGATCCCATAGAGCAGTTCTCATACTAAATAAAATCACACAAATATAATCTTAAATATTATGCAACCAGAGAGAGAGAGAGAGAGAGAGAGAGAGAGAGAGAGAGAGAGAGAGAGAGAGAGAGAGAGAGAGAGAGAGAGAGAATTGTTCCTCTACCAAAAGATACACGACAAGTAATAAATAAAAAAATCCAGTAACACAGACGGTTTACAATTAAAATGACCAAACACCTCATTCTCCAACAGATGTTTACAATGTTTCCTTTAACACCTAGCATCCAGTACCCTGTACCCTTACGCCCCACAGACAACACTACAATACAATTTTCCAATGCTAACATGTTATCCAGCCCATTCTTCACTCCCCAAGTTTTCTGTTCTCCCACCAATAACTCCAGTGAAAGATCAGTATTCAGCACAACCACATATCCCATCAAAAACATAAATTGTACAAAAATGCAAGTCTTACGAAAAATTTCTTCCACCATAAAAAGTCTTGATATATTATGGGAACCTAACTCGGTTGTTTTACTTTTAGCGTTCATGGAACCACCTATTCAACACCTTCTCATATTTTTTTATCTAATTAGTTATCTACCAACATCTGTAGTGACTGTAACAAAATTATACATCTTTATTTCTATAACAAATATGACTTGGCAATCGCACCATAATATAATGACATAAGAATAAACACACCAGATGTATTTCGCAGCATTGGCCGTTAATGTTTTATTTAAAAAACCACAGATCGATTTCAATCACATAATGATCATCTTCAGTGTCCTTCAAACGAGCATTTGAATGCCTTGAATGGAGGACGCTCTGCTACAATGCATCAGAATAGCACAAAAAGTGACATATGCTACGGAAATGTACCAACTGGAGACCACAAAGGCAACAGACAAGAGTAACAAACTCAAATCTCTACATCCGACCCTTGATGAGCAAGGATTACTATGAGTTGGAGGCAGGCTAAGACATGCTGATCTGTCATTTGAGGAGAAGTGTCAACTATTACTGCCACCTGACCATCATCTCACAAGGGTAGTAGCAAAAAGGGAACATTGTCACCTTTCTCACGCTGGCTGTCAATTGTTGCTTACAACTCTCAGGACACAATACTAGATACCCAATGGACGAAATTCAATATGGTGTGTTCTGCATCAATGCTTGGCTTGTCAGCTGTTAAAGGCAAAACCTGCTCATGAGCTCATGGGAGACTTGCCAAGACCACGTGTAGAACTGTGAGGGCTTTCTTCAACTGCGGAGTTCATTATACAGGACTGTGCTATGTGAAAACTGGCTCACGGCAATCCAAATTAAAGGAAAAGTGCTGTGCTGTCCTATTTGTGTGTGTGTGTGTGTGGTGACACAAGCAGTAAGGTAGTTGGCAACATGAGTACAGAGGCATTCCTGTCAGCACAAAAAAAGATTTGTATCACGACGGGGAAAATGACAAAAACTGTACAGTGAGAATGGGACGAACTTTATTGGAGCTAATCGGCAACTTTTCAAGTTACAAGCGACTGTGAGTAGTCATTATCAGCAAACACAGGTAAAGAACATCATGCATGAAGAAGGCACTGATTGGCATTTCATTCCTCCAGCATCAAATTTAGCGGAATATGGGAGGCAGGAGTGAAGTTCTTCAAGTACCACTTGCAGTGAACGATGTGAACCATATGTCCAACATTTGAAGAGTTAACAACCTTAACTTGCCAAATTGAGGCTTGCTTAAATTCACGTCCTCTTACACCACTATCCTGTGTTCCTGCTGATCCCCAAGCACTCACCCCTGGTCATTTCCTGATAGGAACCACCATCACAAGTATCCCTCAGCCAGACCTAGGTGCAACCAACCTGAATGTGCTCACAAGGTGGGAATGACTGCAGCAAGGATACCAAATCTTTTGGCAGCGCTGGTCTTCTGAATACCTACATCATCTGCAGCAGTGGGCCAAGTGGACATCCCCCAGTCGGAATGTGAAACCTGGCGTACTGGTCGTGGTAAAGGAAGACAACCTCCCACCCTTATGCTGGAAACTGACCATCATTGAGGAGGTACACCCTGGCTGCGACGGAATGGTGCGAGTGGCCACTATTCGCACACCACAAGAGGTCTTCAAGAGGCCAATTACAAAGCTCTGTCCATTACTGAATGAAGTGATGGAAAAGTGAACAGTGTATTCGTGTTTTACCTTAGGTGTGTGTTTTGTTCACTCTCTCTCTCTCTCTCTCTCTCTCTCTCTCTCGTGTGTACCTTGCAGCAGACTCAATGCATTTTTTTATTTAATATTTTAATTGTCCTTTATTCATGCAATTGTGATTTTCAGGTGCTATTTAAAACTATGTTGACAGACTAAGTCATTTTCTCTTTAAGTGCAACAAAACTTGTATATACAGTAGAACCCCTATTTAACATTTTTCTGAGGGCTGGAATTTTTAACCTTAAATGAGGTTTACCTTAAATTGAGGTTCTGATAGAAATAAATAAAAAAAAAAAAACCTTTTTCAGAACTGTTTGCCTATTGACGTGAATTCACCAACACACAATTTTCACAATAACAACAACAAAGCAAGGAGATACTTGCCCTAAACACTATACTGTAATTAAAACTTTTAATGTAGCACTAATACAGTAGTCAAAGATCCTACTGTAGTTTCCAGCACACTAAAAATTAAAACAACCACAAAATACTTACACAATTACAGTAATATAATATATTGAGTTACTTTTCCTATATACAACATAATACTTACACAAATCTCACAGTGTCTCATTTTTTGAAAAAATAAAAAAATGGTAGTTTGCTTTTTAGCACTGTTGGATTTTAGGTTCAAAATGTCCATCTCCAATTGATTTACTCTATCTATAACAGAGTTGTCCACTTTAAATCCTGTGACAAATCTCCGGACAATGTCTATGCTAGCAACAGCTTCACTGAATGATGGTGGTTGCATTTATTCATCCCGAACACCACCCTCTTCTTCAATAATTTCATCATTCTGCTTTAACTCATCTTCACAGATTTCCTCAACATCCCAGATGCATGTAGTGGTGGCACCATCATCACAAGCCACAAATTCATCAAAAGTGATGGGTAAATTGTTAGATACCTGCACCTACTCATGCATGTCCACTCCTGCTTCATCACTGTTGACTGAATATATACTCCACCATGATGTCGTTGAATGGTATTTGTGCGTGGACATTTGTTTTGTTACCAATGCGTCATTACTTTTTACAGTACCATGTGATCCATTTACGATCACCAATCCACCTACTGAACCACATGATTTAATTTAAAGACACTAATCATTTCAAACAATGATGATTTGCAATTTTTGTAAAGTATGTGTCTTTACTTTTCACGATATTAACTGAACCATTTACATTCACGCATCCACCTATTGAACCCCGTAATTTAATCAGAAGAGACTAATCATTCGAAACATTGATAATTTGCAATGGAAATTATAGTGTGGTAGAAACTTAATGTCATCATATTTTTCGTCAGAACATGGGTGTATCACGTCATGCACATTAACAAACAATTGAATGCTGACATGTTTAACGACCACTGTCAACTTATCACGTAAGTACAGTACACCATGCCGCTGATCTAGACTTCACACATGCTAGACACACACACAACAGCTTTTTGTTTATGAGCACATGGACCCAGTTTCCACCTGCAGGATACCTGTATGGCATGAAATTTGCAATTTATAATGTGAGAAGAAAACATCAATTATAGGCCTTCAATCATCTTTCACAAGCTTATGACACCTTTTTCGTGGGTTTTTATTGTCGCATAACCATAACAAATAGACATAAATACTTGAGAATTTCAACATTTCCTAAAGCTCAATGCAGGTTTTGTCATAATTTGAATTATGTTAAATCAAACATAAAATTGCATTGCACTTATGGAATAATTTTCGGGACTTGAAAATTCTTCTGTTAAATGGGGGTTTAGCTAAATCGAGGTCACGTAAAATCGTCTTTGGTGGCCGGAATGTTTGGTCTCTGCATTCAACAGAGTTGCTGGGAAGTGCTTCCCTCTCATGACCTGTCGGTCACCTGTGGGACACTGAGCTGCAGGCCAGCCCTGCAGAGAGCTTGTTTCTAATAAAGCTGCAGCAATTGTTGGGAATCATTTGGCAATTAAAATTAAAAG